>OY848917.1:30404430-30751495 GCA_963693285.1 Xestospongia muta
ACTGTGAAAACAGATCAGCCATGTTCCTAAGTTCTTCAAGAGATGGTTCCACCCAACGGCTAACCAGCAAGTAGCTACGCCCACAAATTATACACGTGTTTATGGGTGTGGTCCTAAGCCCACGAGAATCCTGAATTTCTGCAAACTTAACTTCATTCGTAGTATTTGTGGTATCTCAGAACTCAGAAGAACTAAATTGAGAGTACTTCAACTAAACGTTACTAGTTGTGATACAATTTTATACTACAATATTCTGATGACGACATCATTGTGTGTGCAATGATCTCAATAATATTTAAACAGATATTAAAAATGAAAACTTACTTTAAATTGGGAGGAGTTTATTCGTTGAAATATTCATCTACTGTTATGTCATGGAGAAGTGTATCAAAGTCATATATAGCTAGAATTGTATCTAACAGCACAGCTCATGTCACTATAACCAAATATAGTCACTCTTTCATTTTTAAATCTGGGACTTTTAGACAAATACTTCGACCATCTTTATTTGTTGTACCCTTTGGTATTGCAGTTGGTCGGCATGGTAACTATATTGCAAAATGTCGTATAAAGAGTACTCAATCATCTCGACTTAGTCCAATCAGATCACAGGAGTCACATGATACAGTTAATTTTAACTGGAGTCTATTATGGGAGATTATTGCACCTGATATTATTATATTAATACTGGCAGCTGCTGTAAGTTACAACTGTATATTATATTATGTTATAATATATTAATATTCTGTTTTATGTTATTATATAAAGTATTATATTACTATATGTACACATTAATATTATCTAACTATTTTAATAATTTTATTATAATTACATGTACATGTAATTAATGTTATACTGTATATAGTTGAAGTAATTAATATTGACCTATAATCTCTAAACTTAATACTTATAATTAATATTAACTAATCCAAATTAATTATACATTCTCTCTTATAATTATAGAGTGCTATTGTGGTAGCATTCCTCAATGTTCAATTACCTCTTACATTAGGACAACTAATAAATGTTGTCTCATCTTTACAACCTGGTAAAGAGGTTCAACAATATATAGGAGAACTAGTTCAACCAGGACTAAAATTAGCAGGTTACTAATGTTATGTATTATTTTTAATGCTAATCACTAATTGTTCTCCTTTTAAAACTACTCACAGTATTTACAGCATTTTATAATTTACATGTATTATAATCTCATAATGAGTACATGTACATGCTATGTGTACATGTATTATAATCTCTTGTTATTAGTTTCTCCTTATCAACTTATAATAAACCACAATATATTACTACTAGTTTACTTGTATTATATTATGTTTACTTTTTAGGTATTTATTGTCTTCAAAGTATTTTTATATTTAGTTATATTACCTTATTATCTGTTGTGGGTGAAAACTGTGCTGTTAGAATGAGGACACGCCTCTTTCAATGTCTTCTTGAACAAGATATTAGCTTCTTTGATGAACACAAAACTGGAGAATTAGTTAACAGGTAAGTAATTATTAAGGTCTTTCTAATGAATATGATAAATGTTGTACTATATAGCAGGTAGTTTGTGATTGGAAATATTTGAATGAGATGTATTTATTAATTGAACAAATTTGCAGATTTTGCTATGACAACCATTAATTACCTAAATATATTTTTCCATTTTATTGTACATGTAATACAATAGTTACTAAAATAATGAAGTAATATCTCTGTATGTCTCCTCTTAGACTATCAGGTGATGTTCAAGACTTTAAAAGTTCATTTAAATTGGTTATTAGTCAAGGACTTAAAAGTATAACACAGACTATAGGATGTACTATATCTCTATTTATTATATCTCCTCAGGTAAGTCTATTAGTATATCAGATACTGTCATATCTTCTATAATAATAATAGTTTGATGTATAAAAAGATGTTTATGTAGTGATTATTAATTTATTATGTAGCTTGTCTCTATAACCTTGTATTTCATAATGATCATAGTATATTTACATAATATAACCTACTACCTGTACATTATAAATATGTATTGTGACTTTACTAGTGTTCATAGATGACTGCTCTGGTGGGTGTGGTAGTACCAGTAATGATAACTGTAGGTACTATTATTGGAAGTGGATTAAGACAATGGTCAAGAGAGGCTCAATCTCAGGTTAGTAGACAAGTATACTCAGTGTTATTTTTATACTATAATCAAAATCATTTTCATATATTATAAAATATTCCATGTACATGTACTTGTCATCTCTCTCTCTCTCTCTCTCTCTCTCTCTCTCTAGGTAGCATTATCTACAGCTGTAGCAGATGAAGCATTAGGTAATATTAGAACTGTTAGAGCATTTGCAATGGAAGACAAAGAACTGAGGTACAATTATTATAACTTTATATGATATTGAATTACAATAACTAATACAATACATAGTACATGTATAACACATGGCAATCATGTGTTGTACATTCAAGTATAATATTATTCATATACATGTGGTTAATGTACATGTAGATGTATACCACATGTCAATCACATGTACATGTATAATATATGTACAGTGTACAATGTACAATGATATACATGTCAATGTACAAGTCTGTTTTATATAAACTGTATTGTCAATACCAATATAATATAATATATAATCTTGTACACATAGTTTGTATACCTCCTCACTTCTTTCTCTCATTATAGTCTTTATCAACAAGAATTAGAACAAGGTAGATGGTTCAATCAAAGATTGGGATATGGTATTGCTGGATTTCAAGGACTTACTAACTTAGCTATTAATGGTATACTAACATGTGATGTACATGTACTGTACAGTATGATACTACATATAACAGTGTACATTAAAGTATTCTAATGTTCTATTTGTATCTACAAGTACATGTACATATACTGTACCATACAATGTTAATGATATATGGTATATCATAATATGGTAGTATAGTACATGTACTGTATATAAAGTAGGTAATTATACTTACATCCTATGACATTACTGATATACATTATAGTATTATATTGTTTTAATAGATATAATAATTTATATTGTAGGTATGGTATTACTAGTTATTACACATGGTGGTCTACTATTAGCAACCAATCAAATCACTCCTGGTGCTCTCATGTCTTTTCTTGTTACAACTCAGACTATTCAGAGAAGTTTAGCTAACTTGTCAGTTTTATTTGGACAAATAGTTCGTGGAATGACAGCTGGTAGTCGTGTCTTTGAGGTCAGTACAGTACATGTACATGTTTAATACTTAATACACAATAAATATAAGTCTATTTATAATGTATTTTATCATGAACATAAATATTATATATTACTATGTTCATTAGTGTCTTCCTTTCTTTCTCCACTATATCAACTACAGTATATTCAGTTAGTACATAATATACCAATATCTGGTGGACATGTTATATCATCTAATGAACTTACTGGTAAAGTTGAGTTTAGAAATATCACCTTTTCTTATCCATCTAGACCAGATCAGGTAATGATATATATCATAATTATACATGTACATGTAATGGTCACATGTAGTATGAAAGGCACTAAAGTGCTGAACCTCGCTGCAGTTTCTAAGTTATTTATAAATGCTATACCAGCTTAGGCCCAGCTATGATGTTGCTAGGTAGCATTGCAAGAAAATTTATTAACATTCTAGAAGGTGTGGTCACATTAATCAATATTTCATATACAAAATTTATTATAACTTGAAGATGAAATGTTCTTTGGAAATGTCCTGTAGTACAAATATAAATCAATATATTATCTATTAGTAGCAGTTTTTTCAGTGCTTTGAGACATTTCCTGAATGCATCACTTCGCTCTAAGTCCATGTACAATCTTGAAAACACTTTTCAGAACTTTTATGACAATCGCTTTGACCAACAGCTTCTGTCTTGCTGATACTTATTCCTCTAAGATCGTTTACAACATACTAAAAAATCTCCACATCAAGTTTTTTTTTATTTTTCGAGAAACGGCACCTTGACCTCTGCAGCCTGAAAATCTTTTGCAAGTTTTAAGCTTTCATTTTCATTTTCCTTGACAATGTTCTTGATACTACTGTTGTAAAGTCCACACGTTTTTCTATTCTTTGCTCAACGTTGGTAGCTGCTAACTCTTCGCTTGCCAAGTTATAGCAGTTCCAAAACAATCCCCAGTAACAGGCAGTGCAGACACACATGTGCACACACACATACACTGAGAGACTACAGTACCCTAGCTATGTGCCCACGCACAGTGAGGTTAAATATTGTACAGTGTTTGTATAATGTAATTACATGTACATGTAAGGAGATAGTTTATAATTGTTTTTATATTCTTGTTTAATATTTATGTAGGTAATACTCAATGATTTTAGTCTCAATTTACAACCTGGTCAGGTCACAGCACTTTGTGGACTCTCAGGAGCTGGTCAGTTATTAATAAACTAATTCAATTCATATTACTAAGTATCAATCTATTTTGAAGTAGTACTTTACACTTATCTACATCAGTACATTGTTATAATGTACATAGAATACATTATGTTATATTATTGTACTTAATAATTGTATTAAGTAAAGATCTATCATAATAGTAAGTTATAATACATTTTGTTATATCATTGTAGGGAAATCAACGGTTGCTGCTCTTTTAGAAAGATTCTATGATCCTGATATTGGTAGTATCTACATTGATGGATGGTAATAATAGTTATTACATTATTAATATAACTAGTGTTATTAAAATGATCATTACATTGACTATATAATGTACAACAATTATACTATACATTAATATAATTATATATGTATTGTGACTTTATGTAGTGACCTTTGTACTCTTGATCCTTGTTGGGTTAGAGGGTCTGTTATTGGATATATAAATCAAGAACCAGTTCTGTTTGCTACTAGTATTATGGAAAATATACGTTATGGTCGACCATCTGCCTCAGACAAAGAGGTAAGTCAGTACATGTATATAATAACATATAGTACTAATAAATTTGTTACATGATGAAACCATAATGACAAAAAAGGGTAAGAAAGAGAGAGAGAGAGAGAAGAGCATGAAAGTCCTACAAAAAATAATGTGACTGGTCTCCTTTTCCCACACTATTTACTTTATTATTTTTACGTGATAATTTATTTTTTCATTAAATGCAAAATTCATACTAGACTTTGAGCCAATACTTTGTATTGATCATTAATTGTGATACTTACTAATCATACCATCAAGATATTAGCTAACTAATTTAGACAATTTTAAGTCCCAATGCCTACCCAAGTCAGCCCAGTCATACCACAAGTCCAACCCAAATGTGATAACTAATAGAATTCTGAATAATTCTCTTTGATGTTAATAAGATACATAAGATATCTATCAATGAACTAGATACTTCAATTTTATAAACATTTTTGATTTATCAGTAGATAGATACCTCATGTTTCTTGTTAACATCAAATAAAGTAATTATAAATTATCTAACTGATATTTAACTTAGGTTTATGAAGCTGCTAAGTTAGCTAATGCTGATAACTTTATACGTGAATTTCCTGCTGGATATAAGACTATAGTAGGTGAGAGAGGAGTCACACTATCTGGTGGACAAAAACAAAGGTATCATTTATACATCATAAATTATTACATCTGTTATTACATTAAGATAAAATATATTAATTTAATTTAATATTATGACATTTATTGTTGTTTATTAAATCTTTCATTTTATTCTCTTTTTTAGAGTTGCTATAGCTAGAGCTTTATTAAAAGATCCTTCTATATTAATATTAGATGAAGCTACTAGTGCACTTGATACACAGTCTGAGAAAATGGTACAGGAAGCATTAGATAAAGTATCACATGGTCAGTAACTACATGTACATATATAAGATTATATACCCTAACAACTAATGGTAGTACATATGTAATAGAGATATTGTGACCATACTTGTGTTGATAGTTTGTAGTATATACTATATATTATGATGTTAAGTTATGATGTAATCAAACAACAAAAGTTAGAACCCTGTTTATAATACATATTGTGGTTTATATAATAATTAAATCTTTAAGATTTGATCATTTGAGTATAGGATGATAATTATAGTCTATTTTGAACTATCCTTATAAAGTTTTTATTCTCATTCTTGTTGTCTATATTGTAGGTCGTACTGTTCTTGTTATTGCTCATAGACTTAGTACAATTCAAGATGCTGACAACATAGCTGTTATACATGAAGGCAAACTAAAAGAGGTCAATTTATAACACTATATTGTTGATATAAACTTATCAATTAAGACATTACCTTATAATAACTAACACTAACAATTATTATTGTTGTTTTATAATGTTCTCTTTCCTTTAGACTGGTACTCATTCTACATTATTAAATAAAAGAGGTCTTTATTATGAACTAGTTAGAAGACAAACACTTATAGATAACAAATAGTCATGATATTATGATTTTAACTGTAATGTATCACATTGTCATAAAACTTATCCACTTAAACTAAGTACCTGTCCCTCAAATGTTGTGATAGTTAAGAGCATCAATTAATATTGTATATATACAGTTCATGAATGAGAAGTATCACTCCATCTCCTTCTTGTTTTAACATCTTTAATTATTAGTTATATTCATGAAATAATTTTTAATATTATTTTAATTAACATATAGACAACAATCAATGAATCAAAACAGACAATATACATAAATACATAATGTTGTAGATAAAGTAACAAAAATCAAACTTTGTATGTAAATTTAGCAGATCCTACTTCTAATGTAACTTCATTAATTTTAGCGTCTTTTAGGGAAGTAGGAAAAGGCTCTAGAGCTTGACAAACAGTAGGCATACAAGTTTGTGGTAACTGGAAATACAACGATACCGGATTAGTAGACCATCCCATAAACTGCATAACATATGGGAAACTGTCAAAACCAAACAGTGACTTCAAGGTTGTCTTAACATCAGTCACGACATCAAATGTGAGACCAGAGAAACCTGATTGAAAAACACATCGAAGAAGAAAGAGGCTACGAATTCTCTTAATCTTTCGTAGAAATGGCTTGCCCAATGTTCTCTTGTCATAATATCTATCAATAGCTGATCTGACTGGCTCAATTTTATCTAACACTTTCAACAAGTGTACTAGAAAGTCTATATCATAACTTGAAATATAACTATGAAGGATAAGAGATACCAAAATACCATCTACTGTTGTATTAGAGCGAATGATATCAGGAGCAATCAATGTAGAGCCATCAGGACAACATAGACTATGTATAATAAAGCTAAGTGTATAGTTAGAACATCCATCATTGAACATATCAAGAACTTCAGTAAGTAGATATCCAAATGGTTCATGGTCAGTTCCTGGAGCTCCAAATGAATGTTGAACATCTTCACTAGTAATAATACGTGGATCAACTAAAATAATGAAACAAATTTGTACTTGTAAATTATTGTATAATTTTTATAATAAAATAGGTTTCCCCTGAAAGATAATTATTATGAAGCTAATGAAAAGTTACCTAAATTAGAACAGATAAAATGTCATTGTGTTTATAAAGGAACACCCATATTGGGTAGATTGTATTAAAGGGAAAGATACTTACTCTCTACCTCACCCTGGATACATGACAGTCCAGAAACAAGACTATAATTTCATAAATAAATTGATAAAATCACTCTGACCTGTGGGGCGTGGCCTTTGATTAGATGGTGGATTGACATAATACTTTTCAATACGATCAGCTAGCTCTGTTTCCATCACAATGTATCGAAGGACATATACTAAACCTGGCCACGAAGGAGGAGGGTCTCTTGTCTCTAACCAAAGACGCATGGCTTCCACAACACCTATTTTAGGATCCTTACTGTACTTCTCACGTACTTTAACCAGTGCTCTACGGTCTACATTGAGGGCTTCAAAACACTCAAACCAGACACCTTGAAGTGGTTCTCTTAATTCTAAAAATAAAAGTTCAAACGTGATAGGTCTGGGAATAAATACAGCACCTGTTATGATTGAACAAAGAGTGAAATCGTTGAACTAAAGGGAAATCTCCTTACCTTGAGGATCCATTGATTCTAGGTCATGTAGGTGTGTTCTTTAATAGACTGTACTACCACACTGATATTACTTAATTAACGAATATCACCACAGTCGCCCACTCCTTATTAGGAGCAGAGGTGAGGGTGGGGCTAAAATTTAGTGGGCGTGAACAGTAACAGTTCTGAGAGGAGCCGTAGTGCAGACAGTCTAAAGACGCAAGCGACAGTTCATAGCTATAGTTGATCTCTTGACGTGAACAGTACAGTTCTAAGACGAGAGGACCACACAGTCTAATATCTATAGTTTACTAGTACAGTTTGTACAGCTGAGAACGGCCATTGTAGTCAGTTGCAAGAGAGTTCATAGTAAGTTCATTATTCTCATTAATATACTTATAATTCTATTGTATTAATAAACTGAAATGTTACATTTTGTAATCAGGTAAGTCCTATACATCAGCTAAACTAGTTTAATAATAGTACTTCCTATACCACACTATAAGGTAGTCTATCTGGTTATATCCTTGATTTACTGTGTTAATATGTTGATATAACTAGCAGGGTTGGGTCAAGCCCTTTGGAGCTTAAGTCCAGGTTTATCAAGAGCTTGAAAGGGCTTGAAGCCCTTTTTGTTTTCAAGATCAGGAGCTTGAGCTTGTACTAAGTTCAAGTACTAATTAGTGGGCTTGTACTTAAGCCCATTTTGAAATAGTTCTCACTGCAAAGTGCAAGCATTATTAATTTCAGCAAAGCAGTTGTGAATATTTTGATGATGAAATAACTTCATAGCAGCTATGAAAAAGTGAAATTTGAAAGTTTTGTTGCCAGCTTACTTTGGAATATTTATTATACAGAGAAAGTTAATTCATTCCATTATTCAGAAATTCTGCTGATCTTACAACTCATCTACTTCACTATCCTTCTCTTTCAAAGCTTACAGTATCTGTGTTAGGTATTCCAGTGTCATCAGCACCAGTTGAAAGATTGTTCAGCATAGGGATAAAATTTATCGACCTAACAAATGTCACCTAAGTGACTCAAGATTTGAACAATTGATGTTTATTAGATCTAATTGTGATGTTGTTTCTTATCCACAATTGTGTTGTAAATAAATTTTTACTGACTATTGTTCAAATAAAAGGCTTGAGCTTGAACTTAAGTGCATTTCAAATCAAATGGGCTGGGGCTTGAGCTTGAGCTTAACAAAACTTGAGGGGCTTGAACTTGTGCTTATGCTCTTTTTTACAGTGCTTAACCTAACCCTGATAACTAGTGTTGTCATATATAGTAGAACAGTCATTTGTTATATACAAGTATCCACTACTATGAATATTATTACATCATTCAACTGATTATATCCCATAGTGACATAAAGAATGATAAGTGATGATGTTATGTTATCACTATTTGTAATATGTCATTGTACTAGTATAGTTATTATATTAATAGTTATTATAATTACTACTAATATATTTACATGTAGTAGTAGTTGACATAGTTAGTATACTACCACTTTATTATAATATTATCACTTTGTTTATAGGTCATTATAATATAGTACATTTTGAACATGTCATCACAATATGAACTAGTAAGTCAATAATCATTCTATCACTATATTGTATGTTATATAAAATCTCTAAATTAACTTTTACTGCCAAATTTTAAGACCAAATTGAGGAATTGCTTCAACGAAACATTTTAGATAAAATTATAGAGCATTGCCTTGATATAATTTGGTATTTAGTATTAAATTTGTTAAGATTGTAATCAATGTTACTTGAGAAAAGTAAATCTATCAATATAATCACATTCAGAGAAGATTGAAGTAACTTTGGAGTAGTCCTTATGTGACAAATAGGCTGTGTCCATACATGAAGACCATACTTTCACTAGTTTACTCTCTAGCCTACCCTTGTACTGTTAGAATTAGTGAAAATTAGCAAAATTAGTGAGTTATGTTCATAAAATATAATGGACAAATTTAGAAAGCTATTTTTGGTCAAAATGCTTCTAAAATATTTATTATTTTGAAATTAGATCACTAAATGTTAAGAGAGTTTACAGTATGTCTTCAATGTTTTATTTACATCTATAACTCAGTAGTTATGATGTCATACTATTTTAAATCTAATCTCATTTCATCTAACAAAATATGCTATGATCACTTACTAATGATGTAAGAACATTAACAATGTAGATGAATTTCCACTAGTCATGTTAAAAACCTGTGTCTATAGGTCCATAGTTAGTTATATATTAAACTGATCCATATCTCTCATACACTAAATATATATGATAGATAGTAAAGTATGGACTACTACAATACTAATAACCACTTAGATATTTAATACCTGATTGATCATGTTATTAACATGTACTCTATACATGTATATATCAGTGTTATTATATAATGTCTACCTAGTAGTGTTATAGTTATAGCAGTTGATATATATACTGACTATATACTACAATACATTATATATGCGATCACTATCTTTATAATAGAATGATGAGTTGTGGTTGGCAGCTGATAGAGGAGACATTAGTGGTTTAAAGGAAGCTTTAGAAAAGGGAGCAGATCCTAACTTTCACAATCCTCAATTTGTAAGCTAATAATCTCATTATATCATAATAGATAATACATAATAGTGACACATACACAGATATCATTGACATAATGTAGATACCATTAACCATAGTCATAATACTTGACTAACCATCAATGACAAACTAACTGATCAGGTTATAGTAGTGACTAAGTAGTTAGTAATGTCTTACCTTTGAGCACTCATTAATATAGATGAACATGAAAGGTTCTTTAGGTTTCCAAACATGCTATGTTAGCAGACAATAACAGTCTTAAACAACTTACAGGACAAGTAAATACTTGTCTGCTCATTTTACAGTCACATCCACTATATTTATGTATTTACCAAATTAAAAACTCATTAATATATTGAACAGACTTTTTCAAATTTAAGGTCGTCAATATTTCCTACTATACTGTAGTCTGGTAGTTTACATGTTGACAGACAGACTGATTGAATTGACCTACATAATGTGACAAGTATTATTAAGATAGTTATGTGGTGAAAGTGAGAAAACATAAGATTACCTGATAATGAATATTAATAAATTAATAAATGAATGGAGATTAGAGCAGTCTACTGGGTTGTCTTAAGGTACATTTTGTTCAGCTCTAATAGTAAGAACAGGTTGAAACTTTTGAATAATCCTGCCCTATATATTTATGAATAATCATCTAAAATTAATTTTATTAAACGGTATCTTTTTCCATAAAATTTTAACAATGATTATGATATTTCAGAAACAATTACAATTATCCCAGTGAAGGCTTCATAGGATTTTAGATCTAATATCAAACTCTTAATATCACCTTAACTCTTAACTAAATTTAATGGTCATCAATATTTCCTACTGTGGTAGTTTAAATGTTGACAGACATACTGATTGAATGATAGTCTTGACCTACATAATGTGACAAGGATTATTAAGAGTGGTGGTTTAGTGGAAGTCGGAAGCCAAATAATTTACTCTTAATAATATTCATAGTGTATTCATATTATATTGTTGTTCAGAATAATGAGCTAGAAGATAAGCCTGGACAAAGGTACATTTTTTTCAGCTCTAATTGTATAGACAACTTTTAGAAATTTAGAAAACCCTTTCCAACACGTGTATGAATAATTCTATGAAGCTATTTTGTAAAAATGGCGCTAGTGTTTTGAGGTAACGAAGACAAAGTCTTTGAGGAGTTATATGCCTGACAGAAAAATAGATACATAAAAAAAGCACTTCACAGAATTGTAAATGTAGCTAAGTTATACTAGCACAGTAAGTTTCATGTCTTTACCTGACTGTTGCAATTTTCACAATAAGTGTACCTTTGTACAGTATAGGGTTGTTCATTTATCTTAATATTGCAAGGAGCTATGGACTTTAAATTTTCACAATAGTTTAACATTAATAGAATAACGTCTTTTCTTGAATACGAAAGTATAATAATATCTCTTTTTCCATAAAATTTTAACATTATGATATTTCAGAAACAATAGCTATTATCCCAGTACAGTGAAGGCTTTATAAGATTTTAGATCTAATATCAAACTCTAAGTATTGATTATATCATCACCTTAACTCTTGTTATAAAGTCCATGTCCAAAGTCCATACTTTACAGAGATATGTCTAATAGTACCAAAACATGTACATGGTTTTCATGTACAATTGATAGCATACATAGTAACATTTTGGCACATGGACATACATGACATTATATCCATGTACATTACCATGATAACCATGGATTACAATACAATGTATCCATTGGGTGGTGGTAACTGTGTACTTAGCTACATGGATACATTGTATTCATATACATACCATGGTAACCATGGTAATTACTATATCATAGTAATAATGACTAGTTATGACCATAATGATGACTGAAATGACAATACTATGACAAATTGTGTTACATAATTATGTATCTATGTAATTTGTCATTTTATTTTGGACTCTGTTATAGTGTAAGTTTACTTATTAATAGTTTTAATCCTTTCTTCTGTTGTGGAGATCACAAAGACAAAGGATAAAGAACTGAAAATGAGCCTTGTTCATTAATGTTGGGTATATTCATGTACCCAGTCTTGATGAAACTACATAGACCCATGTACTCCACATAACTTTAACATTTTATCTTAATCATTATCTAAGAAATAAATAAAATGTCATTTTAATAAGTACACTTCATGTAAACAGTAAAGATTTGATACAGTACACTATAGTTTCATAGCATACCATCAAGTACCTAGTGGTATAGCTACTTCAAATCCATAGATAGATAATGTGTATTGATCACATACATACATGTACAATGTATTAGTTACAGGATAAAAGGTACATGTCATGTTTATTATGTCATCCATAGATACAATGTATCTATTGAAGTAGTTAAACCACTAGGGACATCTTGTATAAGTAATTATACCACAAGATACATGATAAAATGTATATGTATACCAAGTCATCTATTGATCTATGGAAGTAGCTATACCACTAGGTCCATGTTGACATAGGTTACACGAGAGATAGAAGCTATGTATATACCATATCATCGATGGACAAGTTGGAAGTAGCTATACCATGAGGGGATGCCATATGTTTACAAGACGTATGTATATATAATGACATGTGTATCCATACACAACCATACTGTGTATCATTGGATTGTAAAGGGACATTATATCTAACCTGTGGTACTACTGGATATGTATGACTTTACAACATATAGTTAATGTTTAGGGTTTTAGGGGTGGGGATCAGTTTAATATATAATAAAGTATAAATTTCTTGCCTGACCTATAGACACTACTGTGATATCAATTATATTAGGAATATTGAGAAAGAGCTGGCTTGAGGTCCTGGAATATACCAGATACAGGCTGGGTCCTATACTTGTATAATCTGTATATATCAGTCCATTATACTTATAGCCATCTCTAATGTATTAAAATTGTTTCTTATACTCAAGCGTACATATCTAATTCATACAAGACTTGGACTATGTTAGGTTTATACATCTAGTATAACCACATATGAGTATAACATTTAAAATACATAGTTACCTAATTAGTCATGTTATGTTTACTATTATTATAGACTATATATGTTTTATAGTTGAAAGTTTAGATAACATATCTATATCTTTTAGTGATGATTATTAACCCTTGCCAGTCACTGTATGGTTGAGGGTTATAGTACATGTCTTATATGTGTGTATGTATGTATGTCTTTTCCAAAAGTACAGGCAATATGTCAGAGGTTATCACTACTAAACATTACTGTGTGTATATTATGTTACTTTCTACATTTTAACGTGGGAAATTTCCTAAAAATAATTCATTCTCAAGTTATGGCAATTTACTTACTTGATTCTGATGTAATGTTTGTGTCCACTCCTACTTGAGGAATAATAATTATAATAATAATTATTATTATGATCATGTGATCATTAACTGACATGTGTTAGACACTTGTTACAAATACTTTGTAGCTTAGCAAAAAGAGCCTTAAGAACCATCATAACTTTGTTGATGTCACACTC
The DNA here is from genome assembly GCA_963693285.1 of Xestospongia muta. Taxonomy (NCBI): domain Eukaryota; kingdom Metazoa; phylum Porifera; class Demospongiae; order Haplosclerida; family Petrosiidae; genus Xestospongia; species Xestospongia muta. Next base: position 30,418,619 of record OY848917.1, read on the forward strand.
ATCATTATAGTCCAACATTACCATACCTATAGTTTTTGAAATACAGCATTATAATTATAATCAATATGTTCTTAGTGCCAGTATGACAAATTAATATTTCTATAATTTAGCTACTACTGCAGTGAGGGTTCTGTACTTTAGTGCTTTTCATTAGTCTAGAAATAACAAGTTTACAATTCCTTTTTCCACATAATTATTGGAAAAAGTTCAATCCACTGTTACCAGACTCCCTACATATTAGTAGTATACTATATTAACAATATGATATAATCATATACTGAAGTATTAACACACAATAGCTCTATAATCATATTTTGTGTAAACATAAACAAACCAGTCAATTGTTAGTTACAATTGAACTGAATACTGTGTTGAATCTAAGATCATCTCTATAAACTCTTATATAGTCACATTGTCTCAGATAGAGTTCAGTTAATGTTATATATATGAAGTAATGTACTATCATGATATGTCTTGTATTAAGTATTAATGTACTGTTCTTTTGTTATCAACTAACTTTGTAGTCTCAGTTATGATATCACATTAGCTATATGATTAATGGATTATTGTCATGTGTAAAATATAGCAGTAATTGAGTAGTAAGTAAATAACATTATCTTTTATTATTAATTTAGTTGCAAGAAACTCCACTTCATGTAGCAGCTAGGAGGGGACAGTCCACTGTTATACCAGCCTTATTAGAGGCTGGTGCAGACCCAAACTCAACTGATAAGGTAAGTATTAGATAGAAATGAATACTGTTTTACTGGATTATATAATGTTATATAAAACAGTTAATTAAGTAATAGATCTGTATATTTAGTTATTATAATCATGATGATTACTTTTGGTTTCACTCTAAACACTTGTATAAATTTAATAACTCCACCCCCTCCATGATTAAATTATAACATGTACACTTGACTTTAGTACCTTCTCTTATATTGTGGATAGTCTCTATTTATCTCTTTATGTACGAGAAACTTTTAAAACATCATTCATTGAACATAGCCATGTACGGAAAACATTTAGAAATTGTCTTAAAAGCAGCTATGTCAATGGCATCTGCATTTAGTTATGTTTCTTTGTTGAAGTGTCTTACCAAGTCAGGAGTTAGAGAAAAAGGTTCTCTGTTTGTCCAAAAAATTTAGAGGGTGTACTGCAAGTCTTCAAACAATGTTAAAGTGAAGTGTTTTGAGCTCAGGTATTATTTAACTATGAGCTCACCCACACAATCTAGTATTATTTTAACCACAAAATAAACACAGATAACAAATAAACATTAGATAAACAAGTGACAACATAAAAGCTATTTTACTTATAAAACAGAAATGGCCAGAGGAAACAAATATATTGGAGCAGAAGTACTTGATATAATCACATGATATGTACAATGATGAGCACTGTGAGGCTTGAAGTAATGATGTCTGGGATGACAGAGAATGTAATCATGAGGATTATAGAATGTGAATGATAATGATAGAGAATGTGATGATGAGGATTTTAGGTAGGTCACATAATCCAGAATATAGACACATCAATTACTCTTGTTAATTAAAGAATTTATTTATCATTGAGATTTGTCATGAGCTTCCTTCTACTACTTTTGTTGAGATTCTATCTTCTTATGTACATCAGGAAACAATCCATCTAGGTGAGATTGAAGTCTTTGTCTCATTAAAAGTTCTGAGGGTGACACACCAGTAACAGATGAGGTGTAATCTGGTAAGTGAATAAAACCTTAGACAAATTTTCTTGGGTGGAGCTACATTGTATACACTGAAGTTCTCTTTTCACTGTCTGTACTGCTGTTTCTACAAGGCTGTTGGTTGAAGGGTGGTACAGAGCTGATGTTATGTGCTTGATTCTATTAGCTTCTACAAATTTCTTGTACTCATCACTCATGAATGACTGTCCATTATCAGTTACAATTTTTCTTGGTAGTCCATGATTTGAAAAGATCTGTCTCGGCTCCTCTATAGTTCTAGGTGAGGTAATATTAGGCATAATATGAGCATCTAATCATTTTGAGTCGGAGTTGACTAGAATGAGGAACATGTGTCCTATATATGGTCCTGCAAAGTTGAGATGTAATTGACTCCAAGGCTGCTCTGGCCACTCCGTGAGTGTAATGAAGCTGAAGGTGGTGATGGTTGATTTTCTTGGTAGACAATATATGATTTACTGTGGTTTCAATATCTACATTCGTTTTTGGGTGCCAGATATAACTGCAAGCATGTTACTTCACAACCTGGATGTGTATCATCATCATGTAGTTCCTTTAATACACTCTGTCTTCCAGGTGGTGGTATAATAACACGAGAACACTGTAGAATACATCCATCCAATATGTTTAGTTCATCCTGTTGAGTCTGATATGGACGGTGTGATTCATCTACAGTATTTGGTCAACCCATAGATATACAGCAATAAACTTTTAATAGAATAGGGTCCCTTTTAGTTCATTCTTTTATTTCGTCAGAACTTATAGCAGTAGTAGAGAGATGATTAATAAGATGTACAAGGTCTCCTGGAATACAATTCAATGAAGTTGTGATGGATCTAGTCAGACAGCTGAGTGCATCTATATACATTACTTAGCATCTTCCCTTGCTTGTAGTGGATAGAATATTGATATGTACTTAGTGTAAGAGCCCATCTTTGAATACGTGATAAACTAATATGTAGAATCTCTCTAGCTTTGTTAAAGAGATATGAGAGAGGTTGATGATCTGACTCAATGTAAAAGAATCTGCCAAATAATTGTGAAATATCTTAGTATCATAATGTACTAATAGAGAATAAGATTGAAGTACTTCCTCAGAAATTTGAAATGAAACTTTCTCCTCCATGTACTGAGTCATATGATAAACTAGACAAAGTAAGACCTGTTATTACTCACTTAGTAGACACCATCTTACTATTTACAATCCTCACTATCAATGCAGTGTTGATGAGGCTATAGTCCCAAATAAGGGAAGATTATCTCTAAAGCAGTACTTGCATTTAAAGGTTGTTAAACGAGGGATATTGATATGGGTACATAGCTTATTTCTTATGTTAGGCCATTATTATGAATGAAAACACACTCCAAAAACATTCGTCTTCTCTTTGAACAACAATTTACGCTAATTTGAAAATCAAAAAAACGGCCAAACAACTCGCAAAACACTCAAGAAGAGAGAAACATGTGCTTTGGCCCTCAAGGCAAATTTAGAGTATGGGAGGGTATTATGAGACATGAAACTAATTTCTGTCATAACTTCAATTTAGAAACTTTCAAAACTTGAAATTTTAAGAAGAATTTTCTTAAACATAACAGTTAGCAATAATATCTTTACAATGTGAAAAAATTATTGAATTACAATACAGGACAAATATTCATTTATTCAAGTTGCAGGAATTATGAGACATGTGTCGGTATTACGAGACAACCTCAGATTTAAAGGTTTGGAACTTCATAGACATTTAAAACAATAGTAAAGGTTGGGAATGTCTTCCTCTCTTGCATAACCATTGTATTTCAGATCATACTTTGCCTCACAGCTGTTGCAACACACCCACACATCACCTTTATTTGGATAGACAAAACCACACTTGGGAAAAATAGCACTGTCTTCATCATCTTCACCTTTGGTAGATGGAATTTCTTCATTGTTTACATCACAGTTCCCTTTCTTTGGCTGTGATTTTTCAAGCTTCGCTTTGCTTTTACTTTCCTCGACTTTCTTTTTTAGCTTTTGTCCTTTCCTTTTTTCTCCTCTCTTTCTCAATGTCAACCTTGCCAGTCACTCTTCTTAATGTTTCTACTGGTACATTGTACAGCCTTGCTGCCTCTCTCAATCCTTTACCTTCACTCACACTTTCCATGGCTGCTCTCATGCTTTCATTGCTCCAAAATGTTCTCTTTTGAGCCATTACAACTGAGATCCCTATGATCACAAAAAGGATAAAGTACTAACATGATTTTAATTATAATTCTAACAATTGTAGACATCAGATCTAAAGCCAAACCAATAAAATGTTTAGTTTTTGGTTAGCTGCCAGCACTATTAATAATCATTAAAATAAACCACACCCTTTCAATTATTGGTCACATGGATGATGTTACATCATGGTACTACTGATAGTACTGAAAGTCTGAAACATTGTATATAACAATACGCGCTTCCTCAAAACTTTTTAAAACCCTACTAACCAGAAACTAAACATTTCATTGGAGTAGCCTAATTGGCAAGTCAGTAGAACTAAACTAGGTCCACTGGTTCAAAGATATTCTGGGGCTTACCTCAAATCTTGCTGGAAAGAGGCTCACAGCTGGTTTCTGAGATTTAATTCGATTTAATCCCACAGGAATAACTCATACAGATTTGTAAGTGCACTAGTACCCGCTCTCCTTTATCTTACAAGTACATTCAAAAAACGCTGTAGCTAACCTACCGGTACTTTTCTTATATTACCGGTAACGGTGAATAAAGGGTTAAATTTGATCGTTGCCTAGCAACTTTGGTGTACGTGATCTACCTCCCTAGGTACTAATGATTAACTCTTTGTTCACTTTAATGAACTTAAAGAAAAATCAATTAACTGATAGTCTGCATACATATCTAGTCAACATTTTTAGCAGCAGCAAAACAATTTCTACAGAACCAGTAAGTCATTTTTGGAGGTGTATTTACCCCAGCACAGCTAAAATGATACCATTCAAGGCACGAATCACAAATAATTGACTGCTCTGCATTACTATCATGAAGATCATGATGGCATATCTTGCATAGCCAAACATCACAGTCTTTCTTCCTTTCAACAACATCTTCAATAAGTTTCCAAGTATCGTTAGTTAAATATCGACGGACCAGATGAATATCTACATTCTCATCCAGTATGGCATTTGATACTTCCTCAGGACGGCACTCTATTTGATGTTCTTCTATAAGGCCACCAGTTTTGAAAGCACTTTCAATTTCTGGTGAATCAACAAACCACAACAATATAACTATAATAGTAAGTGTGGACAGTCATAGCAGGATCATTCAGTATTACATGTACCTCTTTCTTTTTCTGAGCAGTGTTTACGACTGAAACTTTTAGGTTCTTGGAACTTTTCAATCGTTTAGCTGGTAGTCCAATGGTTGTGCAGTCATGGCCCTTAGGTCTACCTCTTTTCTTTAAAACAGGAGGAAGTTTTAATCCTTTAGAAATACTATAATATAGTATGGTCATAGTATTATAACTCACCCAAAGAATTCTGTTGTATGAGAATCTTAGAAGGACTTTCAACAACTGTGTTAGTAGAATCAGAGAGAGGCCTCTTCACACCTGTGGTGGCCTTAAATGACTGCTAGTACATGTACTTGTACCTACATTGTAAAACATGTTTGAAACTGTTCTGTAATTGATGTAATCTAACTTACATTGTACATGTATATCTGTAAGTGCTCCCCCAAATGAGTTCATTACAGTTGTGATATTACCTTGATCACATTCATCTTCACTACCAAAAGTGTCATCATCACCAGAACCTGTTAACAAAGAAAGGATTAATATATTATGAGGTATGTATTACAGTGTACATAAATTGGCTATACTATAACTAGACCCAACCCCCTACACTTTTAAACCTTTAACTAAACCTTAAACTGATGGCAAACTCAGCCATGAGAGGAATAATGTATACATGTAAATACCTTTGTCATCTTCAACAAGAGTGACCTCTTGATTGCTTTTTCAATGAACTATCAGGTCTTTCAGTACTTGTAATCGACGGTCAAAATGGACATGTGATGCTCCTCTAGCAACAGAAGCCAGCTCTAATGTCAGCAAAGAAGCTTTACGATACTTTTCATGTTGACTAAGCTTATGTTTTGCTCTTCGAACTTGATTCAACTGTATCAAAAGATGGTTCAATTGATGAGTTTATGAATATCTTTTGAGTAGCTCTGTAGTATACATATGTCCACCGCCTGTCATAAAGAGAAGGATCAAACAGAGTCTCACCAAGCTTTAACCGCAAAGCAAACCTATGACGACACGGTAAGAGCATTGAGTTACGAAAGATACAACTGCAGTTTGTCAGATTCACAACTACTTCCCTCTGAGAGGTATGGATTACATACTGGCCATCTTTTTCTTCAATTTCATTGACTTTTGGTGTTAGTTCCAGCTGTTTAATGACATAAGAAGCAGCATAAGATGTGAGAAATTTTAAATAATTACTCTCAGCACTTCCATTTGGAAATGAGTGAGCTACTACTTTCTGAAACATCAAGACTTCCTTGTGGTCTCTTTCTGTCCTAAGGGCAGTTAAGATAACAAAGAAGCTGGAGATAAAGTCTTCAAGAGAGCTATGTCGACTGATAACTTGCTTAAGCTTGCCATTGATACTTTCTAATCTGTTATTGGTTGTATTTAAGAAACTTCCACAGCTTGCCTTGAGATCCATGACACATTCATCTTTAATTGGATGCCAGTTTTCACTCACATATTTCACCACTTGTTTCTGAGCATCTTGAAGTTTTGCATATAAGTTATTATATTCTGTCTCTGTTGAAGAGTATGCCATTTTCTGTAGAAGCTCTAACGATGAAAACCTCTGTCCAGAACTCAACCCCAACTTTTCACATGTGATCTCTCTACGAAATGACCGAAGTGTATGAAATAAGCAAATAAGAACACAAGCATTTGGTAGACACTACTTTAATACATCCTTTTCCCCAATGTCTTTATCAGCCTAAGAACGTGGACTCTCTCCCATTCAGCATTACACTTCTTGAATGTATCCATCATCCACTTCATGCTACTAGCGTCTTCACTAACAAGACAAACTCCTATGATTTCACTTTGTCCATTTGAATCTTCACACAAGAGTAAGTATGTTGGTAGACCAAGTTCCAACAGTTTGTATGTAGTATCGATAAATATTAACTCAGGGTAAGCTTCGAATGCTTGTCTCGTTTGGGAATCCTGAAAGAAAATACCTTTAAAATTCTTTATCAGAATAGACTTCCACACTTGCACCTATAGTACACAAATCAGGTAATGGATATATTCTAGATAAAGAACATGTACATGTAGGACATACTGTAATGTACATTTGCCAGCTATCAGACTACTGCCTTGGTTAATATAGTAATTATACATACCATAGTTCTCCATTAGCACTTTGATAGTTGTATCCAAATCATTCTTTGACTGCCCTCTCTTTGAATCAAGTGATATGTTAGACAGATCCTTTAGAAGCAGAATCTTTCCTGTCTCTTGACATTATTGTTGTTGGAGCATCTTCTTGTTGACTCTCATATGTAACAGTTTTGTTGCTTTGTCTTTATCTTCTTTATCAAGATGTCTTTGGTGAGGAAGGTGCTTAAATAGTGCCTATATAACATTGCCACAAGTCATGTTAAAACTGACACCATTCCAACGCATACCTGTGATATTTCATGGTTATGCTCAGTTGAAACACTCTTCACTTCTAAAGCAGTACCACTTACATTAACACAAAGGGTAATGTGTACTGGGCAGTCATGTTTAAATGTACTGTGAATAAAAATCATTATCATCAGCAGATGTGACAATTGCCCTTACTAACTTGATCTAATCCCCTTTCCTGTAGCCTTGAAGGACTGCTCTCCGTGTATACAGCAGTACTTTATGTCATAATATCTTAGTTCGGGCTTGAGTTCTTTTGCCAACCTTTTCTTTGCAGCCATGATAGTTCTGGCGTCTCGTTTCCAAAATTCCACACAGTTTACCGATTTATAATGGTTCAGTTTGGTCTCCAGTTCTGCAAAACTGTAGAATAGATCACCAACATTGAAAGATAGAGCCATTCTCAATCACGTGCACTAATGTTGCCAGGCAACGGTCAAATTTAACCCTTTATTCACCGTTACCGGTAATATAAGAAGGTTCAAACGTTCAAAATCTACTGAACATGCTCAGTAAGCAGCGAATATGGCGTCAGCGTCGATGACACCAACTAAAATGGCGTCTTCCCGTAGCTCACGAAGTCTTCAGACAAAAAAAATCATGTTACGTTTTACATGTATGATAAACTAGTATTATTAATTTTAGATGGATCTTTTCTCGTGCCCCATAATACTCGCGTGCTCACACCCACGCATTGATTATTTCATCACTTTATAGTATCAGTTGACAATCAGGACACAAATTAATTTAACAAATATTGTCATTTATACAAAAACTGAAAGAAGTGGTACCAATAAGATCCATTCATATGGACTGTGATAGCTTATGAAAAATCAACACTCATTTGAACAGTCTTGTTCAGTTCTAAGGTATGTCAATCAGCTTTTAAAGTAATAAATTTTAAAGATAGTGAGTCCATCAAATTAGTAACTACATCAATGATTATAGGAGAATGTACACTATTAATAGCTCCTATAATGGCTACTTAAATGTGACCTACTCACTTTCAACTGACATAGAAACAATTATAGTATTCAATCAATGTGTGTATTGAGTACAGCAATAATAATAATAATAATAATAATAATAATAATAGTGAGAGACTGCTCACAAACCGTAAAACCACTTATATAGGCCAACCATACAGACCACTTAGGGGTCCTGACCACAAAGGATATAATAATATTCATAATACATAATACCTAACTATTTTAACCATTCAATTTATTTTATTTGTGAATTTGAGCACACCATACCTTAATGTTGTTGAATTTTCATTTTCTTTGATCAAAAGAATGAACTTCACAAAGTGAAAAAAGGTTTTGAGTATTCTTTTCCTGTGTATATTTTTATCTGACACTTTTAATGTCTTATTTTCTATACAGTGACAAAGGTGCTCCCTTAATTGATGTTGAATATAAGTTATTTGTGTTGGGGTTTACCCACCACAAATGTGGCAAAAGCCAACAAAAAACACAATCATTTGCACAATGTTGTAGTTGAACTGTCTGAAAACTCAGTTATTTCAGGTTGGTCTGTGAACAACAATGCTGTAATCTGTGCCTTGGCTCTAAATAATCGTCCAGTACATTGCATACAGTCAAATATATCAACAGTTGAGAGATAAATTTGAAGTGTTTTGTCGTAAATAAAATGGAGAAGAAGATGGAAAGTTTAGAGATAATTGTGGTGAATAAGGTGGAGACAAAGAGGAGTTTATTAGAGGTGTTTGAGGTGAAGACAGCGATGACTTTAAGTTTGTTGGAGTTAATTGAAGTGAATGAGTTGAAGATGAGTGTGATAGATATGATGGAATTGAGTTGGAAAGACTCAATGGTGAACCATCAACTGGTATTTTATATAACGTCCTTTCCACTTTTAATCTAACTCCCCTCCCTTCCTCTTTTTCTTCTAAAGTCTTTTATCAGTACGCTTGCACTAACCTTATAGTAAAGATAGTCCACTGTATGCATACACAAAATGCATACCTCAAATGTAATGGGAATGGCATACGTTTACTAATATACGTTATATGACAATTGTCATCTTCCACTTTCCTTAATTTGCTTACTAGCAACTCCAAATTGTTTCCATGCTCATTTTTACTTGATCCTACTTGAATGTTAGTGATGTCTCTCATTGTTATAATTTTTCCTGTTGCTTCACTTAGGTGTTGCTGAAGGAGTTTTTTGTTGACTTTCATTTTCAATAAACCTTCTGCTTCTTTTCTAACTTCTGCATCTAACATCCCTTGTTGAGGAAGATGATCATATATTGCCTAACATGAGTGAAAATAATTTGTTGTTTTGTATATACATCGATCATTGAATTACTAATATCATGGCTATGATTTTCATTCACTTCAGTCACTACTAAGGATTGCCCATCATCACTTAAGGATAACTTGATCACTGCTTTACACTCCTGTCTAATAGTGCTACACAAATTAGTAAAACCACGCCCAACTCACATGTTATAACATGTACATGTGTAAACTTACCTTTGATGAGGTCTTTTTCCATTACCTTTACTATGGTACTTTCTACCACCAAAAACACAGGAGAAATTGATGTAATAATAAATCAACGACTGATTCGCCTTAGATACTTTGTAGGAAACCCTCTTTTTCGACGCCTCCAGTGTCCTTGAGTCACTATGACACAGTTGCAGATACTTGGCGCTCTCATACGCTGATATCTTATCTTTAAGCATATCATAAGAAGAAAATTATCTCCAACAACGAAAGACACGGCTGTATGCGAATCATTACAAGAAACATCGTCTTCAGTTTCCATCTCGGTTTCCAGTTGGCTCTCACTTAAATTATTAATACGTTTAGTTCAATTTTTCTATCGTCTGCGCATGCGCAAATGATTTGCCGGATCCATAACCACACAATTCACGTCCGGCTGCCGGATCTATAAGCACTGAGTACAAATTATGATGGTTCATTTATTTAAGCAATTAATTTGTTAAAATCAATGTTTGTAAAATATTTATATTGATTTGCTCTTACATGTTAAATAAATTTTATCTTTGTTATATTAAAACTAGCAACTTGTTAGATGATGTGGTAGTTTAAGTACAAGCTTATATTCTATACAATATGTGTAACAAGTTATAACTATAACTTGATACATGTATCTGTTCTTTACATAATAAATTAGTAACCGATCTTGATAATATTGTGTCTATAACTTCACTTAGTGTATGTACTATACTACAATGTTGTTAGTTCCACCTACAACTATAAAATGATGTTAAGTTAACTGAATTAGCCAGTGTTTAGAGGGTTGGCACAAGTGGTAGTGCTTGTTAGGTCTTGACCTGACTATCTCTGTAGTTAGAACTTATCATATTCATAGCCTGTAAATTATTTGATTTATTAATTAATAAATTCATAACTTACATGTATATCACAGATAAAGTGTTGCTGTCAGTTCAATCTATTTGATGTTTTATCTGGTTTTTTACAATATCTACAATAGCCTCAAGTAGCCAGTTCCTCTTCCCACACAAGGGAGAGGGGCTGTCTATGCATACATGAGACTATCTTCACAATTAAAGTCATGCAAATATTGAGTCAATGAATAGTACTAGCAATCAAAACTAGTGAGATTGACCACACCTTAATGAATTAATTAGTGGAATAGTTTGACGTGTAGTTATTACAATGTATATAATCCTATCACTACTTCTTTTGTTCCACTATCTCATCTTTAAGTCTAATTTTTTAATACTTGTATATCAAGTTCCTTTATAATGACAACATTATAAAACAAACATTAGGTCAAGTATTTACCATATTAAAGAGTAGGTAACTGGAAACTATCATAATCAATGCTAACAAACAGCTAATGTAAGTCATGTCATAACTGTAGTACATACTTTTTCAGACAGTATTGTTAATAAAGATGACAACAGTCACATGATATCTGTATGTCATATCATCACGTTAAGTAATGACAACAAAGTTGTAGTATAAAGTTCTGTTTTAATACCAAAAACTGAAAGAATTATCATTACATACATCATTAACCTAATTACATGTACATGTTCATAGACATCTCATTTAATGCTACACAGGGCTTAGTGTTAGAGAATTACCTTTATGTGCTTAAGACAATATAACTATTATAATATAACAATATAATATAACTATTATCAATAATTGACTGTTCATTCTTTTCAATTTACTCATGTTGTATACTAATGTTATTTGCTAGCATGTACATGTAATTGAGACTGTATTGTTAAGTTGATTTCTCTTACATCCAGGACAATTATACTCCATTGCATTGGGCAGCAAGTCAAGGTCATGCTGATATTTGTGAAATCTTAATCAAAGCTAAAGCCAATGTTGATGCTATTAACAAGGTCAGTATATACTATAATGTAAATTTATTATAGTACATCTTTAAGATTGAAAATGTATTTCTCTAGAAGGTAGTGTTAGAAACTATCATTAGTATAAGGTAGTAACTACTCACAGTTTATGGAATAAATTATTTTGACTGAGATTCTTCATCTTGCCCATGAGTGACCTATCATGATGTCACAATGTCAAGAAATTAAACTATAGTCACCACACATCTTTTGTCTCATTAAGCAAACGATCATCAGGGCATGAGACTAATGTAATAAACTGTTATATCATAACATAATAAGTATCTTTTCAGATGGTATCTTAAATGTTAACAGAGATGACAATAGTTATATGATATCTGTCATAATTAGGTTAATGATGGTAATTTTATAGTTTAAAGCTTTGGTTTTATACCATATACAACTGAAAGTATTATCATTGTATACATCATCAACTTAACTACATGTACATGTACATATAGTTCTGTTGATGATACACATACTATAATAAATTATTAATGAATTGGTGGGACCAGCCTAATTGAGCTATTGTTATCATGTTATCAAACAATAATTATTATAATTATCAAATAGTATTAAGTTAAAATATTGAAAAGAAACTAAAGTCATTCGTATGCAGAACAGAAGCTCTTGTCTTTGTTCCCATTCATTTTGACCTTCTTGTATGGCAAGTAATAAAATCAGGTACACCAGAGTTACCAAGAATTGATGAATTCGTTAGATATTTTGAAATCACATGGTTAGCTGGAACATTCCACACAGCAGACTAGAACTTATACAAGACTATAGTACCATGGACAAACAATCACATGGAAGGTTGACACAATCATCTACAGTGTGTAGTTGGCAAATCCCATCTGAACATCTTTGAATGCAGGGGTGGAAGAACATATTTGAATTTTAGGGGCACCAAAGGAGGAGGTCTGGAGGCACAGCCCCCCAGAAGCTGAGGAGTGTTTTTGCCTTTAATCCCTAAATACACATCAATTTTGGTATAATTACGTATAATATGATTATGTGAAATAAATTATTTTATTGAATGATATAATATGTTTACAAAATCATGCTTTTCTTCACAAATGGTCACAGGCAATGTTCAGTCATTAACATTTACCAAAAAAGCTTTTCCTTTTGTCATTAACATCTATAAATTCCATTGCAACTTTCTGAAGGTCAAGTTTATCTGTCTTATCTTTGTGGATATGTAGTAACATTGCATAATTAACTTTATTTAACTGTCCAAGTAATAACCCGTGTGACAATGAATTTGATAAATGCCTGTAACCATGGCTACACATGTTTATATACAATGAATGTGGTAAATACACAATTGCCCCAATTATATTATAATTACAATGAGTGTTTTTCATTGTTCTCTACATATTGCATACTTCAGTGTAAAAATTTAGGGGGTGGGCACAATAAGCATGTTGTAATTTGGGGGGGGGCACGTGCCCCTGGTGTCTCATTGGTTCCTCCCCCACTGTTTGAATGTATTGAGGTATTTCAGAGAGAACAAGTCAGCACAGAGGTTTCAATACAGCAGATATATGTCGACCTTGTCTGAGAAAGAAAGCTATAGAAAAAGACCAACACATAAAAGAACAAAGAAAGTTTTAGCAGTAATGTAATCTCTTTATCAGACTATGTAGCAGGCATGTCTCTACACAATAACTTATGAATTCTTTAATCATTACTTTCCTTAACATTAAATTTTTCTCTCTTTATTCATCATTTACCTTAAACTCCTTCATTATTACTTTGATTGTTTCAGTCCCTTTTGGTCCAGTAGCTCGTCTTGTAACTTGTAAATTCATAATGTTTGTTTAATTAGAATTACGGTATTCGTAGGCAAACCGAATTTTTAATTAAAATTCTAGTAGGTGAACATGGCATATCTCAACGTAAGTACGTGTGTTAGTGGTAAAGCAGCTATCATAGAATTTATTACTACAAACAGAAAGAGCAGATCATTAGTACAAATATATTGTAAACAAGAAAAAAGGAGATGGGAGAATAGTTTAGAGATGTTAATAAAATATAACATTCAGTTGAGCAATCACAACTCTTGAAGATGTGATTTTATCACAATGGACATATTAGATCATCCTTCAAATATAGCTAAACTTATCTGAGGCAGAGAAAACTGTTAATGAATTAAAAGAAGCAGTTAAGGAATCGATTTGTCCTATACTATTGATTTACCATGACCAAATCCATGAGATTGCTACTCTGCCTAATAAAGTGGATTTCACTGCAGAAATGCCAATATTAGAGCAGATAAGAATATCATACTATGACAGACGAAGACAGAGATTACTTCCCTTACCAGAATCAAGAGGTCCATGAGGTGATTTTTAAAGTTTAGTGAACTAAATCGTCTTCAGGAGACCATTTCTTTTTGTTGATGATGAAGGCGGAGATTAAAACATGTTCATTTCTGGCACAGATAGCAACATTGAATTAATTTTGAATCTGATGCTGTATGTGTCAATGGAACATTTAAACTTGTCCTAACTTTTCTATTAGATATTCAATATGCACACATTCAAGTATGGAAAAAGTTTCCTCTAGTATTCTTTTTTCTCCCAAACAATTCAACCACTGATGAAAACATATAAAAGAATCTTTCATTTAGTCAAGAAAAAAGCTTACAGGCTGGAACTACAAACACAATCAACAAACATAATTGGAGACTTCAAACTACTTATTCAACAGTCTGTCCACTTAACTTCCACTATCAAGTTTACTTGGATGTTATTATCACATCTCTCAAGTAGAGTACAGAGCTGCCTTTACTCACAATAGTACCTGGCATCCACATGTGTCCATCCTTTTTGTAATTTCTTACCGTCAATGTGTCATTAACTTCAAGCTCTCTTACTTTCTGAGTTGCTTATTTATCTTTGACATCCTGCACTTGATCTGGTTTACCAAATCAAAAATTGTACAAACAGATCATTTTAAAAACAAGGTAAAAGGAGAAACTCGTGTTACTGAGTAAGGGGTGAGGGAATATGTCATTAGAAAACTATCTAACCTATGCTGACTAGTAGAATTATCTTGTTTAATGATTTCTATCAAGTTTTGACAAAATATTATTCCAGTCAAGACAGTCATGAAGAGTGATGTCTTCGCAAAAGGCTGTGACCCTGACCTCTGACAACTACCAACAGTAGAGCCTTTGAATGATTCTGATATTTAACAGTAAGATCTTGTTGACCCACGACTATTAATTCTTTTTGGGTGTAAGTCTGGAGTATGACTTTTAACTAGTTCATTTTATTTCTAGAGAACTAATATTTCTTATTAAGAACAATCACATCTTCCATTAATTGCTTGATCTTCAATCTTGTTATAACATATACTGTCATAGTGTCACAACTGACATCCTATGAATATAAGTAATGATTCATATTTCCTGTCTCACAACAGCATTACCACTCTTATGATATAACTTCTTTGTTTCACTAAGCTTTGAATGGTGTGTAATTAATAGCTCACTGTCAGTGAACACTTTTTGTCAGCAAGTGACTTGTTGATCACAATCACATTTCCTCTAGTTGTGTAAAATATTAGTTTAAATGATTTTTTAAAGAAGCTATAATACTTTGAAGGTCATGTGGTAACCATGCTGTTAAAAGGAGTATTACCTTAATACTATTAGACAGATTTAGGTTTATTCTTAATATCCTGAGGTATTAATAGAAGAGTAAAAGCAGTGTACATTGAAGAGATCAAAATGAAGTAGAATTACTTTAACTTGTGTTTCTTAGATTATTCCTTAAAGTGAGATAAACAGATAGAATATCTTATACTTTTATATTTCTTTCAATTATCCAAAGGGTGTGGTTTGGTAATGTTTTATCATTAGTGACTTGATAACTTTTGATTTGGTTCGTCTACCGTATATCGGGAAACTTTCACGTCGGAATATTTATGCGAATTGGTGAAATTGTAGTTTTTCGCGAATATAAATTTTGCGATTTATACCATGTTCCACCCACTTGTAATTATTACCGTTGACCGCACCCTAAAATGTTTCTCACACTTGGACTCGACAATGAAAGAGACGTTCGAAATGGACTCCTGTATCAGAGGATACCAAGTTCATAATGAGTTATGGACGTCCAATGGAGAAGAAATCATTTTTACTAACTATTTGTCACACGGTCACCCATAATCAAATTTTCTGCGTAACCATTTGCCACGCATGTTCTTCTTTTCCACACTCTTTTATCTGGCTGTACTATCTAATCTTTATCACTCAATACCTAATCTTTACCTCCCACACACACTGTATAAGTCGGAGTATCTGAAGAAGTTGAGTACTACCTCCAGGCAATAATATGTGGAGAAAGTTATTTTGGTTGGTCTTTCGAAAGATTCATACTATCTACTATATGAATGAAACCACGTGTATTATTATCAAGTCCTGACCCAAATGCACATCTGTCGGTGTGAGTATTGTGACTTCATGGTTTGGTCTGAGAAAGATGGTACTTTAGTGGAAAGAGTTCCTGCTGACAGCGACTTTTTTGAAAATTTTGCTGGTGATCTTCAAGACTTCTTTGTCTATGGTACATTACCAGAAATAGTTGGCGTATGGTACACAAGGCAACCAGTCTCAAATAAAGAAAACAGTGTCAAATCCACGTTAACTGATAAAAATGATATGGATTATGATGACAATGAGGACTACAAGAAGACATAGTCCTATTGTGGTCAACCCAGCTATGGACAAATGATACATTGTGATCACGAGTCATGTTCTATAGAGTGGTTCCATTGTGATTGTTTAAGAATTAGAAAAATTCTAAAAGGTACATGGAGATGCCCACTTGCTGGAAGCTACCAAAAAAGGGGATAAAGACAAAAACATAAAATTTAATCATCACTATGGACTATATTATATCATCTAACATAATCAAATTCCAGCTGTAATCACTAATGTCAACCCATCATATGATCATTTATCCAAATTCAGCCTAATCACTTATTTTTAACTACATAATCACTTATTTCATCAAATTATTAGTAATCAAAAAATATGTTCAATCTTGTGGACACCTGAGGGTGAAAGATTCATAGGCTACAACATACATGTACTATATTGTCTATAACTGCTAACTCATCATTCTCAGTACTACAAAAATTGAATGGTAGAATCCCTTGTAGAATGGTGTACTTTGGCTTCACAAGTCCTATCACTCGTTCTACATGAATCTGCACCAATGACAATTCACAACTCCAATGATATCTACCTTTTCAAGTTGCTTTTTTCCTCTTATAAACAGAGGCATTTTAATTTCAGCCAAGTACATTCCTATATGATCTTGGCAAGTGAAGCCTCTATCAGCTAACACAACATCACCTTTCAAAAGACAGATCAAATTGCATTTTATTTTACAATAATTGTTACATACCTTTGTCTGAGATTCTTCCTCCTACACACTTGGACACATATAATATCGTTCCCTGTGGAGTAATTCTAATCAAAAATTTCATTGTCGAATGATGTTTATAATTGCTCCACAATTGTGCTCTTACAAAAACATCAGTGGTCTTTCAACAAAAACTTTCGTGCAGTTGATGATTGGTTTTTTAACACTTTAGGAATTCTGTAAAAACTTTTTTCTGATCTTTTTAAGGTTCTGTTAGTACATCCGACCTCACAACACGATACTACCATTTAGCTGCAGTCTATTTTTTGCCAATCAACATGGCGGACAGGATGCTCCGCCTCTCATTGATTACTTCTGCGCAACTATATTTGAAAGCTTTCTAATTTTTTATTTATCATTGGCTAAACAGAAGTGTAATTAAAATCGTGCCATCAAAATTTGCATCCAAATTTATTCCTTGAACAAAATTTGGCAAGCAACATTTGTCCTATTCTTAAACTAGCTTCTTAAATTAGTCCTTATGAATAATTAATTATTAGAAACATTTTGAACTGTAATTTTCACAATGTCTAATAATCTTATCACTACTTCTTTGTTGCACTATCCCTACTTTAAATCTACTTGTTTAATACTTGTATATTAAGTTAGTAAATATCCTTTATAATGACAACATTATAATACAAGTATTAGGTCATATTTTTACCATAACATGTACTTCCAAATTACATATTTGTCACATTTAACACTACATCAGTGTATTAGTATTTATTAGGGAATCACTTTATATTCTTGAGACAATTGAACCAGATTATAGATACAACTATTGTCGATAAACAAGTATAGCAACAGTCCTATAATCATTTTAGATCACATGATATTTTGATGTCCTTTTGTTTTGTTTTTTTGTTGTTTATATGTGATTATTGAAAATGACAAATAAACATAAACTACATTCATTAACTGTTGACTTAGGAAGTAATGACTTTAATTAACCTTAATTAATATTGTGAGCACAATTATGATGTGTGTGACCTAGAAGTTAAAGCTAGCTTGCTTCCAATTCCATTAAATTAAGGTTTATTTCCAGCATTCTACTCTAATTATTTTATTCATTTCATTTTAAATGTTTTTACCTTGATCAAGTTGTCCAAAACATATATATAGGACAATGCTTTTCAATTATAATCTTGTTAGGTCCTTGTTAACTATAGAACTAAGTTTGTTTGTTTGTTTGTTGTACATAGCAAGTAACAGCAATGAATAAAATTAAACCAAATACTTTAAGTTTATGATCAGATATATTATGGCATCCAATAAACTTTACTTGCCTCTACATCAAGTGTATTAATAGATATGACTGACAATGCTTTAAAACTTTTAGCATAATATAGTAATTATAGTTTAACTTCTGACAAAAGACACCTCATGACACTTTAGATTGATCCTGTTTGAATGAGGAATGTTTCACTTTAGATGTAGTATTATAATGAGACACCTCAGTCTGAATTTAGGACACTAATGCTATTACAGACATTTCTTCATGCCCTGGATGCATTGTACCTATGATAATAGTACATGTAACTGACCCCTTGAAATACAGGTCCAGCTATTTTATAATGGAGATAGCAAATTTAGAACATTTTGAAAAAAAACAATAATTATGTATTTCATTTCATTTGTATTGGGGTGTGGTCTTGATGCTTTAATTATAATTATTATTATTGCATCATTGATGGAAACAATTCAAATTAAATATTTATTGTTAGTTCCTGTTACAGTACAGTTTGTTTATCAATGTGTCTTTTTAGTGAAGCAATTAAGGCATTAATTAAAGCATAGTATTTCTAGACCATATCCAGCTCCATTATTTAATACTCTTTGTCTTTTACTACTTGTATTCATTTCACTAGTTATTGTACAATAATGATTTTAAGTTAAACACTTGAGATGATGACACACCTCTAATCAGGGTAACAGCCTTTGTCCCTACAATATCCTGAATTGGGAAGTTACACTTTATGTTAGAAACATTTAATATTATCAGTGACATCTTTTACTGTTATATAAGTTTTCTCTTTACATCTTATAAACTTAAATCATGAATGTTAATTTTGATGATTGAGCTATAAGTGTAAGTAATAAATTTAACAATAATTATGTAAGTACACAAAACATGTATGGGAAAAAATTAGAATTATTTGAGATGACATGATGATATTCATATTAGAGAGGTACTATTCAGGGAGTTTGTTAGAGGAGGTTCTATTGTATGCTTGCTTACAGTTTTGTCATACAAACTGTGTAACAATTTGTAGCCATTCCTTTAGTAAGGATACCTTCCTAAATGCAGGAAGGGCAGATACACATGTAAATTTCCACATCTTTCACTAATTATCTCTCAAATTGTCTATATCTCAGCATATATATATATATTAATATATATATTAGTAATTATTTAGTATTGTATTCACAATATTGTCAATACTGGTCTATCATAAACAAAAACAAACTGTGATCACATTCTATTTATACATGTACATGAGCACTTGTACTAAAATATGTGGGTCTATCAAAGGAACAAACACAGGTGTATACATTGTATAGGAGTTAGAAGTCATCATCTAAATGTAATCAATACTGAGATATAATGCAATAATGTAACAACAGAAGGTTATTATTTAGTTTACCTAGTCAGTTAAGCTAAAATTGTGATGACAGCGAATATCAACATAAAAGCTGTAGTGCTGGGACCATATGAAATATTGATGGTACAGTTGTTCAAGACTCAAAATCCTGGCATCATGAGAGTTATTGATGTATCCATTACTTGTCTCTGTATAACAAGTCTTTCTTTTTGTTTAAGATTTTTTGGAGTTACCAGACTTGTCAAAGCAGCAGTTGGTCTACCAATGATTAATATAGGACAGCACAATAAGAGAGTCTATTAGTTAGCATGACTCATGTTGGTGTCTTTGATATTCCGACATATCATAGTACAAATCATATAAGCCACAGTCTATGACAGATATAGGATATACATGAAGTGGTTTTCAATTAGAAATCAAACAGAGCCTTGGGTTTTAATTAATAACTGTCCTTATGTGTATCCTATGTGTCATAGACTGTGGTTTAGCTATAGTATATACTTCAATATGTAGGTATATAGTTACCAGTGAATTGAACAATAAGTCTTAGGATATACTTATTTGATTATGAAACAAATGTGTACTAATAATATTCAGTAATTTAACTATGTTGAAGTTGTCAATAATGTATTACCTGGACTGGAAGGAATCATTTTTGTCAGGTGATGTAAAAATTTCCATATGAACAATTAAATCTTCACATAATTGTTTGACCTTCCAGTGAGTGAATGATTGCTTCTTTTTACGTATGTAAGTATGTAAGTATAGGTTATATACCGAGGTAAACATTTCCATGGGATTTATCAACCGAGCGACGAAGTCGCGAGGTTGATAAATGCCATGGAAACCATACCGAGGGCATATAACCGGCTTGTACCATGAAATGGTCTGCCATGACAACAATATTACGCACAAACCTGCTATATAAAGGTCGTCTAGCAACGTCATTTTAACGACGCAAATTCAAAATGGAAGACGAGTTGGACTATATTTTTTCTCCCCATTTATTTGACCACGCCTTGACCGATATTGTCGCTAGCGACTCGACAGTTCCTTCAGCCCTACCCAACGGTGAACGTTTCGCTTTTCAAAGTGACGAAAGTGTGGAAGCAGCGAAAACTAATTCCGTTCCCAAAAACACCTCTCGCAATACTAACTGGGCAGTTAAGGTCTGGAAAGACTGGAGCAGTCATAGGTGAACGGCATTTCCTAACTCCTTCCAAGAATGGCCAGTTCACCTAGTTCTCTCAACAAATTATCAACTCGACTACTGGCTCAGCAAATTTGCTGTGGAAGCTAGGAGAAGTGATTGAGAATGTTATCCACCCAACACACTCTATGGAATTTGCTGTGGTTTGCTTTGCTACGTCAGAGAAACATGACCAGCGATCAACTGGAAGAATTAGTACTGAGCAGAAACTAACAACATCTGCTGTCCTCAATTCTGCTACAAATGGAAAAGAAATCAGTGCTCCACTAACAAAGAAACACAAGACCCTTGATGATCCATCATCTACTTCTACTGCCGAAAAAAGAATTTTCAGGCATTATTAATGTCAACACACAGATTTTAACTAAACTATTCATTACAGCAGTTACACTGAATTACTTGTCAGTTTGTACAGAGCGATGTCATCCAACAAGTACCATATACAGGTTCATCTATTGAGTAACTTTAACTTTCTTCAGACAAGTACACTTTTATCTGTATTGTACAAGAAATAGTCACTAGATTTTAATACACTTTGTTAAATGTTACTACATAGCCCATAGTTGGTACAAGAGACCACCTGGTTGTACACTAAATTAACAAACTCATTACATACACTAATGCAAATAAACTACATACAGCAAGCCCTTCTTCCAAGGTATATGGTATGTACATTATGATCAGAAAGGAAATGTTTTTGATCACAGCTCAAACCTAAAGTAAAAATATATAACATATCAAGACTAAAGGTAGAAAAAATTACAAGTGTACTCCTGTATATGAGTAACAATGTACATGTAAATATGAAAAAAATTGAATTTTGCAAAACATTTTCAAGACTGTATCTTGACTACTAGAGCTGGTAGATGACTTAGTAACAGTTATAACTTGAAAGTTAATGTCTCCAATTAGTTGTGTAAGTAAACAGACATATATGTCAACCTTCCCATCAATACAACCAACACTTCATACAACTAATTAGTCCCTAATATCTGGATGAATTCTCTCAATTGCCAGTTGTTTCGCATGCATATGGTTTACACTCTGCAAGGAAATATTCTAAGATTGGGGAATTGACTTGACTTATAGATTTGCAAGAGCTTCTTGAGTATATAGTTGATATGTAAGTCATTCAGCCATTCTCTATAATGAATAACTCTCTTGTTTTGATCATAAGCATCTATCACTCTATTTTAATAAAGAGAGAATTCATCCAGACATTACATACAGGTGAGAGTTTAAGGTTGTCATAACAGGAGCATAAATGGAAGAAAGACATATAATAACAAGAGCTGTCATTAAAAGATATCTAAAATAAACAACTGCATGCAAACTTTTTCTCATGTAAAGAATTGGTAGAGCAGCTATGTGTTGGGATTGCTTCATTTTGACATTTGGCTTGTGATAACATGATGAGCCATTTTCTTAGCACCAAGAAAAGAGGAAAGAGGCTACAGAGAATTGACATATTTACTGAATCTTCTTTTTTTATGTTTTCCTTTTTGTTTGATACATCTTCTGATGAGTACCATTTACACATTATGGTGTTTAATTGTTTTAAAGAATAACATTCCTCACTGATTGTAAAGTAAAACATGTTTGGATCAGTAAAAAATAATAAGCAAATATTAAGATTTAGTGATGTGTGTCACTGATTATCAATAAATATTCCAAACTCTCATAGTTGCCCCATATCAATTCAATATTTAGTGAGACTAACCGTTAGCTTACTGTACTGGCAATATTATAAATATTATAACATGGACACTGTTCATACCACTTATGATATATGGATTTGACCACATCTTGAGTGACAACATCCAAGGTTTTTTAACCTCTCAATGTGTTTGTCACTGCTATTGGTATATTTTGAAGAGATCTAATGAAAAAGGTCTTTCAATGAGTTAGAACGTTTGTGTAAGCAGTATCTAACAACTAGTCTTCTTGTAATTATGTAAATTAAGGTATTCATATTATAGTCTTTGTATTTAGGGTAAGATAAGTACTCTACTACAAATGTTAAATGATCAATTTGATGTTAGCCCTCTTAGTTGTTATGTTTATATTCTAAGAGTTGATACCATCATCTAAATATTAAAGATGTTGCTAATTAAAACAAGTTCCAATGAAAAAAAAAATTAAAAAGCTGTACAACTAAAACATTTTAGTATTTTCAATATTTTATTTGCAGTAATGTTTTCTTATTGAAAAGTACTTGTCTTATTTTTTCTTACATTTTCAACTTATTCAATAATCACATGTGCAATAATAATGAAGGAATTTAGATACCAATAATAGACTAAATTATTATTGTTTATAAAAACAATTAATTCAAGTGTAATATATGAATAACTTTATATTTATTAAATTATAGACAGATTGAAAGACTTAAGTCTCCTGTATTGACTAATAAGACTGTGACTGATTGAGTACCATTGTGTGCCTATAATTTCACATGATATAATTAGTCTTTCTTTCAATATTATTTCATTGTTTGTTAATATTTTAATGTTATCATTACTTACCAATGTTACTAAATAAGGACCAGAATTAAAAACTCATTAAACTATAGAATTTGTTTGCTAATATTAAATATGAGCAGTTACTTTCATATCTCATTTTCTGGAAAGTCTTGTCATTGTTTGTTTTATTTATCAAGTGACTTACATGTAACTATATTAAAATATTATGTTGTTTTTCTTTAGAGTAACTCCTGTTTTTATTATACATACTATATCACTAGCTATGTGACAAGTCTTATGTCAATTAGGACATATTTAATTATACATGTGAAGTATATAGTAATAATATATCATTTCTGTTAGTGTCATTGCTTTTACAATATAAAGCTTTATCTTAAATTTTGTTTCTTTATATAGAATGGCTCTTCTCCTCTGCATAGAGCTTGCATGTGGGGTCATGTCAATGTTGTCAAGCTCTTACTCTCTCATGGTGCAGATACAACAATAAGAAATAATAAGGGAAAAACTCCTGCTGACGAGGTCAAAGCTGATGATGTTAACAGACAAGTAATATTGGAAGCTCTAGAAAATGCAAAACAAGGTATATAGATTGTTTACATTTTATATTATGTGATGATGACTATCAATTCTTACATGAATATCATAAAGAGTTATCATTGACACAATACATTAAAACATTGTTTAATTCACTATATTATAATAATATGATACATATAATTTATGGTACTCCTCTGTTGAAAGACAATGAGTACATTTATGAGAAATATTATTTTTATAACATGATAATTCATTATCACTAACTATATACTAAGATAAATAATTAATTAGAACTGGACATAAAACAACAATAACAATAATCGTTGACCAGTATACTATGACAACTGAATATAAATGTTATTATAAGTATAGTTTGGAGACATGCGCTAAAGCTTTTTATCATTTATAAGACATGGTTATCATTATAGCAATCACACAGAATTTATTGCTTATACTGTGTTCATAGGTGAGACTTCAATAATATAATGAAGTTCTTGTTGTATATAACAATATTTCTTAATGTACAAACAGACATCATTATTGATTGATTATAAATTAGTATGTTTTTTGCTTCATTAATTATTTATGTCAGCAAGTAACTCAGACTCCTCTACAATACATCTATAGATAGTATTAGCCACCTTGTTGTATATCAAGTATTGATAGTATTATTTTAACAGTCAATGAAATTATTACAGTCTGTTCTGATGTTTAACAGACAGTCTACATCTACAAAGTGAACAATGCTTCTCATATTATATCATTTGAATTATAATTATTTTGATTTTATATCCCATTCTAATTCTAAGTCTGTAACTTATTATAACAATTACTATAATCACAAGTTTAAAGACACTGAAGCATTCTTTGATAGTAGGACACTATCAATACTGTGGCACTTAGACAGATCTAATATAATCATTTATCTATTGTGTACATAGGTGATGACTCCTTCTGTATAGTTTGATGGAACTCTGTTGTTCTACATTAGAATATGTTTCTTTGTACAGACTTGTTGTTTTACTGATTGTAGTGTCATATCAAACTCAATATTATTTATTTTATATTCATACATTGTCTATAATGACGTATGTCTATAATATGTGTGTTTACAACTGTCTTAAACCTACTATTAATTGCATGTACTAACTTTAAAACCATTAGATTTCATTATATCTGTGAAATAAAACTTTCAATACATACAAGTTTTAGTGATTATATCTGTACTCACTAAATGACTAAAATTAGTACATGCAATATTAATAGAATTCTAAAGGTATTCTAGCCAACAAGTATCACTGTTAGTAGTATTTATGACTACAGTTTTGTAAATGTTGCTTTCTATGTTATATTGGCTTTGCTATATCTTTAGTATAGCCACCTTCATCTTGTCAGTACTATTCTGCTATGTATTGCTATGTAGTGTATTGTAAATATTCTTATATGACACTATACTAAATCAGACATTATACACAATCTATAAATGATATGATAGTGTTTGTAGCTCTCTAAGATAACTCGTTTGTTCACTTACACTTGACAATTTTAGAAACCCATGATTTAAACATTGTATACTCGATTGAATTGACTCACCATGTAGTTTTAAAGTTCAGTCAATTCTCTTTGTTAACTTATACATACATTAGTCATTCTGTTTGCCTTTTTAAACTATGCTTCTGTAACATGGAAACAGTTTAACATGTATGTGCCTTGCCTGCCATAAAGCTAATGTCATATTAACTGAAAAGTCATTAAAGTGTGTCAATATTCCGTTATAACAATTAGTTGGTCTATATTCATTGCTATAGTATCATTCTAGAGCACGCCACTCATCATTAACACTACATTAGTGTATTAAATTGTTAATGATTTGTTTTGAGTTTACATTACTTCCTTATTATTGTATAATATTGATATAAAATTCCATAAATATACACAGATCTTATTTAATTAGTTCATAGTTTGTTTTACATAGTTAGAAAAGTCAATTGAATATATCATTTCAACTAAGATCATTTAGTTCTAAGTCTGTAGCTTATTGTAACAATTACTATAATCAAAAGTTTGAAGACACTGAAGCATTCTTAAATAGTAGGACACTATTCATTGCTATAGTCTTATTCTAGAGCATGTCACTCATAATTATAACTACATTACTGTATTAAATTGTTGATTTGTGTTCAGATTACATTGCTTCCTTATTGTTGTATAATATTGATATAGTCATATAGAATTCCATAAATATATGCAGCTCTTATTTGATTAGTTCATAGTTTGTTTTACATACTTTGAAGAAAGTATTAGGCTTTGTATTACACATTATCAATCATCATTAATAACTTTATACTTCGTTTATAATAGTTGTCTTAGAAAAAAACAGTGTGACCTAAATTAATAAGAATAAAATTGCAAACATTATGACTATTTTGTATTTGATTTACCAATCACATATACTAGCTTAATGTAAATAAACTTTAATAAGAGGATCAGCAATTTTATTGTCTTTATTTATATTTCTTTCTTTTCAATAGATTATTCTGGTGTTGTACATAAAGCACTCAAGGAAGGCCATGTCAAAGCAAAGTGGTCAAAGCTTGCTACATCAGGAGCACCTGGAACTGGAAAGTCTTCAATTATAAAACTTATCTTAGATGAACCTCCTCCAGAAGAGCACCATAGTACTTTAGTAGTCACTACACCGGAAATAAGGAGGGTTGGTACAACTGGTTTTATAGCTGGAGCTGAACCAGGCAATTCTTCTTGCCCAATATGGAATAAAGTAAACCCACACTCAGTCAAACAGATGATAGCCAAACAAATAAAACATGGAGTTGATTGTTCACCAAAAACATCTTCGACAAAAAGTGCAGGTGACAATGAATCTTCATCCTCATCTGATGATGATGGAATACCATCTGGTACTACAAAGGATATGTCACAGTCAAAAGATGTGTCCATTTCAGTACAACAATCAACACCTAAGCTTGTATCTCCTGCTACTAGTGAAATTGTTAAAATCTTACCAACTGTAGAGGAGTCCCCAGAGCTTTATCAGTCACACTGGGTTTATGTCGTAGACTCAGGCGGTCAAGCAGCCTTTATAGACATAGCGCCCGCGTTGCTACGCTATAATCCAGTTAGCATACTCACCCTAAAATTAAATGAGAAGCTTGGAGATAGGCCCAAATTTTATTTTAGCTTTAAAGGTGAGTTAATTGGAGAACCAGTAGAACGTCAGATCACCAACATGCAACTTCTTGAATCGTCGTTTCGTTCACTAGTGTCAACCGATCAGCCACATTTGCGCAATATCCATATCACGTTTTCTTACGACAAGCCTTCCCTTCTTGTTCTTGGCACATTCTATGATAAAGTAGATGAGTGCAAAGGAGAGACCTTAGATGAGAAAAATGCAGCTCTTTGGTCAACTTTAAGCAAATTCCGTGATGTGAGGCTTAATTATAGCGATGGTAAAAAGAAAGTAATTTTTCCTATCAACACAATTGCCCGTGGTGAGCCTGAACAAGAAATGGCCAAGTTTATTCGTAAAGTTGTTTGTCGGTCTTACATTGAAGCTATCATACCAGCTCGATGGTTCTTGTTTAATCTGGATCTAGAGGAGTTTCAAAAGAATAGTGGGTCAATGGTTGTAAGCAAAGAACAGTGTTTGAGGATTGGAGGAGCACTAATGATGGAGCCGAAGGATGTTGAAGCGGCACTCATGTACTACCATGATCTGACAGTTTTCTTGTATTTCCCTAAAATCCTCCCTAATGTGGTGTTCTTACATCCTCAACCATTATTCAATAAGTTGTCTGAGTTAATTAGTATATCTTTTGCTGATGCTGTTGACCATTTAAGGAAAATGAATATTATTTTACCTGCTGATGCCCACGATCAACTTAAGAGTGAAGGTACCTTTACACGAGATATATTAGATCATCTCTCTGAGGGATTCACTGCAGAGTTCACAGCTGATGATTTTTTAAAATTAATGACAGATATCTTCATTATCGCACCTCTACCAGAAGAGGGAAATTTTTTTCTTCCTAGTGTACTCCCAACATCAGACAACTTAGAGAAGATTAGAGGTCCATTCTTAAGAAACATGGACTCTCTTGTTTTGACGTGGGAAATGAAACCACTCCCTCAAGGCGTCTTTCCTGCTCTTGTTGTTGATCTCCTTAAGCGACAAATTTCACCAATTTTCAATCTTTATCGTCCCATCGACTTAAATGAAGAATCTCGACAATATCGCAATGCTATCCGACTAGCATGTCTTGACCTAGGAGGTGCAATTCTCTTAGTTGATGCCATTTATTGGCTGGAAATTTATTACCATGGGCGTTCTACAAAATGCTCCGCTATTCGATGTTCTATTTTAGATGGTATAAATGCAGTCGTGAAGAAATTTCAGTATAAGCCAATTCTATCAATTCCTCAGGAACGCTTTCTCTGCTCAATTTGCCCTTCTCCAAGAAATCATCTTTGTCGTCCAGATGAAGACAAGGAGACGCTTACTTGCTGTCAAGATGGCATGTCATTTGTTGCAATTGACTCAAAACGACAGTACCCTTGGATTGATTACATAGCTCCTGAAGATTCTAAGCTACAAGGTAACTGAAAATTAATATACTTGTTCGTACAATCTATAGAATGAGGTTTTCAAGTACAGTGTTGTGGTACTTACCATAAAAAAGTAATTGATTACAATTACCATTATCGCTTTTTTGATCAGCCAATTTCAATTTCAATTACCAATTACACCTTACACAGCAATTACAACAAAAAATTAAAAGCAATTACACATAATTACAATAGCTATTATCAGTATCCTATACAAGTGCTCTACATCATTTATGACCTCATGCATGAAGGTTACAGGGCAATTTGCAAGTTTCATGAAACCATATTATGGCTTTATTTGCCATAATAATTATGGTCATGTGTACATCACGTGATGTGATGACCCTTTACCAGACTAGATTTTTTGTATAGTGGTTTGGCCATTCATCTACTTCTCAATTACAGGTATACAATTGCAATTACAATTACAATTTTATGAATAATGTAATAATTACAGCTAATTACAATTACCAATTGCAATTACCCCAACAGTGTTCAAGTATATAGTACATTATAATATAAGACACATTTTTTGGATATATATGTAAGAAGAGTTAATTATAATCTTGGTGTAAATAAAGGTACGTAAGCTTTGAAAAAATTATATTTATAAACAAACTACAGTGGCTTGTGTTGTATTGTACCAGCTTTCAAGTGAGAGGTCACACTCATTACTAGCTCCTTTCTTTTTCCAAGGTTATAGCATAATTTATCTAATGCAGAATGAATGCTCTGTCATAAAATGCTTATTGCTTGTTCTCGTGTTAAGTATATCAAAAATCACTTTGGAGCAGTTTTAAGCCCTCTGAGCATAGTATTATAGGATAGGCTCAACAAATGGCCATTGCTATTACAATATAATGTTTCCAAATAACTGTTAATGTTAACATGTTAAACTGTTATTTGTCATCTTTTTATGGCTAGTAAATCATGAGGAGTATGGGGAGCCATTTGTGTCATAATTGAATTACTTTTAATGATCATTATTTGTTAAATAAATTGTGATTTACTAAATAATGCATGCTTTATTAAATAAATCAAGAGTTATTTAATAAGTAATGACTTACTTAATATATCATGATAATTTTCCAGTTTTGACACAAACAGTGCCCCATAGAGAAGGTGTTCTAAAATGAAGAACAGAGACTACCTAAATAGACAAACTCTTCCTTTTTTTTCTTCTGCACTAGTACACTATTGCATGGAGAAACACTATAATAGCTAAATTTGTAGTTCTGTACAGGACTTGTTCTGTTTGTCAAGTGTAGTCATTCCAACCTTGTTCAGTTTCCAGTTATTATCAATTTACCATATAATATATGATACCACTATCTATACAGGGATTATCACTTTTTGGCTTGGCAATATGAAATAAAAAATGCAAAAAAAGAAAATAAACAAGTATGATAATAACTATTTAAGAAAATGAAAGGCAACATACAAACTTATTTGTGTAAACAATATACAGTCTAAAGGATGGTTATAAAGTATAATGCAAAACACGTTTTGTGAATGGATAATGTTAAATACTTTTCAATACTTAATTAAAGTTGAATAATTTTCATGATGTAATTAATAACTACATAAGCGCTGAAATATTGTTATAAATGTAAGTAGTTTGTGTTTTGCTGTACCAGTTTTAAAGTGAGAGGCCATGTTCCTTGTTAGCTACTTCTTTTTCCAAGGTTATGTCAAATTATTATTTCTAATGGAGAATGAATGCTCTGACTGGATAGGACCTAGCGCTCAAGAATTAACAACCTGCTTTGAAGAGGTATAAGCAGTTTGTTCTAAAGTTGCTTATCACTTTTCTTGTGCTAAGTATATCAAAAATCGCATTTTTAGTCCTTCTACATTTAAGTATAGTCATAATTATATAGGAAGGCCACACTAGCACATTATTGCATGGAGTTGTTGTAATAATTTTAGAGCATTTTAGACTACTTAAGAACATGCTATCATCAATCAAAATTGTTCGCAGATTGATAGTTTTTGGCAGACTTTAGTTATTCTGCTGTCATCTAGTGATATTTTAGTAATAATTATTCATTAACAAGTCTCAAAACACTAACTAATCATGTTTATTACCACATGGTCAATTTTGTTAGTTGTGATAACACTTGATTAGTTGATAAAGTGGTAGTCCTGTACAGGAATTGTGGACGTTTTAATTTGTCATGAATAGTTACTCTAAATTCGAACAGTTTCCAGTTACTATCAATTTACCATATTTTCCTGATAACACTATTTGTATTGTGTTATTACTTTAGCCTGGCAATATGGAATAAAAAATGCTAAAAAATAAACAAGTACGATAATAACTACTTAAGAAAATGAAAGGCAACATACAAACTGTAAGGATAGCAATACCAAAAATTGTAGATACAAAATTGAGATGGATGAACAAATCCATACATGAAATAACAAAGTAGCCAATCTTCTTAAGACAAGAAGGACTGTTAGCTATAATTTGAATATTAAAAAGGACACTTTAAGTGTATATCCAAGACTGGATAAAGGCATGTAACACTTATTCTGATTAACTACTACAAAAGGTTTATATGAGTTAGTGCATTCATTCCTACCTTCTTTCTATAATTTTGACATTTCCATTCTTATACTGCCTTTCATTTTGTTAAAATGGTATTTATCACACTTTCAATTTTTATTACATAAATTGAGGACGTTACTAACATATGATAACCACATTGACATACATTATATGTGCATGCAATTAACCAAATCTCATGTACATTTAAACTTTTACAATTGTGAAATAGTAATGTTATTACTAAATATGATTTTTTGTATTATAGACATTGCTCAGTTATTGAAAAAAGAACCCAATCTCACTGATCTCCTTACTCTGTTAGCTGATATTGAATATGAATGGCACAAGATCGGTGTCGCGCTTGAAGTCGAACAAAACGTTTTAGAGAGTTGTGACAAAAGCAGTAAAGATAATGGCTACAAGCTCTTTAAAGTTATCAAATCATGGACAACTAGCATGACTAGCGAGGTTACATGGGAAGCTGTCATTGCTGCAATTGAGAGCCCTATTGTCAAACATAAGTCAACTGCAGTTAAGATACGAATGTTCTTAGCAAAACCCGAGGTGCGTATTAAGTACGAAAAGATGAGTGATGTCAGCCAAGCATCTCATCATGAGATGCATCCTAAACGTGAATGTACAACTGATGTAGACCAAGCATCTGAGCATGAGGTGCATCCTAAACATGAATGTACAACCGACATTGACCAAATGTCAGAACAAGACGTTCGTCCTAAACATGAACATATGAATGTTTTTGTCCAAACATCTTGGCAAGAGGAGCAACCTCAATTGACACAAACAAGTGATGTTGACCAAACATCTACACCTTCTAAGAAGAAATGTCAAATCTTATAAATATTTTAACTATATTTCTTCCATTCTTGCACAGTTAAATACATTACATTATTATGCTTCTTTTTGTAATAGAGTTCATTAGTTCTCTTTGATATTGATTACATTGTGATTTCTTTGATTTAAAGGATTTCTTTCATCATTATTAATTTTAATTTTATACTATTGTAGTTAATTTAAATAATACTTTATTTCATATTTGACAATTTTTATATAGTATTTACCTATGTTGGGTTAAATTACACAATAAATAAACTCTTCATTTATTAAATGCATAGTGCACAGGAAGTTCAGCAAATTGTGAAAGACATTATTGTGTATTAACTAACTATATTGTATAACGTGGATATCAACACTCTCTTATCATAGATGTGACTAATGCTACCTCACAAGTTGCTATAGAACAGTCAAGTCATAATCAAACAGACACTGGTATGTTTCTTTATTATATAACCTACAGGAGAATATTACCTATTAGTATTATATTTAGTATCAGCAGTATATGTAAAAACAATTATGTCAAATTATTAGAATTAATTTTTTGGTAAATACTTCATTTTTTCATATGATTATTTTATTTTTCGCACACATTGCACATGCTAGGTGATCATAAGATTGTTTTAAACAACATGTGTATGCATAAGGTGTGTCAATTTTTATCTATTGGTGTCTATAATTTGCGAGCTATTGAGTTTAGTGTTGTCACAATGTTCAGTAAGTTTCCTCCATGTACCTTGACATAACTTAGTTATTCAGCATAAGAGTGATCACTTGTTTTTGAAAGAAGAATATATGATAGTATTTACCCACAAAAGAAGCAAACAAAATAAGAACTCAGAACTAAGACAAACATAACCTTCCAAAACAGAGAAACTGAATTACAACTACGTTCCAATATGATCATAAGTAATCCTTGAAAAAAGAAAAGAAAGTTATAGTAAAGTGTGGACAAGTGATCCAATTAAAGCCTTGAAATAATTTTTTTGCATACATCAGCCACCAGATGTTGGTACTAAATACTATCAGCCTTATTTTGGAAAATGCCTACTTTTAGTTATTACATACAAAAACAGTCCAAATTTAAATATACAGTGTATGTCTTTGTTGAGTTACTATTACATAATCTACTTATTTTATGGAGAATAAACCAGATAAGTTGGTCCTCATTCGTTTATTAACTCCCATTGCATATAATTGGCAAGATATTTGGAGAGGCACTTCAATTAGAGTATAGTGCCTTAATGTCATTGCAACAAAACTTCTACACTGATGAGAAAAGGCTCTCTGAAGTTCTTCAGTTATGGATTGACCGACAACCTACCAAAGTTAATTGGAGCACAATTGTAATGGCTGTACAATCTCCTCCTGTTGATAATTTGTCAGTTGCTGAAAGTATACGTTCTTTTCTTTCAAAAACTGATGACTGATTTTTTTATTTTACTATGTTTTAGTTTTTTTATTAACGAATGAATGAATATATTGTCTGTTAATAAAAGTAAGAGGTACTTTAATTTGATACATTTTGAGTATTCAAAGTATTTCTGTTATTTCCTAACATTTTGTAAATTCTTTAATTTCTTTATATTTTATGATTTTTCTCTCTTTTTTTTGTATTATAATAACATACATATATAATTATGTTAAAGACTATTAAATATAACTTAGAAAATTTGTGAAATTATTTTGTTTGTAACTGAATTGTTTTGTTGTTTGTGTCATACCTCTTACAACAGTCTTAACTTTTTAGTTTAATTGAAGTACTTTCTGATTCTATTTTGTCCTTACTATTTTATTTTGGATGTATGCTGCAATGTTTCTGTTGCTAACACGTATTTTTAAATTATATAATTAATTTAAATAAGATCATTTAAAGGTCTTATATACCACTTATCTTTTTAAGAATTTACTAAAAAGATACACTCATCAAATAGAATATACTCAAAGTCTTGTCCAGTATATTGTAGTGATAAATACATATATAGGAATAACAACATGGAACATCAAAGTACTAACATTTCATATTCATAAATAATCCTTACTGTACATAGATGCGTTGTAAGATCACAGACCAATGATTCATCAAAGGTGTGTCATAAGACCATATGAAGTAATTGTATCATTATTCTAAGCATGCAGAATTGTATCATTAGGCAGTAATTGTGATTGTATGAAATTTCCTGATCTAATACACATATTCAAATTACTTCTTGGCTCTCTAACTTATAATACAATTTAGTATGATGTTAGTAAATAGAAGAATTAATGATTTTCAACTATATCAACTCTAATTTGGATGTACCAGGATTCCAGCACTATAAGGATGTTCATGTACATACACATACACACGTTTTGTCTTCAAATATTGACAGTAGTTGACACAAGGTACTTGTGATGTTTCAGACTAGTAAGTTTTTGTCTTGTCACTTTTATCATGTCTCAAACTATAATGATCATCAAAGTCAAGTTATCAGTGGTAGAAAATCATTAATGACTGCACTGTCTGTAATGTTCTAAAACTGTTGTATTTGCTTAAGAAGAAATAATTTCCAAAGCTACTATATTTGTATTCTCACAATAAGGGAGTGGCCACCTGGGCATGAGACTATAAATAAACCTAACCCCACCCCTTTTCTGTAAAGGATCCAAGTAATCATAAGATGCTGCCTTGTAAATTAAAATGTATGTTTTAGAAACTTTCAAATAAGATGCATTAATATTTTTTTAATATATGTATATTCATCAGATATCTTGCCAGTACTTGCCAGATATCTTGGAGTTACTTCCGAGAGTCAAATACTTGATCAAGCTTATCTAAGGGGAATCAGAGATAGAGCAATGGATTGTATCATAGTCAACCACAAAATGGACAGTCTGTAGCAATCACTTCATCTAAAAATGGTGAGTGTGAGAGAGAGAATGGCACTAATACATATAGTAATTCTTACATTTTTATGATCTTCCATTTTATTATCTTGTGTTACTTCTAGTGATTTTGTGACAAGGAATGAAATTGAGAACAAACGTAATTCACAACGAAGGAAACAGCAAAATCTATAATGTACTGTACTACAACTCATATAGTGTACAATAAGAGTACATGTAATATGGAAAATAAGTACTGACCTTTGTTCAGGTATAAGAATAACGAGTGCATACTTCATTAGCTAGACAGTCTCAATAAAAAGCATGATAGCCATGTAAAAAGCTTGAGATAGTAATCTTCCATTACACACATTATCTTTATGATCTGATTTGATTAAAACAGATCTAATGAGGAGGGAGGGACAATTACATAACATTCTAATAAATCATTACTTGTTCCTTATTTCCTGTATATCAGCACGTATATTCTTAGCACTCTCAGTAGCTCCTTGCATTTCTTTCTTGAGTTGTTCAATATGAGTATTATAGGATTGTAGTGAGTCACATATAGCATCCTATATAATGATAATTAATTATGTCATATAGTTATATAATTTTAATAGTTAAAGAAGCTCCAATTACACAAAGTACATGTATTGTTATACAATTAAGTTATCAATAAGTATCTGTATATGATAGCATTATAGGAATGGCCTCAAAGATATGAGTATTTAGCTTTATAAGACCACACCTCTCATAATGTAATATTTATAAGTCTATGTTCATAATATGTTATATGTTATATTTGATTAAAACAGATCAAATGAAAAGGGATGGATAATTATATAACATTTAAATAAATCATACTTGTGTTCCTTATCTGCTATATATCACTCTCTGTAGCTCCTTGCATTTCTTTCTTGAGTTGTTCAATATGAGTATTATAGGATTGTAGTGAGTCATATATAGCATCCTACATAATGATAATTAATTGTCATATAGTTATATAATTTTAATAGCTAA
Organism: Xestospongia muta; assembly: GCA_963693285.1. NCBI lineage: Eukaryota > Metazoa > Porifera > Demospongiae > Haplosclerida > Petrosiidae > Xestospongia > Xestospongia muta. Next base: position 30,454,630 of record OY848917.1, read on the forward strand.
AGAGGCTGTAATTACACAGTGTACATTTATTGCTACTAAAATCAAGTAATAAATTAGGTAAATACAGGAGCCCATCAATAAAAAAGCACGGGTAGGAGCATGCAACTCCTACGTAATTGATTAAAACAGTATTTTGAGCATATTCTAATGAGTTCTATTTGTAAGTATGTGTATATGATAGTATTATAGGAGTGGCTTTAACAATGTGTTTTGACAATGGTTAGAATTCAAATATAATGTGAGTTGGACGCTCCTTTACGTCACTTCACAATGCTCATGCACTCCTGGCATACATTATTATAGTAGTGGCTTTGAAGGTATTTAAAGGATGAGGTATTAAGCTTTACCTTGAGTGAGTACCTTACAAGGCCACACCTCTTATAATGTAACGTTTATAAGTCTATGTTCATAATATGTTATATGTACCTTGAACTGATCAATAGTTACTACATCAGAGAAAAATGGTAAGATATCTTCAATCTTAAGGACACGACAATCTTTTAAAAAATGCATAGCTCTATAATAAGATACATATTATATTAATACAATAATATTGTTAATGTCTATGCTTATAATAATCTGTACATATAGGAGCACATGACTATTGGGAAGGAGCATCCAATTCCCTTAACTAGGTATTGTTGAACCAAGACTCGAGTCAAACAAACAAAGAAAAACCCAAAGTCAATACAAAGATGGATCATCATCAAATTCTGCTTCACATTCCAGGTTGATTGCAGTAAAGAGACTTACAATATGATATATAATATAACATAAATTAAATGTACATGCTGCAATCTTTTGAAACAAAGTATACAAAGCAGCAGCAACAGCTGAGACCAGGGCACTCCTGTTTAAACTAGAGATCTCATTATTACATTCAGATGTGAGGTTACTCCAAAGCATGCTGGTGTTCTTTGTGGACAAGGTGCCACAAACCAAAGTGCCTATTTCCTTGTACCACACAACAAGGAAACGACCAAAAGGTTTGTTACCCTTGTAAGAACTCCAGCAACTTCTCTAGCCTGAGATTAGTTTTCTTAGTTTTTGTGTTTTACTTAATATTGCTGATGTTAATAATATTAATTGCTTTGTCACATACTTAACAGTACTTATGCTACATAAATGTATTTTCCTTATATGGAATAATCTCTGACTATGTTTCAACAATGGTTATAATACAAATATAATGTGAGTTGGATGTTCTTTCACAATGCTCATGCACTCCTCGTATACATTATGTACATGTACATGTATACAATGATATTTATATTATATTATTATACTATCCAGTACACTGTATTATAGGAGTACCTTTAGTGCTAGTGAGTAGTAGTAATATAGACTCCTCATATAATCCAATAATATCTTTTATACTCTATTACAGGTATACTTTTAGTGCTAGCGATACAGACTCCTCATATAATTCCATACTATCCTATATACTATATTACAGGTGTACCTTTAGTGCTAGCGATACAGACTCTTCATATAGTCCCATAGCAGAGTATATATAACACAAGCTCCATCAAGACTACGTTCTAGACATAGTCATAAAGCATATTGTGGATCATAGTCAGGACTTAGACCATCCTATAATATAAAGTATACTGTTAATATAAGTACATGTAATACATGTAATACACATCCACTTCCAATCATTTCCTGTAGTTTCACTTACCATAGCTTGTTTAACAAGATAGTCCTGTAGTTTCTGATAATCACTGGGATCATTACTGTTAGCATATGAAGATACTAAAAAGTTATGAACTGATGCCTCTGAGGATCTCAGACGTGTTACACAAAATTCAAGGTATTTAAAGCAGCTGCATTCTAATACAGAGAGACAAAATAGAGCAATTAATTAATATAAACTTAATAATACATGTACATGTATATAAAAAGACCTGGATGCTTGGGTAACACTATTTGAAGAATTTATGACACTTTATCAAACATTTCAATAGTTATATCAACTATCATCATCAGTGGCTAAATAATAATGTATACAAAGAAAACAGTCCCTTATATACTAATCCTGAGGGTTTAAAGTTCAGTATTAGCTATAACAAATATGGAATGTGGACTCCCAGGAATGGATGTTGATATCTCATGGAGGGACAAAGTACATGTTGAGTGGGTGAACTGTTTCATTTGGACTGATATATTAGGTAAGTCTAAGAGGGAGGACTTTGCTTATGGTAATGGAATAACATTGACTCTGAATGTGTAATGACTCTAGAATGCATATTTGTCATAGGTAAGGGTGCTGGGTGAGGATGATGGGACTTTCTCATTGGATCTTATGACTGGTCTGGAAGACATGCTCAGCTAGAGCACTGGTAGAAAAATCTACATTTTTAACAGCCCTCTGTGTTCCTTCATGTGCTGTGATAAAGTTTTCTAATTTCTGTAAACATAAGAGGAATTGTATTCTTGACAGGAGATGTATTAATGTTATATTTTATATGTACATTAACTTATGTTATATGTACTATATTTTATATGTTACATTTACTCAGTTAACTCGAGTTCAACCTAATGATATATTTAATAGACACATATACTGTAATATAATTGTACCTGTTATTTTAACATAGTTTGGTTAGTATCTCCTGGTTGATTACATTGGATAAGAGCTGGTATGAGACGCTTAGGATCAAGAAGTTTGCTGATGCTATCCAAGTATCAACAGTAGAATTAGGTATGTACTTAACAAATACTAGAGAGAATTTATAATATAAACCAGCAAACTTTTGAAAATGAACTTTACGTTCATTCTGAAAGGGGAGAGAGAGAGAGAGAGAGAGAGAGAGAGAGAGAGAGAGAGAGAGAGAGAGAGAGAGAGAGAGAGAGAGAGAGAGAGAGAGAGAGAGAGAGAGAGAGAGAGAGAGAGAGAGAGAGAGAGAGATGCATTATATTCTTTTTGCATAATGATATGTAAGTGCTACTTTGTCACTAATTTTAAGAGCTTCTTCCATGGCACATTCTCTGAGCATATCAAGTGCTTCTTCATATCTGTATTGTTGAATATAGTGAGTAATAACACGATCATAATCTACATGAATATAAGAGAGAGAGTGTAATGAGAGTATTGATAAAATTAACAGATATTAACAGACAGACTATTAATATGAGGTACCTTTCATAAGTTTGGCAAATACAATGATATCATTAGTAGCTCCATGACTAGACATCAGATCATATATTGTCTTACTACTCTCAACAAGACTCTCCTAGAGATATATTAATATGACATTATAATTACACTATATACTGTATATATAGTATAATGTGTAATAAAATAATGTACTATACATGGACATATATATAGTGATTATTTTAATGGAACTATTACTTTGAGATAATGAGATCCTAAGAACTCATGAAATTCCTTTTGTAGTTTTAAATAGCTCTCATCTTTTCCCTCATCATGAAGATTTCCTAGTTCATTAAGATAGAGTTCAGTTAACCAGGTAGATAACATTGTCCGTTGAGTTTTGTCTTGATCTGATAGAGACTCAAGTTTGCGATGAAGAAATAGTTTCAAAGCATCTTTAAATTAAAGAATAATAATAAAATTATACATATACATGTACATGTATTACAATATGACATGTTATCACCTTGATTCTTTATGTGGTTGATACAGAGAGAGAGAGAGAGAGAGAGAGAGAGAGAGAGAGAGAGAGAGAGAGAGAGAGAGAGAGAGAGAGAGAGAGAGAGAGAGAGAGAGAGAGAGAGAGAGAGAGAGAGAGAGAGAGAGAGAGAGAGAGAGAGGAGAGAGAGAGAGAGAGAGAGAGAGAGAGAGAGAGAGAGAGAGAGAGAGAGGGGAAGGAATGAGGGAGGGAGGGAGTGAGGGAGAGAGAGGGAGGGAGAGAGAGAGAGAAAGAGCAAGAGAGAGTCACTAATACATATAGTAGTTCTTACATTTTCATGATCTTCCATTTTATTATATTGTGCTACTTCTAGTGTACAAGGACAACAAACATAATTCACAATGAAGGATACAGTCACACCTATAATGTACTGTACTACAGCTCATATACTGTATTATAGGAGTACATGTAATATGGAAAATAAGTACTGACCTTTGTTCAGGTATAAGAATAACAAGTGCATACTTCATTAGCTAGACAGTCTCAATGTAAAGCATGATAGCATGAAAAAAGCTTGAGATAGTAATCTTCCATTACATACATTACACTTTATGATCTGATTTGATTAAAACAGATCAAATGAAAAGAGAAAGATAATTATATAACATTTAAATAAATCATACTTGTGTTCCTTATCTGCTATATATCACTCTCAGTAGGTCCTTGCATTTCTTTCTTGAGTTGTTCAATATGAGTATTATAGGATTGTAGTGAGTCATATATAGCATCCTACATAATGATAATTAATTGTCATATAGTTATATAATTTTAATAGCTAAAGAGGCTGTAATTACACAGTGTACATTTATTGCTACTAAAATCAAGTAATAAATTAGGTAAATACAGGAGCCCATCAATAAAAAAGCACGGGTAGGAGCATGCAACTCCTACGTAATTGATTAAAACAGTATTTTGAGCATATTCTAATGAGTTCTATTTGTAAGTATGTGTATATGATAGTATTATAGGAGTGGCTTTAACAATGTGTTTTGACAATGGTTAGAATTCAAATATAATGTGAGTTGGACGCTCCTTTACGTCACTTCACAATGCTCATGCACTCCTGGCATACATTATTATAGTAGTGGCTTTGAAGGTATTTAAAGGATGAGGTATTAAGCTTTACCTTGAGTGAGTACCTTACAAGGTCACACCTCTTATAATTTAATATTTATAAGTGTATGTTCATAATATGTTATATGTACCTTGAACTGATCAATAGTTACTACATCAGAGAAAAATGGTAAGATATCTTCAATCTTAAGGACACGACAATCTTTTAAAAAATGCATAGCTCTATAATAAGATACATATTATATTAATACTATAGTATTGTTAATGTCTATACTTATAATAACCAGTACATATAGAAGCACATGACTATTGGGAAGGAGCATCCAATTCCCTTAACTAGGTGTTGTTGAACCAAGACTTAGAATGCATGCCCATATATAGACATAACTGCTAAGTGTTGCATTTTAGTACTTGTAGGCTGTAACCTCTTAGTAAGGTGTGATTTAAATAGATAAGTTGTTTTCTTTCTAAATTTAAGTCAAACAAACAAAGATAACCTAATACAGTCATCAACAGATTCTGCTTCGCATTCCAGGTTGATTGCAGTAAAAAAACTTAAAGCATGATATATAATATAACATAAATTAAATGCACTCCTGGTATACATTATGTATGTATACAACTATATTTACTTTGTGATATCTTTCTCCTTTTTAATGACATGCTCTGCAATTTGAAGCCACAGTTTTTTCTGTAACTGACTGTCCTTTCTTACCACACGATTCATTCCAATCAAACGTCGTGCTAGTTCAACATCATTACACTAAATAAATAAATAAAACAATTATAAAAAATATTGTAGATTGTAAAATGAGAGGAATGCATTTTATATATATATATATATGTATATATATAAATTATATATATATATATATATATATATATATATATATATATATATATAAATGTACAGAAAATTACAGCTTCTTATAAAAAACTACAATATATTATATTATATTTAAATATATATATATATATATATATATATATATATAAATAATATTTAAAGAGAGTTACATATATATATATATACATCATCCATATAATCTCATACTATCCTATATACTATATTATAGGTGTACCTTTAGTGCTAGCGATACAGACTCTTCATATAGTCCCATAGCAGAGTATATATAAACACAAGCTCCATCAAGACTACGTTCTAGACATAGTCGTAAAGCATATTGTGGATCATAGTCAGGACTTAGACCATCCTATAATATAAAGTATACTGTTAATATAAGTACATGTAATACATGTAATACACATCCACTTCCAATCACTTCCTGTAGTTTTACTTACCATAGCTTGCTTAACAAGATAGTCTTGTAGTTTCTGATGATCACTGGAATCATTACTGTTAGCATATGAAGATACTAAAAAGTTATGAACTGATGTCTCTGAGGATCTCAGACGTGTTACACAAAATTCAAGATATTTTATAGCAGCTGCATTCTAATACAGAGAGACAAAATAGAGCAGTTAATAATGTATATATGAAAAAGACCTGGATGTTTGGGTAAGACAATATTTGAAGGATTTATGATACTTTTCACTAAACATTTCAATAGTTATATCAACTATCATCATCAGTGGCTAAATAATAATGTATACAAAGCAAACAATCTCTTATATACTAATCCTAAGGGTTTAAAGTTCAGTATTAGCTATAACAAATATGGAATGTGGACTCCCAGGAATGGATGTTGATGTTCCATGGAAGGACAAAGGACATGTTGAGTAGGTGGACTGTTTCATTTGGACTGATATATGTGAGGTAAGTCTAAGAGGGAGGACTTTGCTTATGGTAATGGAATAACATTGATCTTGAACATGTAATGACTCTAGAATGTATATTTGTCATAGGTAAGGGTGCTGGGTGAGGATGATGGTCTTTCTTATTGGATCTTATGACTGGTCTGGAAGATATGCTCAGCTAGAGTACATTTTTAACAGCCCTCTGTGTTCCCGCACGTGCTGTGATAAAGTTTTTCTAATTTTGTCAACATAAAAGGCACTGGATTCTTGAACTAATGTTATATTTTATATGTACATTAATTTATGATATATGTACTATATTTTATATGTTACATGTATTCAGTTAACTCAAGTTCAACCTAATGATATATTTAATAGACACATATACTGTAATATAATTGTACCTGTTCTTTTAACATAGTTTGGTTAGTATCTCCTGGTTGATTACATTGGATAAGAGCTGGTATGAGATGCTTAGGATCAAGAAGTTTATCTGCTGCTATCCAAGCATCAATAGTAGAATTAGGTATGTACTTAACAAATACTGGAGAGAATTTATAATATAAAGCAGCAAACATTTGAAAACGAACTTTATGTTCATTCTGAAAGGAGAGAGAGAGAGAGAGAGAGAGAGAGAGAGAGAGAGAGAAGAGTATTATAATTCTTTTCTTGCATTACGATATGTAAGTGTTACTTTGTCACTAATTTTAAGAGCTTCTTCCATGGCACATTCTCTGAGCATATCAAGTGCTTCTTCATATCTGTATTGTTGAATATAGTGAGTAATAACACGATCATAATCTACATGAATATAAGAGAGAAAATATAATGAGTATTGATAAAATTAACAGATATTAACAGACAGACTAATAATATGAGGTACCTTTCATAAGTTTGGCAAATACAATGATATCATTAGTAGCTCCATGACTAGACATCGGATCATGTATTGTCTTACTACTCTCAACAAGACTCTCCTAGAGATATATTAATATGACATTATAATTACACTATATACTGTATATATAGTATAATGTGTAATAAAATGATGTCCTATACATGGACATATATATAGTGATTATTTTAATGGAACTATTACTTTGAGATAATGAGATCCTAAGAACTCATTAAATTCCTTTTGTAGTTTTAAATAGCTCTCATCTTTTCCCTCATCATGAAGATTTCCTAGTTCATTAAGATAGAGTTCAGTTAACCAGGTAGATAACATTGTCCGTTGAGTTTTGTCTTGATCTGATAGAGACTCAAGTTTGGGATGAAGAAATAGTTTCAAAGCATCTTTCTTGTTGACCTGGTTCATATCATCTTAAGTAAGTAAGTCAATGTTATTATAGTACCTGCATAAATTTAAGAGTGACTTGTTCAAATGATAAACGGCTTTTAGAAAACACTATGGCAGCATCTTCATATCTGAAAGAAAGAGATATAATTATTTTATTTGTACATTAATTTAAAGGAAATACTAATTATCAGATACATCTCTACATTGTACTTGTTGTTGTATATAGAAGTCATAAAAAGTAGATCATAAATGTATATTTTGTGATATTAATTACTTACTGTCCTCTCTTGAAGTAGTGTTCAGCTTGACGTATCAGTATAGTATCAAGATTTTGTTGGTTACCCTAGTAACAGTAAATATAATTAGTTATAATTATAATAATAATTACATGTATAATAATAACGTGTACATGTATCTTAAAAATAGATAACTTTAATAAACTAACCTCTGCATATTTCTGTGCCTTCTCAAACTTTTCTTGATCCAAATAAATCCTCCATACATTTCTAAACAATGATAAAATTACACATATACATGTACATGTATTACAATATGACATGTTATCACCTTGATTCTTTATGTGGTTGATACATCATTAAATTGAGTTTAGCATGTGTCCAGATATTACCAGATATAGGATCAGTACACATAGCAAATAAAGGACCATAACGCTATAATAACAGAGATATATGTACATTTAGTATTTAATGTTATTACTAACTCTAGCATTGAAAGCTTCTTCAAATACTTTCTTGTTGTTCAAATGACACACAGCAACAATCCTATCAAGAGATAATGTTATATTAATAGTGATATATTTACTTGTCTCTATAGAGAAGTACACAATGGAATTTGGTCAATGATAGACCAATTGGTAAAACAATGTCCTTTTGATCCCAGTCCATTATCACTTCATCTCCTGTATCAGTAACAGCTGAATATCTTAATATAAAGTTAAGTTATTATATAAATGTATTATGTTAAGACCTACATGTACACAATATGATAATATAGTAAACAGATCATTGTTAACTTGTTATGTTGTTTCAAGTCAGATCATGTTCTCTTTAATCAAAAGGTACTTTCAATACCAGCTGTTTAGTCATCTATCTGTTCACTTAACATTATCAATTATTAATTAGTTCATTTAATTGTTAATCTATCTATCCATTTATTATTATTTCAATAAGGATACGGTATTAGGTTTTTCTCAACAAAGACACTCTCTCCAGGTTCCTGATCACCAAACACCATTGTACTATAATATACACCAGCTCCAGTTAACCAAGCAAAGGCTGTAGGAGGATCTTTGGAATATGGTGGCCACACACATAACTTGCTGTCTTTTAGAGTACCAGGAATCTCTTGAAATTGAACTGAAGAGAGAGGAGAGACAAACAATATTATTAACATCTCAATCTTCATTACATCACATACATAATATTGTACTAATACATGTACATTTACACATATCCAGTATCTTACTTTTAACAGAGTCATTATAGAAACTAAATAACTCCATAAACTGAGGTTCTAAACGAGGTTGTACCTGACCAATAAACTGATACACTCTACAAGGTGTAGTGGCCATTATATACCACTTTCCTTCATTACCTCCACCAAATTGAGGAAATGGTTCCATAATAAGACCTATATGATAATAGATATAGTTCTTATTGATCTACTAAATGTACATATAAATACTAGTGTAGTTACTAACCAGTAACTGGTTCAGGTAGTCCTGCCATATCAAACATAAGTTGATAGACCTCTGTAAAATATGGTGTCTTTTTCTTAATGAGTCCTTCTTGAGCATCAACTACTGTCTCACATATCAGACCTACATTATTAATAATAATATAGTTTGTATAATAACAATATATACATGTACATGTATCTTATTTAAATAACTCCTACATGTATTATACATGTACATACCAGCATTAGTTCCCAATAGAATAGCTCCTGTTGTCTGGTCACGATCACTTTGTTCTACTTTATTCCATGCCACACTTTCTATTAGGTGACCTTTGAACTTTGGAAGTGGGCGTGGTTGTGGCTTTTTAGGACCACCCCTTGGAACATAATAAGATTCTTTAGACTCCATACATATCAGAAGGTGCTGAGCTTTAGGATCTTGAAATATTTTGTGAATACGAACATCATCTTCTCTTTTAATTTCACAAACTAGAGAGAGAGAGAGAGAGAGAGAGAGAGAGAGAGAGAGAGATTTTTTGATAAACGTAGATGTACATTACTCTTACTGTCCACTGGATTTGATGTTTTTAGGTCATATCGATAAATAGTGTTACCCAATACAGCTACAGTTAGTAAATTATTACTAACAGCAATGTGAGTGATATGAGAAGGAATACTATAGGAGAGTATAACAGATATCACAGGATAACTTTAATACATGTTAATGTAAATATACATGTACATTAATATATACTTATGTAGAAGTACAGTTTAAGGTTGTACCTATACTAAACTAGTCACTTAAACTAATGATATAAGAAGTATATGACATAGAAGGACTACATTATCTATACTTTACATAACAGCTTTACATACAACCATACATGTACATGTACTACAAGATTACATGTACACATACTACAAGATTACATGTACATGTACTACAAGATTACATGTACATGTACTACAAGATTACATGTACATGTAGTACAAGATTACATGTACAATACTACAAGATTACATGTACACGTACTACAAGATTACATGTACACGTACTACAAGATTACATGTACATGTACTACAAGATTACACATACATGTACTACAATATTACATGTACATGTACTACAAGATTACATGTACATGTATACATATAGTACAGTACACATACCGAAACTTGGTAATATCTTGACGTCTTAAAATTGGATATTCCTGTGGCTTTCTCTCAACTGAACTCTATAGAGTCAAAATAAATATTGTGATTAATAATCTATCACTTAACAACCTCAATATTAACTATAACAATGAAACTGAAGTCTTATTGGAACAAAACCAATCTAACAATTTGATATTTTACAAACTGAAGCCACACCCACTAGTAATTTAATCAGTTTATAATGACAAGTACACTTGGTCAGTTCATTCTTAATAACACAATCATTTACTGTGTTAGCAGTGAACTAATAAACTAATGATCTTACCTCTCTTTGTGATGCGTTCATACGAGCTACTACATCACTGCCATCTTCAGTACCAAATGGATTGAGATCTCGTGAAGAGCTAAAGGCACCACTTCCGCCACGAGTGGGCGCTGATGGCATGGAACGTTCGCTACCATAAGTCTCAAACTGTGAAAACAGATCAGCCATGTTCCTAAGTTCTTCAAGAGATGGTTCCACCCAACGGCTAACCAGCAAGTAGCTACGCCCACAAATTATGCACGTGGTTTGTGGGTGTGGTTCTAAGCCCACGAGAATCCTGAATTTCTGCAAACTTAACTTCATTCGTAGTATTTCTGGTATCTCAGAACTCAGAAGAACTAAATTGAGAGTACTTCAACTAAACGTTACTAGTTGTGATACAATTTTATACTACAATATACTGATGACGACATCATTGTATGTGCAATGACCTCAATAATATTTAAACAGATAGTAAAAATGAGAACTCACTTTAAATTGAGAGGAGTTTATTCTTTGAAGTATTCATCTACTGTTATGTCATGGAGAAGTGTATCAAAGTCATATATAGCTAGAATTGTATCTAACAGCACAGCTGATGTCACTATAACCAAATATAGTCACTCTTTCATTTTTAAATCTGGGACTTTTAGACAAATACTTCGACCATCTTTATTTGTTGTACCCTTTGGTATTGCAGTTGGTCGGCATGGTAACTATATTGCAAAATGTCGTATAAAGAGTACTCAATCATCTCGACTTAGTCCAATCAGATCACAGGAGTCACATGATACAGTTAATTTTAACTGGAGTCTATTATGGGAGATTATTGCACCTGATATTATTATATTAATACTGGCAGCTGCTGTAAGTTATAACTGTATATTATATTATGTTATAATAAATTAATATTCTGTTTATGTTATTATATAAAGTATTATATTACTATATGTACACATTAATATTATCTAACAATATTAATAATTTTATTATAATTACGTGTACATGTAATTAATGTTATACTGTATATAGTTGAAGTAATTAATATTGACCTATAATCTCTAAACTTAATACTTATAATTAATATTAACTAATCCAAATTAATTATACATTCTCTCTTATAATTATAGAGTGCTGTTGTGGTAGCATTTCTCAATGTTCAATTACCTCTTACATTAGGACAACTAATAAATGTTGTCTCATCTTTACAACCTGGTAAAGAGGTTCAACAATATATAGGAGAACTAGTTCAACCAGGACTAAAATTAGCAGGTTACTAATGTTATGTATTATTTGTAATGTTAATCACTAATTGTTCTCCTTTTAAAACTACTTACAGTACAACATTTTATAATTTACATGTACTATAATCTCATAATGAGTACATGTACATGTTATGTGTACATGTATTATAATCTCTTGTTATTAATTCCTCCTTATCTCCTTATAATAAACCACAATATATTACTACTAGTTTACTTGTATTATATTATGTTAACTTTTTAGGTATTTATTGTCTTCAAAGTATTTTTATATTTAGTTATATTACCTTATTATCTGTTGTGGGTGAAAACTGTGCTGTTAGAATGAGGACACGCCTCTTTCAATGTCTTCTTGAACAGGATATTAGCTTCTTTGATGAACACAAAACTGGAGAATTAGTTAACAGGTATGTAATTATTAAGGTCTATCTAATGAATATGATAAATGTTGTATATACTATATAGCAGGTAGTTTGTGATTGGAAACATTTCAATGGGATGTATTTATTACTTTAACAAATTTGCAAAGTTGCTATGACAACCATTAATTACTTAAATATATTTTTCATTTTATTGTACATGTAATACAATAGTTACTAAATAATAAATTAATATCTCTGTATGTCTCCTCTTAGATTATCAGGTGATGTTCAAGACTTTAAAAGTTCATTTAAATTGGTTATTAGTCAAGGACTTAAAAGTATAACACAGACTATAGGATGTACTATATCTCTATTTATTATATCTCCTCAGGTAAGTCTATTAGTATATTAGATACTGTTATATCTTCTGTAATAATAATAGTTTGATGTATAAAAAGATGTTTATGTAGTGATTATTAATTTATTATGTAGCTTGTCTCTATAACCTTGTATTCCATAATGATCATAGTATATTTACATAATATAACCTACTATCTGTACATTATAAATATGTCTTGTGACTTTACTAGTTGTTCATAGATGACTGCTCTGGTGGGTGTGGTAGTACCAGTAATGATAACTGTAGGTACTATTATTGGAAGTGGATTAAGACAATGGTCAAGAGAGGCTCAATATCAGGTTAGTAGACAAGTATACTCAGTGTTATTTTTATACTATAATCAAAATCATTTTCATGTATTATAAAATATTCCATGTACATGTACTTGTCATCTCTCTCTCTCTCTCTCTCTCTCTCTCTCTCTCTCTCTCTCTCTCTCTCTCTCTCTCTCTCTCTCTCTCTCTCTCTCTCTCTCTCTCTCTCTCTCTCTCTCTCTCTAGGTAGCATTATCTACAGCTGTAGCAGATGAAGCATTAGGTAATATTAGAACTGTTAGAGCATTTGCAATGGAAGACAAAGAACTGAGGTACAATTATTATAACTTTATATGATATTGAATTACAATAACTAATACAATACATAGTACATGTATAACACATGGCAATCATGTGTTATACATTCAAGTATAATATTATTCATATACATGTGGTTAATGTACATGTAGATGTATACCACATGTCAATCACATGTACATGTATCATATATGTACAGTGTATAATGTACAATGATATACATGTCAATGTGCAAGTCTGTTTTATATAAACTGTATTGTCAATACCAATATAATATAATATATAATCTTGTACACATAGTTTGTATACCTCCTCACTTCTTTCTCTCATTAGTCTTTATCAACAAGAATTAGAACAAGGTAGATGGTTCAATCAAAGATTGGGATATGGTATTGCTGGATTTCAAGGACTTACTAACTTAGCTATTAATGGTATACTAACATGTGATGTACATGTACTGTACAGTATGATACTACATATAACAGTGTATATTAAAGTATTCTAATGTTCTATTTATATCTACAAGTACATGTACATATACTGTATCATACTATGTTAATGGTATATGGTATATCATAATATGGTAGTATAGTACATGTACTGTATATAAAGTAGGTAATTATACTTACATCCTATGACATTACAGATATACATTATATTATTATATTGTTTTAATAGATATAATAATTTATATTGTAGGTATGGTATTACTAGTTATTACACATGGTGGTCTACTATTAGCAACCAATCAAATCACTCCTGGTGCTCTCATGTCTTTTCTTGTTACAATTCAGACTATTCAGAGAAGTTTAGCTAACTTGTCAGTTTTATTTGGACAAATAGTTCGTGGAATGACAGCTGGTAGTCGTGTCTTTGAGGTCAGTACAGTACATGTACATGTTTAATACTTCATACACAATAAATACAAGTCTATTTATAATGTATTTTATCATGAACATAAATATTATATATTACTATGTTCATTATTGTCTTCCTTTCTTTCTCCACTATATCAACTACAGTATATTCAGTTAGTACATAATATACCAATATCTGGTGGACATGTTATACCATCTAATGAACTTACTGGTAAAGTTGAGTTTAGAAAAATCACTTTTTCTTATCCATCTAGACCAGATCAGGTAATGATACATATCATAATTATACATGTACATGTAATGGTCACATGTAGTATGAAAGGCACTAAAGTGCCGAACCTCGCTGCAGTTTCTAAGTTATTCATAAATGCTATGCCAGCTTAGGCCCAGCTATGATGTTGCTAGGTAGCATTGCAAGAAAATTTATTAACATTCTAGAAGGTGTGGTCACATTTATCAATATTTCATATACATAATTTATTGTAACTTGAAGATGAAATGTTCTTTGGAAACGTCCTGTAGTACAAATATAAATCGATATATTATCTATTAGTAGCAGTTTTTGCTTTGAGACGTTTCCTAAATGCATTACTTCGCTTTAAGTCCATGTACAATCTTGAAAACACTTTTCAGAACTTTTATGACAATCGCTTTGACCAACAGCTTCTGTCTTGCTGATGCTTATTCTTCTAAGATTGTCTACAACATACTAAAAAATCTCCACATCAAGTTTTTTTATTTTTCGAGAAACAGCACCTTGACCTCTGCAGCCTGAAAATCTTTTGCAAATTTTAAGCTTTCATTTTCATTTTCCTTGACAATGTTCTTGATACTACTGTTGTAAAGTCCACACGTTTTTCTATTCTTTGCTCAACGTTAGTAACTGCTAACTCTTCGCTTGCCAAGTTATAGCAGTTCCAAAACAATCCCTGGTAACAGGCAGTGCAGACACACATGTGCACACACATACACTGAGAGACTACAGTACCCTTGCTATGTGCCCACGCACAGTGAGGTAAAGTATTGTACAGTGTTTGTATAATGTAATTACATGTACATGTAAGGAGATAGTTTATAATTGTTGTTATATTCTTGTTTAATATTTATGTAGGTAATACTCAATGATTTTAGTCTGAATTTACAACCTGGTCAGGTCACAGCACTTTGTGGACTCTCAGGAGCTGGTCAGTTATTAATAAACTAATTCAATTCATATTACTAAGTATCAATCTATTTTGAAGTAGTACTTTACACTTATCTACATCAGTACATTGTTATAATGTACATAGAATACATTATGTTATAATATTGTACTTAATAATTGTATTAAGTAAAGATCTATCATAATAGTAAGTTATAATACATTTTGTTATATCATTGTAGGGAAATCAACAGTTGCTGCTCTTTTAGAAAGATTCTATGATCCTGATATTGGTAGTATCTACATTGATGGATGGTAATAATAGTTATTACATTGTTAATATAACTAGTGTTATTAAAATGATCATTACATTGACTATATAATGTACAACAATTATACTATACATTAATGTAATTATATATGTATTATGACTTTATGTAGTGACCTTTGTACTCTTGATCCTTGTTGGGTTAGAGGGTCTGTTATTGGATATATAAATCAAGAACCAGTTCTGTTTGCTACTAGTATTATGGAAAATATACGTTATGGTCGACCATCTGCCTCAGACAAAGAGGTAAGTCAGTACATGTATATATTAACCTATAGTACTAATAAATTTGTTACATAATGAACCCATAATGATGGAAAAAGTATAAGAGAGAGAGAGAGAAAGAGAGAGAGAGAGAGGAGCATAATTTACTTTGTCATTAAATACAAAATTCACACTAGACTTTGAGCTAATACTTTGTATTTATCATTAATTGTAATACTTACTAATCATACCACCAAGATATTAGCTAACTAATTTTAAGTCCCAATGCCTACCCAAGTCAGCCCAGTCATACCACAAGTCCAACCCAAATGTGATAACTAATAGAATTCTGAATAATTTTCTTTGATGTTAATAAGATACATAACATATCTATCAATGAACTAGATACTTCAAGTTTATAAACATCTTTGATTTATCAGTAGATATAGATACCTCATGTTTCTTGTTAATATAAAATAAAGTTATTTATAAATTATCTAACTGATATTTAACTTAGGTTTATGAAGCTGCTAAGTTAGCTAATGCTGATAACTTTATACGTGAATTTCCTGCTGGATATAAGACTATAGTAGGTGAGAGAGGAGTCACATTATCTGGTGGACAAAAACAAAGGTATCATTTATACATCATAAATTATTACATCTGTTATTACATTAAGATAAAATATATTAATTTAATTTAATAGTATGACATTTATTGTTGTTTATTAAATCTTTCATTTTATTCTCTTTTTTAGAGTTGCTATAGCTAGAGCTTTATTAAAAGATCCTTCTATATTAATATTAGATGAAGCTACTAGTGCACTTGATACACAGTCTGAGAAAATGGTACAGGAAGCATTAGATAAAGTATCACATGGTCAGTAACTACATGTACATATATAAGACTATATACCCTAACAACTAATGGTAGTACATATGTAATAGAGATATTGTGACCATACTTGTGTTGATTGTATGTAGTATATACTATATATTATGATGTAATCAAAACAACAAAAGTTAGAACCCTGTTTATAATACATATTGTGGTTTATATAATAATTAAATCTTTAAGATTTGATCATTTGAGTATAGGATGATAATTATAGTCTAATTTGAACTATCCTTATAAAGTTTTTATTCTCATTCTTGTTGTCTATATTGTAGGTCGTACTGTTCTTGTTATTGCTCACAGACTTAGTACAATTCAAGATGCTGACAACATAGCTGTTATACATGAAGGCAAACTAAAAGAGGTCAATTTATAACACTATATTGTTGATATAAACTTATCAATTAAGACATTACCTTATAATAACTAACACTAACAATTATTATTGCTGTTTATAATGTTCTCTTTACTTTAGACTGGTACTCATTCTACATTATTAAATAAAAGAGGTCTTTATTATGAACTAGTTAGAAGACAAACTCTTATAGATAACAAATAGTCATGATATTATGATTTTAACTGTAATGTATCACATTGTCATAAAACTTATCCACTTAAACTAAGTACCTGTCCCTCAAATGTTGTGATAATTAAGAGGATCAATTAATATTGTATGTATATAGTTCATGAATGAGAAGTATCACTCCATCTCCTTCTTGTTTTAACATCTTTAATTATTAGTTATATTCATTTAGTAATTTTTAATATTATTTTAATTAACATATAGACAACAATCAATGAATCAACACAGACAATATACATAAATACATAAGGTTGTAGATAAAGTAACAAAAATCAAACTTTGTATGTAAATTTAGCAGATCCTACTTCTAATGTAACTTCATTAATTTTAGTATCTTTTAGGGAAGTAGGAAAAGGCTCTAGAGCTTGACGAACAGTAGGCATACAAGTTTGTGGTAACTGGAAATACAACGATACTGGATTAGTAGACCATCCCATAAACTGCATAACATATGGGAAACTGTCAAAACCAAACAGTGATTTCAAGGTTGTCTTAACATCAGTCACAACATCAAATGTGAGACCAGAGAAACCTGATTGAAAAACACATCGAAGAAGAAAGAGGCTACGAATTCTCTTAATCTTTCGTAGAAACGCCTTGCCTAATGTTCTCTTGTCATAGTATCTATCGATAGCTGATCTGACTGGCTCAATTTTATCTAACACTTTCAACAAGTGTACTAGAAAGTCTATATCATAACTTGAAATATAACTGTGAAGGATAAGAGATACCAAAATACCATCTACTGTTGTATTAGAGCGAATGATATCAGGAGCAATCAATGTAGAGCCATCAGGACAACATAGACTATGTATAATAAAGCTAAGTGTATAGTTAGAACATCCATCATTGAACATATCAAGAACTTCAGTAAGTAGATATCCAAATGGTTCATGGTCAGTTCCTGGAACTCCAAATGAATGTTGAACATCTTCACTAGTAATAATACGTGGATCAACTAAAATAATGAAACAAATTTGTACTTATAAATTATTGTATAGTTTTTATAATAAAATAGGTGTCCCTTGAAAGATAATTATTATGAAGCTAATGAAAGTTACCTAAATTAGAACAGATAAAATGTCATTGTGTTTATAAAGGAACACCCATATTGGGTAGATTGTATTAAAGGGAAAGATACTTACTCCCTACCTCACCCTGGATACATGACAGTCCAGAAACAAGACTATAATTTCATACATAAATTAATAATATCACTCTGACCTGTGGGGCGTGGCCTTTGATTAGATGGTGGATTAACATAATACTTTTCAATACGATCAGCTAGCTCTGTTTCCATCACAATGTATCGAAGGACATATACTAAACCTGGCCATGAAGGAGGAGGGTCTCTTGTCTCTAACCAAAGACGCATGGCTTCCACAACACCTATTTTAGGATCCTTACTGTACTTCTCACGTACTTTAACCAGTGCATTACGGTCTACATTGAGGGCTTCAAAACACTCAAACCAGACACCTTGAAGTGGTTCTCTTAATTCTAAAAATAAAAGTTCAAACGTGATAGGTCTGGGAATAAGGTGAACATGGCATATCTCAACGTAAGTACGTATGTTAGTGGTAAAGCAGCTATCATAGAGTTTATTACTACAAACAGAAAGAGCAGATCATTAGTACAAATATATTGTAAACAGGAAAAAACGAGATGGGAGAATAGTTTAGAGATGTTAATAAAATATAACATTCAGTTGAGCAATCACAACTCTTGAAGATGTGATTTTATCACAATGGACATATTAGATCATCCTCCAAATATAGCTAAACTTATCTGAGGCAGAGAAAACTGTTAACGAACTAAAAGAAGCAGTTAAGGAATCGATTTGTCCTATACTATTGATTTACCATGACCAAATCCATGAGATTGCTACTCTGCCTAATAAAGTGGATTTCACTGCAGAAATGCCAATATTAGAGCAGATAAGAATATCCCAGTATGACAGAGGAAGACAGAGATTACTTCCCTTACCAGAATCAAGAGGTGCATGAGGTGATTTTTAAAGGTGTGGCCACACACATAACTTGCTGTCTTTTAGAGTGCCAGGAATCTCTTGAAATTGAACTGAAGAGAGAGGAGAGACAAACAATATTATTAACATCTCAAACTCCATTACATCACATACATAATATTGTACTAATACATGTACATTTACACATATCCAGTATCTTACTTTTAACAGAGTCATTATAGAAACTAAATAACTCCATAAACTGAGGTTCTAAACGAGGTTGTACCTGACCAATAAACTGATACACTCTACAAGGTGTAGTGGCCATTATATACCACTTTCCTTCATTACCTACACCAAATTGAGGAAATGGTTCCATAATAAGACCTATATGATAATAGATATAGTTCTTATTGATCTACTAAATGTACATGTAGATACTAGTGTAGTTACTAACCAGTAACTGGTTCAGGTAGTCCTGCCATATCAAACATAAGTTGATAGAGCTCTGTAAAATATGGTGTCTTTTTCTTAATGAGTCCTTCTTGAGAATCAACTACTGTCTCACATATCAGACCTACATTATTAACAATAATAAAGTTTGTATAATAACAATATATACATGTACATGTATCTTATTTAAATAACTCCTACATGTATTATACATGTACATACCAGCATTAGTTCCCAATAGAATAGCTCCTGTTGTCTGGTCACGATCACTTTGTTCTACTTTATTCCATGCCACACTTTCTATTAGGTGACCTTTGAACTTTGGAAGTGGGCGTGGTTGTGGCTTTTTAGGTCCACCCCTTGGAACATAATAAGATTCTTTAGACTCCATACATATTAGAAGATGCTGAGCTTTAGGATCTTGAAATATTTTGTGAATACGAACATCATCTTCTCTTTTAATTTCACAAACTAGAGAGAAAGAGAGAGAGAGAGAGAGAGAAAGAGATTTTTGATAAATGTAGATGTACATTACTCTTACTGTCCACTGGATTTGATGTTTTTAGGTCATATCGATAAATAGTGTTACCCAATACAGCTACAGTTAGTAAATTATTACTAACAGCAATGTGAGTGATATGAGAAGGAATACTATAGGAGAGTATAACAGATATCACAGGATAACTTTAATACATGTTAATGTAAATATACATGTACATTAATATATACTTATATAGAAGTACAGTTTAAGGTTGTACCTATACTAAACTAGTCACTTAAACTAATGATATAAGAAGTATATGACATAAAAGGACTACATTATCTATACTTTACATAACAGCTTTACATACAACCATACATGTACATGTACTACAAGATTACATGTACAGTACTACAAGATTACATGTACACGTACTACAAGATTACATGTACATATACTACAAGATTACATGTACATCTACTACAAGATTACATGTACAATACTACAAGCATACATGTACATGTACTACAAGATTACATGTACATGTATACATATAGTACAGTATACATACCGAAACTTGGTAATATCTTGACGTCTTAAAATTGGATATTCCTGTGGCTTTCTTTCAACTGAACTCTATAGAGTCAAAATAAATATTGTGATTAATAATCTATCACTTAACAACCTCAATATTAACTAGAACAATCAAACTGAAGTCTTATTGGAACAATCTAACAATTTGATATTTTACAAACTGAAGCCACACCCACTAGTAATTTAATCAGTTTATAAGGACAAGTACACTTGGTCAGTTAATTCTTAATAACACAATCATTTACTGTGTTAGCAGTGAACTAATAAATTAATGATCTTACCTCTCTTTGTGATGCGTTCATACGAGCTACTACATCACTGCCATCTTCAGTACCAAATGGATTGAGATCTCGTGAAGAGCTAAAGGCACCACTTCCGCCACGAGCGGGCGCTGATGGCATGGAACGTTCGCTACCATAAGTCTCAAACTGTGAAAACAGATCAGCCATGTTCCTAAGTTCTTCAATAGATGGTTCCACCCAACGGCTAACCAGCAAGTAGCTACGCCCACAAATTATGCACGTGGTTTGTGGGTGTGGTCCTAAGCCCACGAGAATCTTGAATTTCTGCAAACTTAACTTTATTCGTAGTATTTGTGGTATCTCAGAACTCAGAAGAACTAAATTGAGAGTACTTCAACTAAACGTTACTAGTTGTTATACAATTTTATACTACAATATACTGATGACGACATCATTGTGTGTGTAATGACCTCAATAATATTTAAACAGATATTAAAAATGAGAACTTATTTTAAATTGGGAGGAGTTTATTCTTTGAAATATTCATCTACTGTTATGTCATGGAGAAGTGTATCAAAGTCATATATAGCTAGAATTGTATCTAACAGCACAGCTCATGTCACTATAACCAAATATAGTCACTCTTTCATTTTTAAATCTGGGACTTTTAGACAAATACTTCAACCATCTTTATTTGTTGTACCCTTTGGTATTGCAGTTGGTCGGCATGGTAACTATATTGCAAAATGTCGTATAAAGAGTACTCAATCATCTCGACTTAGTCCAATCAGATCACAGGAGTCACATGATACAGTTAATTTTAACTGGAGTCTATTATGGGAGATTATTGCACCTGATATTATTATATTAATACTGGCAGCTGCTGTAAGTTATAACTGTATATTATATTATGTTATAATATATTAATATTCTGTTTATGTTATTATATAAAGTATTATATTACTATATGTACACATTAATATTATCAAACTATTTTAATAATTTTATTATAATTACATGTACATGTAATTAATGTTATACTGTATATAGTTGAAGTAATTAATATTGACCTATAATCTTTAAACTTAATACTTATAATTAATACTAACTAATCCAAATTAATTATACATTCTCTCTTATAATTATAGAGTGCTGTTGTGGTAGCATTCCTCAATGTTCAATTACCTCTTACATTAGGACAACTAATAAATGTTGTCTCATCTTTACAACCTGGTAAAGAGGTTCAACAATATATAGGAGAACTAGTTCAACCAGGACTAAAATTAGCAGGTTATTAATGTTATGTATTATTTGTAATGTTAATCACTAATTGTTCTCCTTTTAAAACTACTCACAGTACAAGATTTTATAATTTACATGTACTATAATCTCATAATGAGTACATGTACATGTTATGTGTACATGTACTATACTCTCTTGTTATTAATTCCTCCTTATCTCCTTATAATAAACCACAATATATTACTACTAGTTTACTTGTGTTATATTATGTTTACTTTTTAGGTATTTATTGTCTTCAAAGTATTTTTATATTTAGTTATATTACCTTATTATCTATTGTGGGTGAAAACTGTGCTGTTAGAATGAGGACACGCCTCTTTCAATGTCTTCTTGAACAGGATATTAGCTTCTTTGATGAACACAAAACTGGAGAATTAGTTAACAGGTATGTAATTATTAAGGTCTATCTAATGAATATGATAAATGTTGTACTATATAGCAGGTAGTTTGTGATTGGAAACATTTGAATGAGATTAATTTATTACTTTAACAAATTTGTTGATTTTGCTACGACAACCATTATTTACCTAAATATAATTTTCCATTTTATTGTACATGTAATACAATAGTTACTAAATAATGAAGTAATATCTCTGTATGTCTCCTCTTAGATTATCAGGTGATGTTCAAGACTTTAAAAGTTCATTTAAATTAGTTATTAGTCAAGGACTTAAGAGTATAACACAGACTATAGGATGTACTATATCTCTATTTATTATATCTCCTCAGGTAAGTCTGTTAGTATATTAGATACTGTCATATCTTCTGTAATAAGAATAATTTGATAATATGTATAAAAAGATGTTTATGTAGTGATTATTAATTTATTATGTAGCTTGTCTCTATAACCTTGTATTTCATAATGATCATAGTATATTTATATAATATAACCTGCTACCTGTACATTATAAATATGTATTGTGACTTTACTAGTTGTTCATAGATGACTGCTCTGGTGGGTGTGGTAGTACCAGTAATAATAACTGTAGGTACTATTATTGGAAGTGGATTAAGACAATGGTCAAGAGAGGCTCAATCTCAGGTTAGTAGACAAGTATACTCAGTGTTATTTTTATACTATAATCAAAATCATTTTCATGTATTATAAAATATTCCATGTACATGTACTTGTCATCTCTCTCTCTCTCTCTCTCTCTCTCTCTCTCTCTCTCTCTCTCTCTCTTTCTCTCTAGGTAGCATTATCTACAGCTGTAGCAGATGAAGCATTAGGTAATATTAGAACTGTTAGAGCATTTGCAATGGAAGACAAAGAACTGAGGTACAATTATTATAACTTTATATGATATTGAATTACAATAACTAATACAATACATAGTACATGTATAACACATGGCAATCATGTGTTGTACATTCAAGTATAATATTATTCATATACATGTGGTTAATGTACATGTAGATGTATACCACATGTCAATCACATGTATATGTATAATATATGTACAGTGTATGATGTACAATGATATACATGTCAATGTGCAAGTCTGTTTTATATAAACTGTATTGCCAATACCAATATAATATAATATATAATCTTGTACACATAGTTTGTATAACTCCTCACTTCTTTCTCTCATTATAGTCTTTATCAACAAGAATTAGAACAAGGTAGATGGTTCAATCAAAGATTGGGATATGGTATTGCTGGATTTCAAGGACTTACTAACTTAGCTATTAATGGTATACTAACATGTGATGTCATGTACTATACAGTATGATACTACATATAACAGTGTACATTAAAGTATTCTAATGTTCTATTTGTATCTACAAGTACATGTACATATACTGTACCATACTATGTTAATGATATATGGTATATCATAATATGGTAGTATAGTACATGTACTGTATATAAAGTAGGTAATTATACTTACATCCTATGACATTACAGATATACATTATAGTATTATATTGTTTTAATAGATATAATAATTTATATTGTAGGTATGGTATTACTAGTTATTACACATGGTGGTCTACTATTAGCAACCAATCAAATCACTCCTGGTGCTCTCATGTCTTTTCTTGTTACAACTCAGACTATTCAGAGAAGTTTAGCTAACTTGTCAGTTTTATTTGGACAAATAGTTCGTGGAATGACAGCTGGTAGTCGTGTCTTTGAGGTCAGTACAGTACATGTACATGTTTAATACTTAATACACAATAAATACAAGTCTATTTATAATGTATTTTATCATGAACATAAATATTATATATTACTATGTTCATTAGTGTCTTCCTTTCTTTCTCCACTATATCAACTACAGTATATTCAGTTAGTACATAATATACCAATATCTGGTGGACATGTTATACCATCTAATGAACTTACTGGTAAAGTTGAGTTTAGAAATATCACCTTTTCTTATCCATCTAGACCAGATCAGGTAATGATACATATCATAATTATACATGTACATGTAATGGTCACATGTAGTATGAAAGGCACTAAAGTGCCGAACCTCGATGCAGTTTCTAAGTTATTTATAAATGCTATGCCAGCTTAGGCCTAACTATGGTGTTGCTAGGTAGCATTGCAAGAAAATTTATTAACATTCTAGAAGGTGTGGTCACATTTATCAACATTTCATATACAAAATTTATTGTAACTTGAAGATGAAACATTCTTTAGAAATGCCCCGTAGTACAAATATAAAACGATATATCATCTCTTAGTAGTAGTTTTCTCAGTGCTTTGAGACGTTTCCTGAATGCGTCACTTCACTCTAAGTCCATGTACAATCATGAAAACACTTTTCAGAACTTTTATGACAATCGCTTTGACCAACAGCTTCTGTCTTGCTGATGCTTATTCCTCTAAGATTGTCTACAACATACTAAAAAATCTCCACATTAAGTTTTTTTATTTTTCGAGAAACGGCACCTTGACCTCTGCAGCCTGAAAATCTTTTGTGAGTTTTAAGCTTTCATTTTCCTTGACGATGTTCTTGATACTACTCTTGTAAAGTCCACGTGTTTTTCTATTCGTTGCTCAACATTGGTAGCTGCTAACGCTTTGCTTGTCAAGTTATAGCAGTTCAAAAACAATCCCCAGTAGCAGGTAGTACAGACACACACACACACACACACACACACTGACAGACTAAAGTACCCATGCACAGCGAGGTTAAATATTGTACAGTGTTTGTATAATGTAATTACATGTACATGTAAGGAGATAGTTTATAATTGTTTTTATATTCTTGTTTAATATTTATGTAGGTAATACTCAATGATTTTAGTCTCAATTTACAACCTGGTCAGGTCACGGCACTTTGTGGACTCTCAGGAGCTGGTCAGTTATTAATAAACTCATTCAATTCATATTACTAAGTATCAATCTATTTTGAAGTAGTACTTTACACTTATCTACATCAGTACATTGTTATAATGTACATAGAATACATTATGTTATATTATTGTACTTAATAACTGTATTAAGTAAAGATCTATCATAATAGTAAGTTATAATACATTTTGTTATATCATTGTAGGGAAATCAACAGTTGCTGCTCTTTTAGAAAGATTCTATGATCCTGATATTGGTAGTATCTACATTGATGAATGGTAATAATAGTTATTACATTATTAATATAACTAGTGTTATTAAAATGATCATTACATTGACTATATAATGTACAACAATTATACTGTACATTAATATAATTATATATGTATTGTGACTTTATGTAGTGACCTTTGTACTCTTGATCCTTGTTGGGTTAGAGGGTCTGTTATTGGATATATAAATCAAGAACCAGTTCTGTTTGCTACTAGTATTATGGAAAATATACGTTATGGTCGACCATCTGCCTCAGATAAAGAGGTAAGTCAGTACATGTATATAATAACATATAGTACTAATAAATTTGTTATATAATGAGTCCTTAATGATAGAAAAAGTATAAGAGAGGAGCATGAAACTCCTATGAAAATAATATGACTGGTCTCCTTTTCCCACACTAGTTATTGTATTATTTTACATGATAACTTACTTTGTCATTAAATACAAAATGCCTGTTAGACTTAGAGCTAATACTTTGTATTAATCATTAATTGTAATACTTACTAATCATACCACCAAGATATTAGCTAACCAACTTAGACAATTTTGAGTCCCAAGGCCAACCCAAGTCAGCCCAGTCATACCACAAGTCCATCCCAAATGTGATAACTAATAGAATTCTGAATAATTCTCTTTGATGTTAATAAGATACATAAGGTATCTATCAATGAACTAGATACTTCAAGTTTATAAACACCTTTGATTTATCAGTAGATATAGAGATCACATGTTTCTTATTAATATCAAATTATTCATAAATTGTCTAAATGTTATTTAACTTAGGTTTATGAAGCTGCTAAGTTAGCTAATGCTGATAACTTTACATGTGAATTTCCTGCTGGATATAAGACTATAGTAGGTGAGAGAGGAGTCACATTATCTGGTGGACAAAAACAAAGGTATCATTTATTCATCATAAATTATTACATCTGTTATTACATTAAGATAAAATATATTAATTTAATTTAATAGTGTGACATTTATTGTTGTTTATTAAATCTTTCATTTTATTCTCTTTTTTAGAGTTGCTATAGCTAGAGCTTTATTAAAAGATCCTTCTATATTAATATTAGATGAAGCTACTAGTGCACTTGATACACAGTCTGAGAAAATGGTACAGGAAGCATTAGATAAAGTATCACATGGTCAGTAACTACTTGTAAATATATAAGACTATATACCCTAACAACTAATGGTAGTACATATGTAATAGAGATATTGTGACCATACTTGTGTTGATAGTATATAGTATATACTATATATTATGATGTTAAGTTATGATATAATCAAAACAACAAAAGTTAGAACCCTGTTTATAATACATATTGTGGTTTATATAATAATTAAATCTTTAAGATTTGATCATTTGAGTATAGGATGATAATTATAGTCTAATTTGAACTATCCTTATAAAGTTTTTATTCTCATTCTTGTTGTCTATATTGTAGGTCGTACTGTTCTTGTTATTGCTCATAGACTTAGTACAATTCAAGATGCTGACAACATAGCTGTTATACATGAAGGCAAACTAAAAGAGGTCAATTTAAAACACTATATTGTTGATATAAACTTATCAATAATTAAGACATTACCTTATAATAACTAACACTAACAATTATTATTGCTGTTTATAATGTTCTCTTTCCTTTAGACTGGTACTCATTCTACATTATTAAATAAAAGAGGTCTTTATTATGAACTAGTTAGAAGACAAACTCTTATAGATAACAAATAGTCATGATATTATGATTTTAACTGTAATGTATCACATTGTCATAAAACTTATCCACTTAAACTAACCTGTCCCTCTAATGTTGTGATAGTTAAGAGGATCAATTAATATTGTATGTATACAGTTCATGAATGAGAAGTATCACTCCATCTCCTTCTTGTTTTATCTTTAATTATTAGTTATATTCATTTAATAATTTTTAATATTATTTTAATTAACATATAGACAACAATCAATGAATCAACACAGACAATATACATAAATACATTATGTTGTAGATAAAGTAACAAAAATCAAACTTTGTATGTAAATTTAGCAGATCCTACTTCTAATATAACTTTATTAATTTTAGTATCTTTTAGGGAAGTAGGAAAAGGCTCTAGAGCTTGACGAACAGTAGGCATACAAGTTTGTGGTAACTGGAAATACAACGATACTGGATTAGTAGACCATCCCATAAACTGCATAACATATGGGAAACTATCAAAACCAAACAGTGACTTCAAGGTTGTCTTAACATCAGTCACAACATCAAATGTGAGACCAGAGAAACCAGATTGAAAAACACATCGAAGAAGAAAGAGGCTACGAATTCTCTTAATCTTTCGTAGAAACGGCTTGCCCAATGTTCTCTTGTCATAGTATCTATCGATAGCTGATCTGACTGGCTCAATTTTATCTAACACTTTCAACAAGTGTACTAGAAAGTCTATATCATAACTTGAAATATAACTGTGAAGGATAAGAGATACCAAAATACCATCTACTGTTGTATTAGAGCGAATGATATCAGGAGCAATCAATGTAGAGCCATCAGGACAACATAGACTATGTATAATAAAGCTAAGTGTATAGTTAGAACATCCATCATTGAACATATCAAAAACTTCAGTAAGTAGATATCCAAATGGTTCATGGTCAGTTCCTGGAGCTCCAAATGAATGTTGAACATCTTCACTAGTAATAATACGTGGATCAACTAAAATAATGAAACAAATTTGTACTTGTTAATTATTGTATAGTTTTTATAATAAAATAGGTGCCCCCTGAAAGATAATTATTATGAAGCTAATGAAAGTTACCTAAATTTGAACAGATAAAATGTCATTGTGTTTATAAAGGAACACCCATATTGGGTAGATTGTATTAAAGGGAAAGATACTTACTCCCTACCTCACCTTGGATACATGACAGTCCAGAAACAAGACTACAATTCATATATAAATTAATAACATCACTCTGACCTGTGGGGCGTGGCCTTTGATTAGATGGTGGATTGACATAATACTTTTCAATACGATCAGCTAGCTCTGTTTCCATCACAATGTATCGAAGGACATATACTAAACCTGGCCACGAAGGAGGAGGGTCTCTTGTCTCTAACCAAAGACGCATGGCTTCCACAACACCTATTTTAGGATCCTTACTGTACTTCTCACGTACTTTAACCAGTGCATTACGGTCTACATTGAGGGCTTCAAAACACTCAAACCAGACACCTTGAAGTGGTTCTCTTAATTCTAAAAATAAAAGTTCAAACGTGATAGGTCTGGGAATAAATACAGCACCTGTTATGATTGAACAAAGAGTGAAATCGTTGAACTAAAGGGAAATCTCCTTACCTTGAGGATCCATTGATTCTAGGTCATGTAGGTGTGTTCTTTAATAGACTGTACTACCACACTGATATTACTTAATTAACGAATATCACCACAGTCGCCCACTCCTTATTAGGAGCAGAGGTGAGGGTGGGGCTAAAATTTAGTGGGCGTGAACAGTAACAGTTCTGAGAGGAGCCGTAGTGCAGACAGTCTAAAGACGCAAGCGACAGTTCATAGCTATAGTTGATCTCTTGACGTGAACAGTACAGTTCTAAGACGAGAGGACCACACAGTCTAATATCTATAGTTTACTAGCACAGTTTGTAGAGCTGAGAACGGGCATTGTAGTCAGTTGCAAGAGAGTTCATAGTGAGTTCATTATTCTCATTAATATACTTATAATTCTATTGTATTAATAAACTGAAATGTTACATTTTGTAATCAGGTAAGTCCTATACATCAGCTAAACTAGTTTAATAATAGTACTTCCTATACCACACTATAAGGTAGTCTATCTGGTTATATCCTTGATTTACTGTGTTAATATGTTGATATAACTAGCAGGGTTGGGTCAAGCTCTTTTGAGCTTAAGCCTTTTTGAGCTTAAGCACAGGTTTATCAAGAACTTGAAAGAGCTTGAAGCCCTTTTTGTTTTCAAGATCAAGAGCTTGAACTTGTACTTAAGCTCAAGTGCTAATTACTGGGTTTGTACTTAAGCCCATTTTGAAATAGTTCTCACTGCAAAGTGCAAGCATTATTAGTTTCAGCAAAGCAGCTGTGAATATTTTGATGATGAAATAACTTCACAGCAGCTATGAAAAAGTGAAATTTGAAAGTTTTGTTGCCAGCTTACTCTGGAATATTTATTATACAGAGAAAGTTAATTCATTCCATAATTCAGAAATTCTGCTGATCTTACAACTCATCTACTTCACTCTCCTTCTCTTTCAAAGCTTACAGTATCTGCGTTAGGCATTCCAGCATCATTAGCACCTGTTGAAAGATTGTTTAGCATAGAGGTAAAATTTATCGACCTAACAGATGTCACCTAAGTGACTCAAGATTTGAACAATTGATGTTTATTAGATCTAATTGTGATGTTGTTTCTTATCCACAATTGTGTTGTAAATAAATTTTTACTGACTATAGTTCAAATAAAAGGCTTGAGCTTGAACTTAAGTCCATTTCAAATCAAATGGGCTGGGGCTTGAGCTTGAGCTTAACAAAACTTGAGGGGCTTGAACTTGTGCTTATGCTCTTTTTTACATGGCTTAACCCAACCCTGATAACTAGTGACTGATTATATCCCATAGTGACATAAAGAATGATAAGTGATGATGTTATGTTATCACTATTTGTAATATGTCATTGTACTAGTATAGTTATTATATTAATAGTTATTATAATTACTACTATTATATTTACATGTAGTAGTAGTTGACATAGTTAGTATACTACCACTTTACTATAATATTATCACTTTGTTTATAGGTCATTATAATATAGTACATTTTGAACATGTCATCACAATATGAACTAGTAAGTCAATAATCATTCTATCACTATATTGTATGTTATATAAAAATCTCTAAATTAACATTTACTGCTAAATTTTAAAGACCAAATTGAGGAATTGCTTCAACGAAACATTTTAGATAAAATTATAGAGCATTGCCTTGATATAATTTGGTATTTAGTATTAAATTTGTTAAGACTGTAATCAATGTTACTAGAGAAAAGTAAATCCATCACTATAATCACATTCAGAGAGGATTGAAGTAACTTTGGAGTAGTCCTTATGTGACAAATAGGCTGTGTCCATACATGAAGACCATACTTTCAATAGTTTACTCTCTAGCCTATCCTTGTACTGTTAGAATTAGTGAAAATTAGCAAAATTAGTGAGTTATGTTCATAAAATATAATGGACAAATTTAGAAAGCTATTTTTTATCAAAATGCTTCTAACATAATTATTATTTTGAAATTAGATCACTAAATGTTAAGAGAGTTTACAGTATGTCTTCAATGTTTTATTTACATCTATAACTCAGTAGTTATGATGTCATACTATTTTAAATCTAATCTCATTTCATCTAACAAAATATGCTATGATCACTTACTAATGATGTAAGAACATTAACAATGTAGATGAATTACCACTAGTCATGTTAAAAACCTGTGTCTATAGGTCCATAGTTAGTTATATATAAAACTGATCTATATCTCTCATACACTAAATATATATGATAGATAGTAAAGTATGGACTATTACAATACTAATAACCACTTAGATAGTTAATACCTGATTGATCATGTTATTAACATGTACTCTATACATGTATATTATCAGTATTATTATATAATGTCTACCTAGTAGTGTTATATTTATAAAAGTTGATATGTATACTGACTATATACTACATCACATTATATATGTGATCACTATCTTTATAATAGAATCATAAGTTGTGTTTGGCAGCTTTTAATGGAGATCTAAGTGGTATAAAGAAAGCTTTAGAAAAAGGGGCAGATCCTAACTTTCATCATCCTGAAATTGTAAGTTAATAATCTCATTATATCATAATAGATAATACATAATAGTGACACATACACAGATATCATTGACATAATGTAGATATCAGTATATATTTAGTGAACTAATATCAATTGAATTATGAACACAATCCTAACAGAGTTACTATCAAATTGTCAATAGATATATTACACACAAGATAGTGTGTTATATTGATGTAGTACATTAAACACATTGACACTTATTTTATTGTTATGTTAAGATAATAAAGTACTTAACATTTACCACAGAATGTTGATAGGTATGGCTAATTAGCATTTATAATTTCTCTCAACAGTTGTTAGTCTTTTAGATATAGTTTTAAAACAAATAAGGACATTATATTGTTCTGAATGTTATTAATATCACATGTATATTATTAACAAGTATATCTTTAAGTGTCTAGTTATTATCAGAATTATATGACAAAGAGCTTGTAATGAAAATGTTAGATTTTTTACTTCTTTGTATGTGAAGTATGTTAGGTAGTAGTAATATAATTTTTGAACCTTATGGAATGTGTACACTATTGTTCACTTTTCATTGTTTTATTGTTATATATGATAATTAAAAGTAACAAATAAAATCAAACTACATATATTAACTGTCAAAGGATGTTGAATAAAGATTTAGTAAAATTACAAAGCTCCATTAACCATAGTCATAATACTTGACTAACCATCAATAACAAACTAACTTATCAGGTTATAGTAGTGACTAAGTAGTTAGTAATGTCTTACCTTTGAGCACTCATTAATGTAGATGAACATGAAATGTTCTTTAGGTTTCCAAACATGCTACGTTAGCAGACAATACCAGTCTTAAACAACTTACAGGACAAGTAAATACTTAAATGTATTTACCAAGTTAAAAACTCATTAATATATTGAACAGGCTTTTTCAAATTTAAGGTCGTCAATATTTCCTACAATACTGTAGTCTGGTAGTTTACATGTTGACAGACAGACTGATTGAATTGACCTACATAATGTGACAAGTATTATTAAGATGGTTGTGTGGTAGAAGTGAGAAAACATAAGATTACCTGATAATGAATATTAATAAATTAATAAATGAATGGAGATTAGAGCAGTCTACTGAGTTGTCTTAAGGTACATTTTGTTCAACTCTAACAGTAAGAACAGGTTGAAACTTTTGAATAACCCTGCCCAACATGTTTATAAATAATCATAAAAAATATTTTTTTAAATGATCTCTTTTTCCATAGAATTTCAACATTATGATATTTCAGAAACAATAGCAATTATCCCAGTACAGTGAAGGCTTTATAGGATTTTAGATGTAATATCAAACTCTGAGTATTGATTATATCATCACCTTAACTCTTATTTTAAAGTCCATGTCCAAAGTCCATACTTTACAGAGATATGTCCAGTAGTACCAAAACATGTAGTTGTTTTCATGTACAATTGATAGCATACATAGTAACACTGTGACACATGGACATACATGACATTATATCCGTGTACATTACCATGGTAACCATGGATTACAATACAATGTATCCATTGGGTGGTGGTAACTGTGTACTTAGCTACATGGATACATTGTATTCATGTACATACCATGGTAACCATGGTAATTACTGTATCATAGTAATAATGACTAGTTATGACCATAATGATGACTGAAATGACAATACTATGACAAATTGTGTTACATAATTATGTATCTATGTAATTTGTAATTTTATTTTTGGACTCTGTTATAGTGCAAGTTTACTTATTAATAGTTTTAATCCTTTCTTCTGTTGTGGAGATCACAAAGACAAAGGATAAAGAAGTGAAAATGAGCCTTGTTCATTAATGTTGGGTATATTCATGCACCGAGTCTTGATGAAACTATGTAGACCCATGTAGTCCACATAACTTTAACATTTTATCTTAATCATTATCTAAGAAATTAATAAAATGTCATTTTAATAAGTACACTTCATGTAAACAGTAAAGGTTTGATACAGTACACTATAGTTTCATAGCATACCATCAAGTACCTAGTGATATAGCTACTTCAAATTCATAGATAGATAATGTGTATTGATCACATACATACATGTACAATGTATTAGTTACAGGATAAAAGGTACATGTCATTTTTATTATGTCATCCATAGATACAATGTATCTATTGAAGTAGTTAAACCACTAGGGACATCTTGTATAAGTAATTATACCACAAGATGCATGATAAAATGTATATGTATACCAAGTCATCTATTGATCTATGGAAGTAGCTATACCACTAGGTCCATGTTGACATAGGTTACATGAGAGATAGAAGCTATATGTGTACCATGTCATCGATGGACAAGTTGGAAGTAGCTATACCATGATGGGATGTCATATGTTTACAAGATGTGTGTATAAAAATTTCCTAAAAATAATTCATTCTCAAGTTATGGCAATTAACTTACTTGATTTTGATGTGATGTTTGTGTCAACACCTACTTGAGGAATAATAATTATAATAATAATTATTATTATTATGATCATGTGATCATTAACTGACATGTGTTAGACACTTGTTACAAATACTTTGTAGCTTAGCAAAAAGAGCCTTAAGAACCATTATAACTTTGTTGATGTCACACTCATCATTATAGTCCAACATTACCATACCTATAGTTTTTGAAATACAACATTATAATTATAATCAATATGTTCTTAGTGCCAGTATGACAAATTAATATTTCTATAATTTAGCTACTACTGCTGTGAGGGTTCTGTACTTTAGTGCTTTTTATTAGTCTAGAAATAACAAGTTTACAATTCCTTTTTCCACATAATTATTGGAAAAAGTCCAGTCCATTGTTACCAGACTCCCTACATATTAGTAGTATACTATATTAATAATATGATATAATCATATACTGAAGTATTAACACACAATAGCTCTATAATCATATTTTGTGTAAACATAAACAAACCAGTCAATTGTTAGTTACAATTGAACTGAATACTATGTTGAATCTAAGATCATCTCTATAAACTCTTATGTAGTCACATTGTCTCAGATAGAGTTCAGTTAATGTTATATATATGAAGTAATGTACTATCATGATATGTCTTGTATTAAGTATTAATGTACTGTTCTTTTGTTATCAACTAACTTTGTAGTCTCAGTTATGAAATCACATTAGCTATATGATTAATGGATTATTATTGTCATGTGTGAAATATAGCAGTAATTGAGTAGTAAGTAAATAACATTATCTTTTATTATTAATTTAGAGCCAACAAACTCCTCTTCATGGAGCAGCTATGATGGGACGGTCATCAGTTATACCAGCCTTATTAGAGGCTGGTGCAGACCCAAACTCAACTGATGAGGTAAGTATTAGATAGTAATGAATACTGTTTTACTGGATTATATAATGTTATATAAAACAGTTAATTAAGTAATAGATCTGTATATTTAATTATTATAATCATGATGATTACTTTTGGTTTCACTCTAAACACTTTGTATAAAT
This sequence comes from Xestospongia muta, assembly GCA_963693285.1. Lineage (NCBI taxonomy): Eukaryota > Metazoa > Porifera > Demospongiae > Haplosclerida > Petrosiidae > Xestospongia > Xestospongia muta. Next base: position 30,490,226 of record OY848917.1, read on the forward strand.
TTAATAACTCCACCCCCTCCATGATTAAGTTATAACATGTACACTTGACTTTAGTACCTTCTCTTATATTGTGGATAGTCTCTATTTATCTCTTTATGTACGAGAAACTTTTAAAACATCATTCATTGAACACAGCCATGTACGGAAAACATTTAGAAATGGTCTTAAAAGCAGCTATGTCAATAGCATCTGCATTTAGTTATGTTTCTTTGTTGAGGTATCTTACCAAGTCAGGAGTTAGAGAAAAGGGTTCTCTGTTTGTCCAAAAATTTGGAGGGTGTACTGCAGGTCTTCAAACGATGTTAAAGTGAAGTGTTTTGAGCTCAGGTATTATTTAACTATGAGCTCACCCACACAATCTAGTATTATTTTAACCACAAAGTAAACACAAATTACAAATAAACATTAGATAAACAAGTGACAATATAAAAGCTATTTTACTTATAAAACAGAAATGGCCAGAGGAAACAAATATATTGGAGCAGAAGTACTTGATATAATCACATGATATGTACAATGATGAGCACTGTGAGGCTTGAAGTGATGATGTCTGGGATGACAGAGAATGTAATCATGAGAATTATAGAATGTGAATGATAATGATAGAGAATGTGATGATGAGGACTTTAGGTAGGTCACATAATCTAGAATTTAGGCATATCAATTACTCTTGTTAACAAAGCATTTATTTTACCATATCCAATCTCCTGAATTTTCATTAGCTAATTTTCAAGAATCTAGGTAAATAAAAAATATACTAACACAACAACAATAATTATGAGTTTCTATGTTTAGCACTACATCTACTGATACACTTCAAACAACATGGTAAATAAAATGTAACAGAAATGTACACAACAGAATGTTTTACATCTCCAGTCAAATACTACTAGATTTCAAATAGACAGATGATTTAGAACCAATATTCATAGAGCCTTTTACACAAACAGTTGGTCAAACTGTTACTATGTCTTTAGCTCTAGGTATTATAAACTCTCCTTTATGACAAGTCTGATGGAAAAACACACATCTAAAAATTACTATAAAATATACAATATTCAATAATTATTAATAAATGAAAAATCACTTTCGGGAGGTTGACTTGCTTGAATTGAACAGCATACTTGCGCATTATCAGGAGATGTATCAAGTTGAGACACAATGGAACTTGAAGATTCATAAGTAGACGTGGGAATTAGTACCAAAGAAGTCTGTTCAGTTAACAAGTCTGAATTAACTGTTGGTTCAACACTCATATCTGCAAGAGCATCATCAGGTTCATTTGTGGTTCAGAGTCTGTACTAGTAGCTGTCTTTAGATCTACTGCACAATATCTTCTTCTAACATTGTCGATACTATGATGAACTGTATTGTTGTTAGCTAACTTGATGAGACAAAGGATCTGTAATCTTTAACACTGTTCCTGGCACTAAAATCCTCAGCAAAAACTAGGTCACCAATGTTGAATTATTGTTGAGATTTTGTCATGAGTTTCCTTTTGCTACTTTTGTTGAGATTCTACCTTATGTACATCAGGAAACAATCCATCTAGGTGAGATCGAAGTCTTTGTCCCATAAAAAGTTCTGAGGGTGACACACCAGTAATGGATGAGGTGTAATCTGGTAAGTGAATAAAACTTTAGACAAATTTTCTTGAATGGATCAGGTACCTTGTATACACTGAAGTTCTCTTTTCACTGTCTGTACTGCCCTTTTTACAAGGCTGTTGGTTGAAGAGTGGTACAGAGCTGATGTTATGTGCTTGATTCTATTTGCTTCTACAAATTTCTTGTACTCATCACTCATGAATGACGGTCCATTATCAGTTACAATTTTTCATGGGAATCCATGATTTGAAAAGATCTGTCTTAGCTTCTCTACAGTTCTAAAGGAGGTAATATTAGGCATAATATGAGCATCTAACCATTTTGAGTGGGAGTTGACTAGAATGAGGAACATGTGTCCAATATATGGTCCTGCCAAGTTGAGATGTAATTGACTCCAAGGCTGCTCTGGCCACTCTCATTAGTGTAATGGAGCTGAAGGTGGTGATGGAAGATTTTCTTGGTAGACAATATATGATTTACTGTGGTTTCAATATCTACATCCATTTTTGGCTGCCAGATAAAGCTGCAAGCATGTAGCTTCATTTTATAACAGTCTGGATATGTATCATGTAGTTTCTTTAATACACTCTGTCTTCCAGGTGGTGGTATAATAACATGAGAACACTGTAGAATACATCCATCCAATATGTTTAGTTCATCCTGTTGAGTCTGATATGGACGGCGTGACTCATCTACAGTATTTGATCAACCCATAGATATACAGCAATAAACTTTTAATAGAATAGGGTCCCTTTTAGTCCATTCTTTTATTTTGTCAAAACTTATAGCAGTAGTAGAGAGATGATTAATAAGATGTACAAGGTCTCCTGGAATACAATTCTATGATGTTATGATGGATCTAGACAGACGGCTGAGTGCATCTGCATTACTTAGCATCTTCCCTTGCTTGTAGTGGATAGAATATTGATATGTACTTAGTGTAAGAGCCCATCTTTGAATATGTGATGAAGCGATATGTAGAATCTCTCTAGCTTTGTTAAAGAGATATGAGAGAGGTTGATGATCTGACTCAATGTAAAAGAATCTGCCATACAAAATAATTGTGAAATATCTTAGTAACATAATGTACTAATAGAGAATAAGATTGAAGTACTTCCTCAGAAATTTGAAATGAAACTTTCTCCTCCATGTACTGAGTCATATGATAAACTAGACAAAGTAAGACCTGTTATTACTCACTTAGTAGACACCATCTTACTATTTACAATCCTCACTGTCATGCAGTGTTGATGAGGCTATAGTCCCAAATAAGGGAAGATCATCTCTAAAGCAGTACTTGCATTTAAAGGTTGTTAAACGAGGGATATTGATATGGGTACATAGCTTATTTCTTATGTTAGGCCATTATTATGAATGAAAACACACTCTAAATAAAGGCTAAACACGTCTCACATACAAACACATCAATTTAATATTTTATGTCTCGCTCACCAGTTACGAAGGGTTGATACACAGTTCATATCTCTCCAAAAACATTCGTTTTTTCTTTGAACAACAATTTACGCTAATTTGAAAATCAAAAAACGGCAAAACAACTCGCAAAACACTCAAGAAGAGAGAAACATGTACTTTGGCCCTCAAGGCAAATTTAGAGTATGGGAGGGTATTATGAGACATGAAACTAATTTCTGTCATAACTTCAATTTAGAAACTTTCAAAACTTGAAATTTTAAGAATTTTTATAAATATAACAGTTAGCAATAATATCTTTACAATGTGAAAAAAATTATTGTATTACAATACAGGACAAATATTCATTTATTCAAGTTGCAGGAATTATGAGACATGTGTTGGTATTACGAGACAACCTCAGATTTAAAGGTTTGGAACTTCATAGACATTTAAAACAATAGTAAAGGTCGGGAATGTCTTCCTCTCTTGCATAACCATTGTATTTCAGATCATACCTTGCCTCACAGCTGTTGCAACACACCCACACATCACCTTCATTTGGATAGACAAAACCACACTTGGGACAAATAGCACTGTCTTCATCATCTTCACCTTTAGTAGATGGAATTTCTTCATTGTTTACATCACACTTCCCTTTCTCTGGCTGTGATTTTTCAAGCTTCGCCTTGCTTTTACTTTCCTCAACTTTCTTTTTTAGCTTTTGTCCTTTCCCTTTTTCTCCTCTCTTTCTCAATGTCAACCTTGCCAGTCACTCTTCTTAATGTTTCTACTGGTACATTGTACAGCCTTGCTGCCTCTCTCAATCCTTTACCTTCACTCACACTTTCCATGGCTGCTCTCTTGCTTTCATTGCTCCAAAATGTTCTCTTTTGAGCCATTACAACTGAGATGTCTATGATCACAAAAAGGATAAAGTATTAACATGATTTTAATTATAATTCTAACAATTGTAAGCATCAGATCTAAGGCCAATCCAATAAAATGTTTAGTTTTTGGTTAGCTCCCAGCACTATTAATAATCATTAAAATAAACCACACCCTTTCAATTATTGGTCACATGGATGATGTTACATCATGGTACTACTGATAGTATTGAAAGTCTGAAACATTGTATATAACAGTACGCACTCCTTCAAAACTTTTTAAAACCCTACTAACCAGAAACTAAACATTTCATTGGAGTAGCCTAATTGGCAAGCCAGTAGAACTAAACTAGGCCCACTGGTTCAAAGATATTCTGTGGCTTACCTCAAATCTTGCCGGAGGCCCATAGCTGGCTTCTGAGATTTAATTCGATTTAATCCCACAGAAATAACTCCTACAGATCTGTAAGTGTACTAGCGTCCGCTCTCCTTTATCTTACAAGAACATTCAAAAAAATCTACTGAGCATGCTCAGTAAGCAGCCAATATGGCGTCAGCGCCGATGACCCCAACCAAAATGGCGTCTTTCCGTAGCTCACGAAATCTTCTGCCAAAAAAAACATATGTTACGTTTTCCATGTATGATAAACTAGTATTATTAATTTTAGATGGATCTTTTCTCGTGTCCCATAATACCCACCGTCTCATAATACCTACTCATACTCTAATTTCGTACTCGCGTGCTCACACCCACGTATTGATCACTTTATAATTATATAGTATAGATATATTAATGTCTTTTTGTTAATTATTAATAATGGATATTATCAATAAAGTCCGTATTTGATAATATTTCACTGATCATGGAACATTACGTTTAGTGACATGAGTTTAGTTTACTTTGTTATTTAGTTTACTATGTGGATTTTGATTGTGACATTTGGCCAAGTTGTACTATGAATGAACATATGAAAAATGTGAGTGAAATTCAAAAGGCAAAATTAGCAACAAACCAGACTTGACTGAGAAAGTAGATTTGGAATGAGATATTCAGAACTTACTTTCCTATACCTTGCCATATTCCATTTCACATCATAGACCCTATGAAAAATATTTTTATTGGACTTTCAAACATTTCAATGAGATTCAATTCATTTGATAACTGTTTTTGAAGATTTTTACAGATTTCCTTTTGCTTAACTGTCTCGAATTGAAGTCTTTGTTAATCTTTTTGTCACCTTGTTTGCTTTTCTCTATCTTCCTGAATTTTTTACTCCAATTCTTCATGACGTTTCTTCCATTTTTGGAATAACTTAGCTTCAGTATATTTTTATTATAATATTGCTTTTCTTTTCTTAGTCTGTACTTTAATCTTTTGTCTTTATAGATTGTAAGGATTTATTGCCTACACAAAATTTTAGTACAAATTATGTCATGATATTGCACAATCCTAACAGACAAATCAATAGAAAAGTTATCATAGTTGAATGTGATTAGTTGATAATTTGGACACAAATTAATTTTAAAAAGTGGAACCAATAAGATCCATTCATATGGACTGTGATAGCTTATGAGAAACCAACACTCATTTGAACAGTCTTGTTCAGTTCTAAGGTATGTCAATCAGCTTTTAAAGCAAAAAACTTTAAAGATAGTGAGTCTATCAAAATAGTAACTACATCAATGACTATAGGAGAATGTACACTATTAATAGCTCCTATAATGGCTACTTAAATGTGACCTTAACTTTTAACTGACATAGAAACAATTGTAGTATTCATTCACGTGGTGTATTGAGTACAGAAATAATAATAATAATAATAATAATAATGATAGTGAGAGGCTGCTCACACACCATAAAACCACTTATATAGCCCAACCATACAGACCACTTAGGGGTCCTGACGACAAAGGATATAATGATATTCATAATACACAATGCCTACACTGCAATACATTCCTCTTTCCTTAAGTTTTCAGTTACCAAGCCAATTAATTGGGAGCCCTCTGGCACTTGTTCCTCCTCACAAGGTGGGTCACATGAAGTTGCAGACAAGTTGTTATATGGGTAACAATATGTGTCATCTGTAAATCCTGTGTTTGACACAGTTCGACTTCACATATGATCAATATGTCTCTTCATCTCAATACCATTTGATGTTTTCACTAAATACAACAATGGACCCAATATTTTAATTACAACACCTTCAATCCGTCAACTTCCATCACTAAAGTTAAGAATATACACTTTGTCTCCCTCTATAAATGAGGGTCAAACTTGAGGATGTTGATCATGCGAGTCTTTCTGTCTCGGAATGCTCCTCTCCACTCTTTTGTAAATCAGGATGGAGTAAGTTGAGACGTGTCTTGAGCTTTCATTCCATCAATAATTGAGCTGGAGATGTTGTTGTGGTAGAATGAGAGGTTGTCCTAGTGTTAAATAAAATCTGGCTAGTTTGTCTTCAAGGTTCCTGTAGTTTGATGTTCCATTTTTCACTTAAAGATCTGTACAGCCCTTTCTGTGAGTCTGTTAGAGGACAGATGGTATGGTGCTACCTTGACATGACTGATTCCATTATTGGCCATTAAATCTGCAAACTCTCTACTAGTGAAAACTGACCTGTTATCACTGGCTATCTTGTCAGGAAGTCCAAACATTGAGAACAATTGGCGTAGTTTCCTAATTGTTTCACTGGAAGTAACTGCTTTGACTGGAAGTACGTCTAGCGATTTCTAGTGTGAATCTATGACGACCAGAAACATTCGTCTTAAGTAAGGTCCGGCATAATCGATGTGTAGCCTGGACCATCGTCTTGCTGGCCCTTCCCATGGGTGGAGTAAAGCTGGAGGTAGTGAATTTCTGCTCAACTGACATAAATCGCAACTACTAACTTTCTTTTCTATGTCAACATCTAGTTTTGGCCACCAATCATAACTTTGTGCTAAGGCCTTCATCTTGACAATGCCATGGTGTGACTGGTGAATTTTATCCAATACGTGTTCCCGCAACTTTGGTGGTATTATCACTCTGGAGCTCCGCAGGACACAGACATCTATAATGCTCAATTCCAAGTGTCTCCTTGAATATGGGGGAAAACCTTCTCTTGTCCCAATGTTTAGTTTCCAACCTTGACTGACTAAAGTGGCTACTTTTGATAGAATAGGATCAGTTGTAGTACATAATTTAATATCAGATACTGTAATAGATGATGAATTGAGTATGTCTACTAAATGAATAATTCAGGAGGGATGGAACAGACTTTAAAGTATCAGGTAATGGCAATCTACTCATACCATCAGCATGTTGTAACTCTTTACTAACTGTACTGAGTAAGTGTAACTATACAAAATTGGTGCCCATCTTTGGATCCTGTGGGATACCACAATGTTCTCCAAATAAATGTATTAATAGCTTATGATCAGTATTTATTATACTCCTACCTGTGAGGTATTGATGGAATTTCCTGACTCCCACAATGATGGCTAATGCCTCTTTGTCCAGTTGTGAGTAGTTCCTCTCGGTTGTTGATACATCCTCGATGCAAAGGTGATTGGTTGTTCTTCTCCATTGTCTAGGTGATGAGACAGGACAATCCCTATTTCATAAGGGGAGGTGTCACAGGCAAGTACAAGTTCTTTAGAACCATCATAGTGAGCTAACAGTCTGGGTGACTTTAATAAGTCTTTAGCTGACTCAAAAGCTTCTTGTTGGGCTGACCCCCACTTCCAAATTGAGTGGCAGCGTAACAATGAATTGAGAGGACTCAGGACTGTTGTTAGGTTGAGTAGGAATTTCCCACAGTAATTAACTAATCCAATAAAAGCCTTTAAATCTGAAATATTCAGAGGAACTGGAGCTTTGGTAACAGCTCTGACCTTCTGTTAGTTCAATGCCTCGATTACTGACGTGATGTCCTAAGTACTTGACCTCTGGTGCTAACATACATTTTTCTTTCTTGGACCTCATTCTAGCTGCCTGCAATCTCTTTAAAACTTCTTCTACATTTGCAATATGCTCAGCCTCAGTTGTCCCAGTTACCAATACATCTTCAATATACACACATTTGTTTCATCCTCTTGTATATGATGTGCTCTCTTTGTCGATTGTCTATCTCTGCTTCCTCATTGACGATCTTTGTTTCGACATGCCCATGTTATATGTCCCTTTTTACGGCAGATATGACATAGTGTCTCTCTGAAACAACATTCATGAGATTTATGTTGTCCACCACAGTGATAATATGATCCTCCCTCAAATATTAGGGTTTGGGGTGGGCGTTTGCCATTGTATGTGCTTGAATTCTCTGTACCGGAGTAAACCTTGACTTGCCTTCTTCTCATAGTACACTTCTCCTTTTCTCAATCCAGTTTGCCAGCCTTTTTCCTAATGCTTCTCTTCCTGTTAGCGATACAATCTGAGGCATAAGTTCCATTTTCTTTGTAGTTTATTACTTCCTCGGTCAGGTTCACATCTTCTCTCTGCTTTGACATTGGTATTTTGACACTTTGAAAACTTACCCAGGTGGCTAAAGCTCTCCATTTAAGTACACACAGTCTGAGAAGTGCTAAAAAGGTTTGTATGTGTCGAATTCCGTTTCTCTTTCAAATTATTACAGTTTGGCACCTGTGGTTCAAAATATTGCAAGACGAAATTAATTTTGCAGCCTTTTGGTTGCAAAATTTGGACCTAGGTCCAAATTTTACACCAGGACCAAATTTTTCGTGACAAGTGGCTGGGGGTTTAATCTAGGGGTAGAGACTTTGCTCTTAACTGTTTTATTGGCACACATTCTTTTAATGGATTTCCTTTCAGTTGCTTATTCAACTTTTACAATACACTTCACATCCTCAGAATTGAAAGCTAAATCATTCACATTAATATACTCTGTTATCATCCTAGCTATGTTATGATCAATCAGCTAACTTCATTAATATCTGTCAGTCATCTAATAGTTTCTAACATTTCTTTATAGCGTCTTTTGCCTCTTATATAGCATCTGTTACCCTCACATCACTTGATGTTACCTTCTCCACCTTATCACTAAGTTTGAGGAAAGTTTCTTTCACATGTACATTTTTGTTAAAATGATATTGGTTCTGATTACTTCTCCTATAGAATTTCATAAGTTTAAATTTCCTGGTTCACTTGAAAACCTGTTCTACAGCTTTGTCATTTAAGTTTGTAAACTGCTTATTGATTGGCTCCTTGGATAAATTTATAACTTGCAGCAGAGTATTAAACTGTGCTTGAGTAACAGGAGTACCAGGAGTAGCTAGAGAACCAGGAGTGGTTCCATCTTCAGCCATATCAATAAAACACAACAAATAGTAATTGTATTTCTATAAACCAACAAATAACTCTGTTAAAGTAAGAACTGTGTATACTCAGTAACACTCTGGAATCATGCTAGAAGGGATCAAATCACTTCCTAACTGCACTTATAAATACACTGACTACAGAAAGTGATGTAATACTAATATATTCCTTTAGGAACTTAATTATTGTCTTTTTCACAACAGAAAATACATAAGTCAAGTGTACATTATTACATAACATTACATATTACATTAGATAGTGTTATAGACTTGCCACTTAAGTTTAATTAATTCATCAATAAGGTGTTCTTTAGATATAGTAATAGATCCATGCAAATAAGCTAGTATAGAGGAATATTACTGCTTAAAACATTTATTATAAGAAAGCAAAGCACATTATTACTTGATATCTTAAACAAAATAACGGATTAAAGAACAGATAATTAACTTTATCTGAGATATTATTGACATGTGTTAGGGGCTGGACATAATATACATGTATTACATGTACATGTATATGTACTCTTCACTGTTACTTGTGACGGGCAATACAGATAAGACCGTTGTGGTAAAGGAGATGATAATATAGAAGATACAGCAAAGGGTGATGATATAGTAATAGGAAAGTAAATAGGCGGGGATGATTTAAAGATATAATTTTTCTGTGAAAGTATCATTTTGATAAAACTCCAAAGATAAAAGAAAGTGATTGTCTTGAACATCAGAATGATTATCTAAGCCTAATAATGATGGAGATTTTGAAAAATTGTTAGAGTCAAGTGATGTTGGAACATCAAAACAATTAAATGACAAAATATGTGAATGATTGTCTAAGTGAAATGGTAAAGCAATACATCTGAGTTATCATCAAGATTAGAAGGTGATAGGAGATATCAATTGCTAGAATGTTGTGAATTTGGAAGTGTTCGATAGACTTTTAAGTGGCGACCATGGATTCATATAATAATGTTATAATCTCTACACTTTGAGTGAAAAAAACCTTTACTGACATCTTTCACAACTTCGTATGGTTCTAGCCATTTGTGATTCATACAACCTTACTTCCTCTTTTTGTGTAAGAAATCCTTTTTCAGAACTTTGATTCCAACTTCAAACTTTGGGTAGAATTGAATGTTTTCGATGATATTGTTCTTTTTGTTTCTGCTGTGCTACTTCTAGGACTGAGACAACAATAATTATACACAGTAATTATAGTTTTTATTATTTTTCTCCTTTTTAGCATTATCAATGAGTAAAACACCAATTTACAGATGTGTTCAGCAGATATTCATCTAAGAGTTCGTTCCTTTTTTCTTCTCTGTTTCAACATTGATTGGTATGACAGCTCTTCTACCAAACACAAGTTCAAATGGTGTATGCAGAGAGCATTCTTGCTTAAATGTGTTATACGCAAACACACATGTCTCTAAGAATAAATCCCATTCAGCTTTCTTGTCATGGGTAAACTTCAATATCTGTTTAAGGGTTTGATTCCACTTTTCATCTAATCCATTTGCCTATCCAATTTTACACATAATAGTATATCATAAACAACTGACTACATTACCTGTGGATGATAGGGTGTGGTATAGTGTCACTTTGTGGATAGAAGCTTCATTAGATCTGTCAAATTGACATATCTAAACTCTCTGACTTGGTCACTTATCAACAGTTTAGAAAGACCCATTCTCATAAAAAGTGGCAAATATGAATTATATTAATATTATTCTATAATTTTACTTTAATAATGATCATTACCTTCAATAAAGTCTCAGTGACACCATGGACACATTTACTAGGCAAGGGAATGGCCTCTACCCATTTTGTAAAATAATCTGACACAGTGAGAATAAAATAATTCCCATTTCTACATGTTGGAGATATTGGTCCGACAAAGTCAATTACCACATGGTACCATGGAGAAGGTACTGGTATCGGATGAAGCTCACTATTAATGATAATTAGGTTTTTTGTTTATTCTCTGATATTCATTACAGGTAGCAACCTAAATGTGATGATATAAAGCAACACTAAATTTTAAGCAAACTTACCACTTCTTTGGCATCATTCAATATGCATTTCCACATAAATCATTCCCTGTTCATCCTACCATTTTCTTAAGCTCCACATGTCTTGTTGTTGGATCAATGTGACAGGATTTCACAGTCTTTATTCAGTCACTTCAAAACTGCTTGTATTTAACTATATATAATAGTGCAAGAACCATTGAAACTTTACTTTACAAATATTTGTGCCATTTTATCTGCTTCTCTCTTCAAGGTTTGTAGTATAGCTCTCCATCAACTATTTCAAATAGATTGTCTTGCTCAGCCATACTGTCTTTTTCCAGCGAAATCTTGATGAGTATGAATCTCTGAACAATATATCATGTGGCAAAAAGACATTAATCAGTTATTTTGTGCAGCAAGGAGTCTTTATTCAGTTTGGAGAAATAGTGACGCACATGGATACAAAAACTTGTAGGGTGTGATAAAAACAGCTAGCAATTGTTGTATGAAGACAGAGATTATCTCTTTTGTCAGACTCAAGAGTACAAGATGAAGACATATATAAAATATGATTAGGAGATCAATAGATCAAGAAACAAAATAAACAGAACAAGAATCAGCTATATAACAATAAAAGACTTTTAAATTTACATTAAAACTATCACATGATACACTATAAACAACAGAGTTATTTATCAAATAACATGAATGAACAAAAAGAATTTGTAAAGGAAGTCCTACCTAAGTAGCACAGCATTATTGTCATGAGGATGACAATATGACAGATGGCGATTCAGATCAAAAATAGTAGGTGGAATGATTGACTGATTATAAACAATATTGTAATAGATAACTAACTTTTGAGCACCCTACACTTGGCTTGAGTTGGCCAGTTTAGTCTTGTTTGCAAGAGATAATGGTTGGTTCTCCACTGCATTGTCAGCAAATATTTAAACATTACTTTTTCTAAGCTGTTTATTGGCTTTGTTGGTATGGGTTCCCACACTAATAGAATTATTATCGAACAGATGGACCAGAATACTCTGTCAATAAGCCCAATATGGTATATTGGAGGCTGAACAATTACTAGAGATATGCTTGTTCCAAGATAAATCTGAAGATACTCCTAGATATTTCACATTGTGTACTAATGTGACACATCATTTACCTTAAACTCTTTCATCATTACTTTGATTGTTTCAGTCCCTTTTGGTTAGTAGCTCTTCTCTTGTAATTTATAAATCTCAATGTTTGTTTAATTAGAATTAAGGTATCTGTAGGCAAACTGTATTTTTTAATTAAATTCGAGTAAGGAAACCTGGCATATCTCAATGTAAGTACGTATGTTAGAGGTCAAGCAGCTATCAAAGAATTTATTACTACAAACAGAAAAAGCAGATCATTAGTACAAATATATTGTAAATAGGAAAGATCAGAGAATAGTTTAGAGATGTTAACAAAATATAACATTCAGTTGACCAATCACAACTCTTGAAGATGTGATTTTATCACAATGGACATATTAGATCATCCTCCAAATATAGCTAAACTTAATTGAGGCAGAGAAGATTATTAACAAATTAAAAGAAGCAGTTAAAAAGTCATTTTGTCCTATACTATTGATTTACCACAAGCAAATCCATGAGATTGGTACTCTGCCTAATAAAGTGGACTTCACTGCAGAAATGCCAATGTTAGAGCAGATAAGAATATCACAGTATGACAAAGGAAGACAGAAATTACTTCCCTTACCAGACTCAAGAGACGCACGAGTTGAGTTTTAAAGTTTATTGGACTAAATCATCCACAGGATGATGGAGGCGGAGATTAAAACATGTTCATTTTTGGCACAGATAGCAACATGGAATTAACTTTGAATCTGATGCTGTATATGTCAATTGAACATTTAAACTTGTCCTAACTTTTCTATTAGATATTCAATATACACACATTCAAATATGGCATAATTCTCCTCTAGTGTTCATTTTTCTTCAAAACAATTCAACCACTGAAAACATATAAAATATTCTTTCATTTAGTCAAGAGGAAAGCTTACAACCTGGAACTATATAAACGCAATCAACAAACGTAATTGAAGACTTCAAACTACTTATTAACTGGTTGTCTATTTAGCATTTCTACTAGCAAATTTACTTGGATATTATTATCTCTTCTCCTAAGTAAAGTACAACTTTTGGTTTTCAAGTCCAATATCAAGAACAAAATGACTTTGAATCATTTATAAAAAAATTGTACCAGATTTGTTTGTCTAGCTTTAGCAAATTTACATAATTGTTATTATCACTTCTAACAGTAACAGTACAATTCATGGTTTACAAGTCCAATATTTAAAATACAATGACCTGATCTCAAATTTTTTATAAGAAAAACAGCAGCAATTTTATTTGTACCTGCTAGATTTGCTCATCTATCTTGGCAAGGTATAAAGGGATAAATAATGACATTTTCCAGGATTAAGTATGCTACAACTTCTTAACAAAAAAGAGTATTTTTATAAAACTTAAAAATAGTGAAGTATTGCTCAATTAATCTAAGTATTATATTAACAATTGCTACAAATTCACTATAGTCAAAAGAATTTTCAGGTATTATTAATATTAACACACAGACTTTAGCAAAACCATTCATTTCAGCAGTTACAGATTACTTCTCATTTTATAACGAACCTTATCATCCAACAAGTACCATATGCAGATTCATCTATTGAGTAGCTTTAAGTTTCTTCAGACAAGTACACTTTCGTCTGTATTGTACAAGAAATGATCACCAGATTTTAATACATTCTACGAAATGTTACTGCATAGCCCATTGTTGATACAGGGGACCACCTGATTGTACACTAAATTAATGCCAAACTCTCTCTAGTTGTAACAGTATTACTAAGTCCTCCACTAGCTCTAATCAGCAAGGTTCAGTCTTGAAAATGTTTTACAAAAATTGGAAGGTTTACAATTTAATTCATAGTTACTGGTGAAAGATTTGTTGATTGTAGTTTATTAGCAAAAGTGTACATAATGTGCAATGTCTCCAATTTGTGTTTGAGGTAAAAGACATTCATGTCAACTTTAAACTTCCCATCAGCACAACATACAGTTGATACAGACAACTAGTGACTATAACCTGTTTGTATGAATTCCCTCTTTAAACTTCAAATACCAGTGTTTATACTAAGTTCACACTAGAAACATTCTAAAGTTGGGGAATTGATTTGTACATATTCTATTGATTATAGTTGATAAATCAATCATTCAGTCATTCTCTAATGAATAACACTCTTGTATCCTCATTGGTCAATTTAAATTTTCATCATTCTTTCTTCTAAAGCAATGTAAGAATATTTAATCTGAGTCTATGATATCTGTTGTTTTAGACTCTGGATCACCTCTCAGCAATTTAGACAGAACGTATTTCCAGAGTCATTTCATTAGTTATTAGTATCTTCACTGTGTGCATCCGTCAATACCATTAAAGTATTAAGCAAATAAAGAAATCATCTCAAGATACCAAACTAACATGTCAAAACAAACAGTTATTCATGATACCAATGTGTTATCTCAAAGTGGAACATTTAAACAAATCAATTTCACCTTTAAACTTTGACAAAGAGCTGAGAAGTCTAAAATAACAGATACCATACCAACGTATCCTTAATGACCAAAAGCAATAGCTGAAGTACCAAAGTTTATACTAAGCTTTAGTATTTGTTTGGGAATCACTTTATACACTCAAGACAATTAAAACAGATTATAGATGCAACTATTGTCAATAATGATTGTTCTTTTATTTTAATTTACTCTTGTATACTAGTATTGATTAGTAACATATACAGTAATTGAGACTGTATTGTTAATTTTACTTCTTTTACATCTTTAATATTGAAAATATATTTCTCTAGAAGGTAGTGTTAGAAACTATCATTAGTATAAGGTAGTAACTACTCACAGTTTATGGAATAAATTATTTTGACTGAGATTCTTCATCTTGCCCATGAGTGACCTATCATGATGTTAAGAAATTAAACTATAGTCACCACACATCTTTTGTCTCTTTAAGCAAATGATCATCAGGGCATAAGACTAATGTAATAAACTGTTATGTCATAGGATAGTATATATCTTTTCAGATGGTATTTTTAATGTTAAAAAAGATGACAATAGTCACATGATGTCTGTCATACATCAGGTTAATGATGTTCATGTTATAGTTTAAAGTTCTGGTTTTGTATGCCATATGCAACTGAAAGTATTATCATTGCATACATCACTAACCTAACTACATGTACATGTATATATAGTATAGTTGATTATACATGTACTTCTCATTTAATACTATGTCAGTGCTTTAATATTTTTTTAGGGAATAACTTTATGTGCTCAAACAATATAACCAGATTATAGATATAATTATTGTACTGTTCACATGTTACTCTTGTTATGTACTAATGTTATTGCTATCATGTACATGTAATTAAGACTGTATTGTTACATTTACTTCTCTTATATCCAGAACAATCATACTCCATTGCATTTGGCAGCATTTAATGGGCATGCTGATGTTGGCAAAATATTAATCAATGCAGGAGCTCATATTGATGCTCTTAATAAGGTCAGTATGTACTATAATGTAAATTTATTATACTAATAACAACATCACTATACTTGCTATTACACTTACCTTCAAATTATCAAAAGCATTTAATAAATTTTTACTTTCGCATTATTTTTAATGAAAAAACATGTACATGTAAGTTATAATTTGATGATAATGATTATAATCAGAAAACATTCTTTTCCTGAAAAGTCAACTTCAGTGTTTCAATTTCATTTTACTTAAATATATCCATCAGTATCCTTTATGACACTAGTGATATTATATTAATAAAATGAAATATGATAATAATGACAAAATATTACCAAAAATGATAAATTTTATTTTTGTTTCCCATTCATGCTAGATACATGTACAGTATAGTTGTAGAATTTGTTGTTTTTATTATCTATAAACTAAGTATGCCAACAGTCCTATAATCAATTTAGATCACATGATATTTTGATGTCCTTTTGTTTTGTTTTTTGATTGTTTATTAGTGATTATTGAAAATGACAAATAAACATAAACTACATACATTAACTGTTGACATACTAATAGGAAGTAATGACTTTAATTAACCTTAATTAATATTGTGAGTACAGTTATGATGTGTGTGACCTAGAAGTTAAAAGCTAGCTTGCTTCAAGTTCCATTAAATTAACGTTTATTTCCAGCATTCTACTCTAATTATTTTATTCATTTCATTTTAAACGTTTTTACCTTGATCAGCATTTTCCAAAACAATTATATAGCACAATGTTCTTCAATCTTGTTAGGTATGTGTTAACTATGTTTGTTTGTTTGTTTGTTTGTTTGTTTGTTGTACTTAACAACTAACAGCAATGAATAAAATTAAACCAAATACTTTAACCACTTCATGATCAGATATATTATGACAGCCAATACATTTTATTTGCCTCTACATCAAGTGTATCAATAGATATGACTGACAATGCTTTAAAACATTTAGCATAATATTGTAATTATATTGGAACCTCCCTAATCTTGATTCAAACATTCTTAACTACTAGTTATGAGTGAAAGTTTAATTTAGCTTAACGTCTGACAAAAGACACCTCATGACAATTCAGATTGATCCTCAATTAGTCTGAATGGGGAATATTTCACTTTAAATGTAATATTATAGTGAGACACCTTAGTCTGAATTTAGGACACTAATGCTATTACAGACATTTCTTTATGCCCTGGATGCATTGTACCTATGATAATAGTACATGTAACTGATCCCTTGAAATACAAGCCCTGCTATTGTATAACAGAGACAGCAAATTTAGAACATTTTGAAAAAAACCAATAATTATGTATTTCAATTCATTTGTACTGGGGTGTGGTCTTGATGCTTAATTATAATTATTATTATTCCATCCTTGATGGAAACAATTCAAATTAAATATTTATTCTCTAGTTCCTGTTACAGTACAGTTTGTTTACCAATGTGTCTTTTAGTGAAGCAATTAAGGCATTAATTAAAGCATAGTATTTCTAGACCATATCCAACTCCATTGTTGTAACTTTGATAGATATTCATCATGTGACATCAGCACTTATTATTATCAATGATTGGATTAAGTCACGTGGTATTATTAGTAATAAGTTCTCACATTGTATAGGAGTTAGAAACCATCATCTAACTTCCTAAATGTAATCAATACTCAGATATAATGGAATAATGTAATAACAGAAGGTTATTATTTAGTTTCCCTAGTCAGTTCAGCTAAAATTGTGATGTCAGCGAATATCAACACAAAAGATGTAGTACTGAAACAGTATGTAATATTGATGGTACAGTTGTTTAAGACTCAAAATCCTGGCATCATGAGAGTCATTGATGCATCCATTACTTGTCTCTGTATAACAAGTCTTTCTTTTTGTTTGAGAAATTTTGGAATTACCAGCCTTGTCAAGGCAGCAGTTGATCTATTAATGATTAATATAGGACAGCATAATAAGAGAGTCTATTAGTTAGCATGACTCATGTTGGTGTCTTTTATATTCCCACATATCATAGTACAAATCATATAAGCCACAGTCTATGACAGATATAGGATATACATGAAGTGGTTTTCAATTAGAATTCAAACAGAGCCTTGTGTTTTAATTAATAACTGTCCTTATGTGTATTGTATGTGTCATAGACTGTGGTTTAGCTATAGCATATACTTCAATATGTAGGTATATAGTTACTAGTGAATTGAACAATAAGTGTTAGGATATACTTGTTTGATCATGAAACAAATGTGTACTAATAATATTCAGTAATTTAACTATGTTGAAGTTGTCAATAATGTATTACCTGGACTGAAGGAATCATTTTTGTCAGGTGATGTAAAAATTTCCATATGAACAATTGAATCTTCACATAATTGTTTGACCTTCCAGTGAGTGCATGATCGCTTCTTTTTACATATATATATATATATACTTCAATTTTATAATGTAATTAACTATACAATCTATGAATATCAGTAATAATTAATATTTCCTGTCCCACAAAAGCATTTTGCCACTCTTCTTGATATAACCTCGTGTTGAAGTCTTTTTTCAGAATTTTAACTCCAACTTCAAATTTTAGTGGAATGAAATGTTTTCAATCATATTGCTCTTTTTGTTTCTGCTGTGCTACTTCTATATTTTTCTCGCATTCTCAAGCAAGGCTTTTCTTTGAGTAGTTAGAGTATCAACAGTGACTATAACATCCTCCTATATGAAAGAATGTTAATTAATGGAAGGCTGAAATAACAGTAACTATACACATTATACACTTTTTAATTGATTTTCTCCCTTTTTAATAGTATATAGTATCAGTGAGTAAAACACTAACTTACAGATGTGTTTGCTAGATATTCATCTAAGATTTCATTCCCTTCTTTCTTCTCTGTTTCAACATCAATTGGTATGACAGCTCTTCTACCAAACATGAGTTCAAATGGTGTATGCAGAGAGGATTCATGCTTGGATGTATTATATGCAAACACGCATGTTTCTAAAAATAAATCCCACTCGTCTTTCTTGTCATGAGTAAACTTCACCAGCATCTGTTTAAGGGTTTGATTCCATCTCTCATCTAATCCATTTGCCTATTCAATTTTACACATAATAGTATATCATAAAAGACTGACTACAATACTTGTGGATGATAGGGTGTCATATAATGTCGTTTTATGCCTAGAAGTTTCATAAGATCTTTGTCGAGTTGGCGTCTAAACTCTCTGCCTTAGTCACCTGTCAACAATTTAGGAAGACCCATTCTCATAAAAATCTGTGGCAAATATGAATTATATAAATATTTTTTCTATAATTTTACTTAATAATGATCATACCTTGAATAAAGTTTCAGCAACACCATTGGCACATTTGCTAAGCAAAGGAATGGCCTCCACCCATTTCGTAAAACAATCTGACACAGTGAGAATAAAACGATTCCCATTTCTAGATTCTGGAAATATTGGTCCTACAAAGTCAATTGCCACATGGTACCTTGGAGAATGTACTGGTATGGGATAAAGCTCAATGTTAGTGACAATTGGGTTTTTGTTTATTCTCTGACATTCATTACAGGTATCAACCTATATTTTTTGATATAAAACAACATCAAAATTTAAACAAACTTACCACCTCTTTGGCATCATTTCATATACCTTTCCACATAAATCGTTCTCTGATTTGTCCTACCGTTTTCTTAAGCCCCATGTGTCCAGATGTTGGATCAATGTGACAGGATTTTACAATCTTTAGTTGTTTACTTCGAGATTGTATGTACTTAACTATCTACAATAGTGCCAACAACAATTGAAACTTTATTTTACAAATATTTGTCATTTCACCTGCTCCTCTTTTCCTGGTTAGTAGTACAGCTCTCCATCAACTATTACAATTTTTTGTGCCTTTTTCCTAATTATTCTTTTCCTAGTAGCACTGGGTCCATCTGGATAATTCTTCTCCGACAGGTAAAGAAAAGCCTCATCAATTAGATCGTCTCCCTCAGCCATACTTTCTTTTTCTAGCAAAATCTTGACAAATATGAATCTCTGAACAGTAAAGTGTAAATCTTTGAACAGTATATCATGTGACAAAAGACTTAAATCAGTTATTTTGTGCAGCAAAGAACTCTTTGTTCAATTTGTAGAGATAGCGACGCACGTGTATACAAAATTGCTGGGTGGGATAAAAAATAGCTAGCAATTTTTGGTCCTAGGACAAAAAATTGCGTAGGATAAAATACTTCATGACAATACTTTAATGCATGGTTTGAGCACTGATTAAAATACCAGTGAAAGTGTATCACTATGATATTGTATGAGAGGTGAGGTCAAGAGGTTAACACAGCCTGAATCATAGACAAGTGCTGTATTAGTTTTGAGACCCTATCCATTTGATTATATCCATATATAATCCTCACCTGTCATGCACACTGTTACCTTCTGATCTCCATTAACCAGTGATTTCATTTCAAACTATATTGTATTTACACACACACATATATATTGGTATGTCTATCATTGTTCCTATTCAGTTTGTAATGAACAATTGAAACTACAGATGATTGATAATTTGTTTGAACATACAAATTCTTTGACCGAACCTTCTATAATTTTAGTAGGATTTAAGAAATATGTCAAATATGTTAGGAAGAAAGAAGAGCTTACTCAACACACTTGAGATATAGAATGATATAGCAATGATAGGTGATGGAATGGTCAATATAAAGTAATGAAATCACTGATAACACAATAAGCATCAAAGTATTCCCTAGTACAACATACTGTATGATACATAGACATACAATTGGGTCTACAAGGATCTTTTGAAGCCCTAGGAGATTTAATGACAAATATGTCATTTTTACTATAAATTAATTAGTATGGGTGAATACAACAAGGTGTGATAAAACAGATCACATCAGAAAGATAGGATATGCAATAAGAGCCTAGCAACCTGCTTGCTGGCATTTACTTCATGGGTCTGAGAATTTCACCAAATGCTGTTTGGTTGGTATTGTTACATTAGCTTTAAAAGAAAGTACTGTTAATGAGAGAAATTTGTTGAATTCCTATTGGGAACTCTTATTCTCATGTTAAACAAGTTTAATGATAGTAACCTTGATAGATTTCATCATGTGACACCAGCACTTCAGGGCACACTACCTAATGTTGGAATTTTATCAACATTTCCTCCACCATACAACCCACATCAGAATCTTGCTGAAGAATTATTTAATAATGTAAAGTATTATCAATGATTGGAATAAGTCATGTGGTATTATTAGTAATAAGTTCTCATAATGGAATCTGTATGTTGAAACACAATATTGCAATCAACTGTTACCGTATAATTAAACACTACAGTTTAATACCGTCACTTATGTCAAAAGAAAATTTTATAAAGTCTATCTATGGGCATTATTTTGATTCAAAGGCTCAAAGCTTCTTGCTAGCTTGTTTGTACATAACAAAATTATATTTCTAGTATTCTCTACTCTTTTGTCTACAGAAACTGCTGCTAATTCTTCACTTTTTGTAGCTCTAGTCATTATGTTCCACTGTGAAGTCAGCAGAACAAGTATAATATATTTATTTCAATTTTATTCTTCCTTTGTTGATGATAGTATTTCCTGTTCCTTGTGTTCACTATAAGATCACGTTTTGATACTAGGAGTGTTTGTCTGAAGGAAGTGTCCCTATATAATTATTACAAAGTCACTCATGTAGAATACAGTCACGTTTTGATGCAATGAGCTTTGTCAACAATAAAATCAACCAATGATTCCTGAAATAGAGCTGATTGAAATAAATATTGCCATTTTTTTGTAAAATTAGAGATATTATAGTCTTAGAACTAAAATAGTATGATTTAGTTCAGGTGTTAGTTGATTATATACCAAAGCTAATAAACTATAACACAATGATTTGATGTATTCCGTTGGTAGACATAAAAATATCTCTTTCACTTATTAAACGCTGCGCTCAATAGCGATCTCTTGCTTCTTGTGGAGTTGCTTGAACTCAAAGAACAGTTCTCACAACGTCTAGCGTTTTAATAATCATATTAAAATATGCTCCAAATGGAATTCCCAAAGACATCACGCGTTTTGGCCGATTTCATTCGACAGATCAAAACTCATCCTATCCATCGAATGCTGGCAGCTGGAGACTAACAATATCTTATTCTAACTATTTAGTAAGTTTTCATACAGTGGCAGCATGGCAATTGTAAACAAACTAACATATCTACTGAAATTATGGTGAAGGTTTTGTATTTTAGTGCTTTTTATTTTTGTAAAGCAGTTATCACGGAATTTATTACTACAAACAGAAATGCAGACCATTAGTATATAAAGGCTACAAATATATTGTAAACATGGAATAATAGTTTGGAGATGTCAATAAAGTGGGCAATCAGTCGAGCAATCACAACTCTTGAAGATGTGATTTTATCACAATGGACATATTAGATCATCCTCCTGATATAGCTGAACTTAATTGAACCAAAAAATATTGTTAACAAATTAAAAGAAGCAGTTAAGGAGTCAATTTGTCCCATACTATTGATTTACAATAAGTACATCTGGGAGATTCAGGAGATAGCTGCTCTGTCTAATAAAGAGGACTTCACTGGCAAGATGCCAATGTTAGAACAAACATAATTGGAGACTTTAAATTACTTCTTCAACAGTGTGTCCACTTAACAGTGTCACTAGCAAATTAACATGGGTTTTGTTATCACTTCTGCCATGAAAACTATTGCTCTTGGTATGCAAGTTAAAATCAAGAACAAAATGAACTTAAATCATTTATAATAAAAATTTCTTAAAGATTTCTTTGTCCTCTTTGACAATATATTAAGTGATAAACAACAAAGTATTCCAAGATCATGTATACCAGGGCTTTTTAGCAAAATCAGTACTTTTTTAAAATGTTGAAATAGTGAAAACATTGCTCAATTAATTTAAGTATGATGTTAACAATTACTACAAATTCATTTGTAGTAAGAAGAATTTTCAGGTATTATTAATGTCAACACAGAGATTTTAACTAAACTATTCATTACAGCAGTTACACTGAATTACTTCTCAGTTTGTACAGAACCATGTCATCCAACAAGTACCATATACAGGTTCATCTATTGAGTAACTTTAACTTTCTTCAGACAAGTACACTTTTATCTGTATTGTACAAGAAATGGTCACTAGATTTTAATACACTTTATTAAGTGTTACTACATAGCCCATAGTTGGTATTAGAGACCACCTGGTTGTACACTAAATTAACAAACTCATTACATACACTAATGCAAATAGACTACATACAGCAAGCCCTTCTTCCAAGGTATATGGGTGTGTACATTATGATCAGAAAGGAAATGTTTTTGATCACAGCTCAAACCTAAAGTAAAAATATCATATAACATATCAAAACTAAAGGTAGAAAAAATTACAAGTATATATACTCCTGTATATGAGTAACAATGTACATGTAAAAGTGAAAAAAATTGAATTTTGTAAAACATTTTTAAGACTGTATCTTGACTACTAGAGATGTTAGATAACTTAGTAACAGTTATAACATGAGAGTTAATGTCTCCAATTAGTTGTGTAAGTAAACAGACATATATGTCAACCTTCCCATCAACACAACCAACACTTTATACAACTAATTAGTCCCATTACCTGTATGTATTGTCTGGATGAATTCTCTCTTTATTACTTCAATTGCCAGTGGTCCTCCATGCATATGGTTTACACTCTGCAAAGAAACATTATAAAGTTAGGGAATTGACTTGACTTATAGATGTGCAAGAGCTTCTTGAGTATATAGTTGATATGTAAGTCATTCAGCCATTCTCTGTAATGAATAACTCTCTTGTTTTGATCATAACCATCTATCACTCTATTTTAATGAAGAGAGAATTCATCCAGACATTACATACAGGTGAGAGTTTAAGTCTGTCATAACAGGAGCATAAATGGAAGAAAGACATATAATAACAAGAGCTGCCATTAAAAGATATCTAAAATAAGCAACTGCATGCAAATGTTTTCTCATGTAAGGAATTGGTAGAGTAGCTATGTGTTGGGATTGCTTCATTTTGACATTTGGCTAGTGATAACATGATGAAACATTTTCTTAGTACCAAGAAAAGAGGAAAGAGGCTAAAGAGAATTGATTTTTTAATGTTTTCCTATTTATTTGATACATCTTCCGGTGAGTACCATTTACACATTATGGTGTTTGATTGTTTTAAAGAATAACATTCCTCACTGATTGTAAAGTAAAACATGTTTGGATCAGTAAACAATAAGAAGCAAATATTAAGATTCAGTGATATGTGTGTCACTGATTATCAATAAATACTCCAAATTCTCATAATTGTGCCATATCAATTCAATATTTAGTAAGACTAACCATTAGCTTATTGTACTGGCAATATTATAAATATTATAACATGGACACTGTTCATACCACTTATGATATATGAATTTGACCACATCTTGAGTGACAACATCCAAGGTTTTTTAACCTCTCAAAGTGTTTGTCACTGCTATTGGTATATTTTTTCTTTCAATGAAGACATCTAATGAAAAAGGTCTTTCAATGAGTTAGAACGTTTGTGTAAATATTACCTAACAACTAGTCTTCTCGTAATTATGTAAATTAAGGTATTCATATTATAATTTAGGATAGGATAAGTACTCTATTACAAAAGTTAAATGATTAATTTGATGTTAGCCCTCTTAGTTGTTATGTTTATATTTTAAGAGTTGATACCATCATCTAAATATTAAAGATGTTGCTAATTGAAACAAGTTACAGTGAAAACAAAATTAAAAGAGCTGTACAGCTAATATAACATTTTAGTATTTTCAATATTTTATTTGCAGTAATATTTTCTTATTGAAAAGTACTTGCTATTATTAAATGTGATCAGTTAGTTTCACATCTCAACTTCTAATTTTTTTTTTGTTTTTTATTTATCAAGTGACTTACATGTAGCTACATTGAAGTGTTATGTTATTTTTCTTTAGAATGACTCTTACTGTTTTTATTTTACGTATTATATCACTATTATATAAATTATGACAAGTCTATGTCAATTAGGACATGTTTATTTATATATCTCAAGTATATAGTAATAATATATCATTTCTGTTAGTGTCATTACTTTTACAATATAAAGCTTTATCTTAAATTCTATTTCTTTATATAGTATGGTAACTCTCCTCTGCATTATGCTTGCATAAGGGGTCATGTCAATGTTGTCAAGGTCTTACTCTCTCATGGTGCAGATCCAACAATAATAAATAAT
Organism: Xestospongia muta; assembly: GCA_963693285.1. NCBI lineage: Eukaryota > Metazoa > Porifera > Demospongiae > Haplosclerida > Petrosiidae > Xestospongia > Xestospongia muta. The sequence continues at coordinate 30,515,390 of OY848917.1, forward strand.
GAGGGAAAAACTCCTGCTGACATGGTCAGAGCTAATGATGTTAACAGACAAGTAATATTGGAAGCTCTGGAAAATGCAAAACAAGGTATATAGATTGTTTACATTTTATATTATGTGATGATGACTATCAATTCTTACATAAATATCATAAAGAGTTATCATAGACACAATACATTAAACATTGTTTAATTCACTATATTATAATAATATGATACATATAATTTATGGTACTCCTCTGTTGAAAGGCAATGAGTACATTTATGAGAAATATTATTTTTATAACATGATAATTCATTATCACTAACTATATACTAAGATAAATGATTAATTAGAACTGGACATAAAACAACAATAACAATAATTGTTGACCAGTATACTATGACAACTGAATATAAATGTTATTCTAAGTATAGTTTGGAGACATGCACTAAAGCTTTTTATCAATTATAAGACATGGTTATCATTGTAGCAATCACACAGAATTTATTGTTTATACTGTGTACATAGGTGAGACTTCAATAATATAATGAAGTTCTTGTTGTATATAACAATGTCTTAATGCACAAACAGACATCATTATTGGTTGGTTATACATTAGTATGTTCTTTGCTTCATTAAATTATTTATGTCAGCAAGTAACTCAGACTCCTCTACAATACATCTATAGATAATATTAGCCAGCTTGTTGTATATCAAGTATTGATAGTATTATATTAACGGTCAATGAACTTATTACAGTCTGTTCTGATGTTTAACAGACAGTCTACATCTACAAAGTGAACAATGCTTGCTAAATTAAATGATGAATATATCATTTGAATTATAATTATTTTGATTTTATATCCCATTCTAATTCTAAGTCTGTAACTTATTGTAACAATTACTATAATCACAAGTTTGAAGACACTGAAGCATTCTTTAATAGTAGGGCACTATCATTACTGTGGCACTTAGACAGATCTAATATAATCATTTATCTATTGTGTACATTGGTGATGACTCCTTCTGTATAGTTTGATGGAACTCTATTGTTCTACATTAGAATATGTTTCTTGTACAGACTTGTTGTTTTACTGATTGTAGTGTCATATCAAACTCAATATTATTTATTTTATATTCATACATTGTCTATAATGACATATGTCTATAATATATGTGTTTACAACTGTCTTAAATCTACTATTAATTGCATGTACTAACTTTAAAACCATTAGATTTCATTATATCTGTGAAATAAAACTTTCAATACATACAAGTTTTAGTGATTATATCTGTACTCACTAAATGACTAAGATTAGTACATACAATATTAATAGAATACTAAAGGTATTCTAGCTAACAAGTATCACTGTTAGTAGTATTTATGACTACAGTTTTGTAAATGTTGCTTTGTATGTTATATTGGTTTTGCTATATCTTTAATATAGCCACCTTCATCTTGTCAGTACTATTCTGCTATGTATTACTATGTAGTGTATTGTAAATATTCTTATATGACACTATACTAAATCAGACATTATACACAATCTATAAATGATATGATAGTGTTTGTAACTCTCTAAGATAACTCGTTTATTCACTTACACTTGACAATTTTATAAACCCAGGATTTAAACATTGTATACTCGATTGAATTGACTCACCATGTAGTTTTAAAGTTCAGTCAATTCTCTTTGTTAACTTATACATACATTATTCACTCTGTTAGCCTTTTTAAACTATGCTTCTGTAACATGGAAACAGTTTAACATGTATGTGCCTTGCCTGCCATAGAGCTAATGTCATATTGTCTGAAAAGTCATTAAAGTGTGTCAACATTCCGTTATAACAATTAGTTGGTCTATATTCATTGCTATAGTATCATTCTAGAGTATGTCACTCATCATTATAACTACATTAGTGTATTAAATTGTTAATGATTGTGTTCAGTTTACATTACTTCCTTATTATTGTATAATATTGATATAAAAATCCATAAATATACACAGCTCTTATTTGATTAGTTCATAGTTTGTTTTACATAGTTAGAAAAAATTATTAGGCTTTGTATTACACATTATTAATCATCGTTAATAACTTTATGCTATGTTAATAATAATTGTCTTAGAAAATAACAGTGTGACCTAAATTAATAACAATAAAATTGCAAACATTATAATTATTTTTTATTTGATTTACCAATCACATATACTAGCTTAATGTAAATAAAATTTAATAAGAGGATCGGCAAGTTTATTGTCTTTATTTATATTTCTTTCTTTTCAATAGATTATTCTGGTGTTGTACATAAAGCACTCAAGGAAGGCCATGTCAAAGCAAAGTGGTCAAAGCTTGCTACATCAGGAGCACCTGCAACTGGAAAGTCTTCAATTATAAAACTTATCTTAGATGAACCTCCTCCAGAAGAGCACCATAGTACTTTAGTAGTCACTACACCAGAAATAAGGAGGGTTGATATAACTGGTTTTATAGCTGGAGCTGAACCAGGCAATTCTTCTTGCCCAATATGGAATAAAGTAAACCCACACTCAGTCAAACAGATGATAGCCAAACAAATAAAACATGGAGTTGATTCTTCTCCAAAAACATCTGCAACAAAAAGTGGAGGTGACAGTGAATCTTCATCGTCATCTGATGATGATGGAATACCATCTGGTATGACAAAGTACATGTCACAGTCAAAACATGTGTCCATTTCAGTACAAAAATCAACACCTAAGCTTGTATCTCCTGCTACTAGTGAAATTGTTAAAATCTTGCCAACTGTAGAGGAGTCCCCAGAGCTTTATCAGTCACACTGGGTTTATGTGGTAGACTCAGGTGGTCAAGCAGCCTTTATAGACATAGCGCCCGCATTGCTACGCTATAACCCAGTTAGCATACTCACACTAAAATTAAATGAGAAGCTTGGAGATAGGCCCAAATTTTATTTTAGCTTTAAAGGTGAGTTGATTGGAGAACCAGTAGAACGTCAGATGACCAACATGCAACTTCTTGAATCATCGTTTCGTTCATTAGTGTCAACCGATCAGCCCCATTTGCGCAATATCCATATCACGTGTTCTTATGACAAGCCTTCCCTTCTTGTTCTTGGCACATTCTATGATAAAGTAGATGAATGCAAAGGAGAGACCTTAGATGAGAAAAATGCAGCTCTTTGGTCAACATTAAGCAAATTCCGTGATGTGAGGCTCAATTATAGCGATGGTAAAAAGAAAGTAATATTTCCTATCAACACAATTGCCCGTGGTGAGCCTGAACAAGAAATGGCCAAGTTTATTCGTAATGTTGTTTGTCGGTCTTACATTGAAGCTATCATACCAGCTCGATGGTTCTTGTTTAATCTGGATCTAGAAGAGTTTCAAAAGAAGAATGGGTCAATGGTTGTAAGCAAAGAACAGTGTTTGAGGATTGGAGGAGCACTAATGATGGAGCAGAAGGATGTTGAAGCGGCGCTCATGTACTACCACGATCTGACAGTTTTCTTGTATTTCCCTAAAATCCTCCCTAATGTGGTATTTTTACACCCTCAACCACTATTCAATAAGTTGTCTGAGTTAATTAGTATTTCTTTTGCTGATGCTGTTGACCATTTAAGGAAAATGAATATTATTTTACCTGCTGATGCCCACGATCAACTTAAGAGTGAAGGTACCTTTACACGAGATATTTTAGATCATCTCTCTGAGGGATTCACTGAAGAGTTCACAGCTGATGATTTTTTAAGATTAATGGATAATATCTTCATTATTGCACCTCTACCAGAAAAGGGAAAATTTTTTCTTCCTAGTGTACTCCCAACATCAGACAACTTAGAGAAGATTAGAGGTCCATTCTTAAGAAACATGGACTCTTTTGTTTTGACATGGGAAATGAAACCACTCCCTCAAGGTGTCTTTCCTGCTCTTGTTGTTAATCTCCTTAAGCGACAAATCTCACCAAGTTTCGATCTTTATCGTCCCATCGACTTAAACGAAGAGTCTCGACAGTATCGCAATGCTATCCGACTAGTATGTCTTGACCTAGGAGGTGCAATTCTCTTAGTTGATGCCATTTATTGGCTGGAAATTTATTACTATGGGCGTTCTACAAAGTGTTCTGCTATTCGATGTTCTATTTTAGAGGGTATAAATGCAGTTGTGAAGAAATTCCAGTATAAGCCAATTCTATCAATTCCTCAGGAACGCTTTCTCTGCTCAATTTGCCCCTCTCCAAGGAATCATCTTTGTCGTCCAGATGAAGACAAGGAGACGCTTACTTGCTGTCAAGATGGCATGTCATTTGTTGCAATTGACCCAAAGCGACAGTACCCTTGGATTGATCACATAGCTCCTGAAGATTCTAAGCTACAAGGTAATTAAAAATAATACATTTATTAATGTAAACAGTATAGTCCATAGAAGGATGAGGTGTACAACTATGTAGTCAGAATGATGCAAAAACACTTTGTGAATATACTGTACAAGAACTATATTAATTGGTTATAATATTGTTATATACCTAGCGACTTGTGTAATGTTCTTCCAAGAAAAAAGAAGGAAGAATAATGAATGAAAAGAAGAATGCACATTTAACTTGAAGTTAAATGTGCATTCTTCTTTCTCCTTTTTTTTGAGGTTTTAGCATAATTTATCTAAAACAGTGCCTAGAATGGTGCCTTGACCAGATCAGAGATAGAGTCTAATGCTGAAGAGCTTAAGGTTTAAGATAACTTCTTCGAGTGCTACAAGCATTTTGTCATTAAAGGTGCTTTCTGCTTGTACTAGTGCTAAATACAACAAATTATAATTACTTTGGAGCAGTTTTAAGCCATTTTGAATGCTTTTTAACATAACTGTTAAATGCGTAGAGATGAATATAAAAAATGGCCACTGCTACTACATTTTAATGCTTCCAAAACACTATTAAAGTTGATATACAAGTTTACTTGCCACAAATCATGTCTTTTTACAGCTAGAAAAAGTTGCAACAATGCTAGAAAGTGTTTGAACACAATATTTCATTGAGTTTCACAGTAGTTCTACAAAACCTAATAGCATTTTTAGGTAAACACTGCTTGGGAACAGGTTTTCTTCCAATAACTAGAATTGTTCATAGAATGGTGGTCTCTTTCAAACTGCATCTCTTGTTATTAAAATTGTAACTAAACATGTACATTACAATGTGGTGAGTTGGTGAACTGTACGGTTGCTATTTTTATAATTCATGGTTTTGTGCTTTGGTCATAAACAGTCACTCAATACTTGAACAAATTTCAGTTAGATAATAGCTGAAGTCAGTTATTACTGATAATATGGAATGCAAAAAGATTATAAACAAATAAATATTTATGAAAGTGAAAGGTAATGTAGATTTGGCAACTCGGAAAGTATAGAAACAAAGTAGCAATCAATGCTAGTAAAGTAGACATATAAATTAATGGTGTTATTTTATACTTTATAGTAGTGATTTCAAATGATTAGTAACTTTTGTTATTTTTACAGTGACATCTAGCATAATTCAGATGAAACCTGATTTTACTGATCTACTAGGTATACTGGTAGACGTTGATTATGACTGGGAAAAGATTGGTATTGCATTGAAAGTAGAACAGCGTGTCTTAGCTGACCTATTTACAAGTCGTGAAGATAACACTTTCAAACTTTCACGAGTTTTACGAAGCTGGATGGACAAAATGCCAACAAATATAACATGGGAAGTGGTTCTTGCAGCTGTTGAAGGACCAATCGTGAAACATTCATCAACAGCCATGAAGATACGAAAGTTCTTGGCAACTATGCAAGTACGATGAAAGCTTTAAGATAACATTAGACATAAAGTAAAATTCTTTCCCAATACTTATTTCTTTAAGTGATCCATTGTTTATCATTACTTAGTAGTTTTAATTTTTGTATTTCTTTCCCCATTTTCTACATATTATATAAAGATAATTGTCACTCTTTTTGTAGATATGAATAATTATTTTCAAAGCAATTTTTTCTTGCTGACCTAATTTAATTAATAGTTTCAACTTAAGAGTGTGAAAATAAAACACATGATAATACTCTTTAACACTTTGAGGAAGTATGTGATTTAGTTTCTATTTCATAGTCAGCAAGATAATTATATATGATGTATGTAGTACATCAGTACAGTTATTACGGTATTATGATTCTGTCAGCATTTATGATAAAAATTTTAAACTAGAACATATAGCAATGATGGCTGTCATATCTACAGCAATTTTGATGATATATATTAAAATGATTAAGGGTTGGCAATTACACAGTAAAAAATCATTTCATTTTGACAACTCATACTTTTAAAACAACAGGACCAAGGTATTGTTATTTTGACAAGTGGTGGTTAAGTGAAATGTGGAATGTTGAATTATAACTTTGTGTTATTTTGACACCATGCAATGTCAAAACAAGTGTGCGTCTTTTAATTCAAGCTTAATTGTAATTTTAACAGTTAGTCATCATTTTAACATCATGAAAATTGTCAAATATTTCCTTCAATACTCCATTAGAGACATATTAAGAAGAGTTATCAGTTTGTGAAAAGGAGTGATGTATATGTAAAACAGAATAATCAGCAAGATCAGGAGTGACTGAAAACAATCTGAAGAGTCCAAATTTTCCAACACAATGTAACAACGGTAATGTTCATGCAGACCAATTGTCTGATATTTGATAATTCTAACAACAGGTTTCCTTGCCAACAGATATAATTCGGTTATAACTCCAAATGATGGTAAAATACCATCAGATCCTAACACAATAACTGAGTGAGCTTGATAACCGGTACTTCCAATTTTAATCCATTTAGGTCTACAAAACAAGACATGTTACACAATGAACTTCAATGAGATATATACCTATGTAATAAAACTGATGTCTCAATATTGGGGAATAAACTTTTCATGGCAGAAATGATATCAGGTGAAGCTTGCTATAATGGAAGACTGGTTGGAGCTAATTGATTATAACGAAGTTATAATTATTATAATTGAGACAAATAATTATTAACCTGGACCACTTGTAATATCTGTTGTCAAGAAGTCTGAACTACTCAAATTGAAGGCAAGAAGACGTTGATGACGTACGGCAAAGGAAAGGTATACATTCTTAAAGTTACACACCCAGCTACTTTTTTAGAGTATCCATTCTTAGCCTCCATGCGCATGCACCAATACTTTATTGGTGGTCCAAACCTATATGAGTACAGAATATTCATAATATCAAGAAAACAATATACAAACCTTCTAATTTGTTCTGGAATGTAAATCAAATAATGAATTTTTGGAGTAATCTGAACTGAAGAATAGCACTCCTTAAAAAATTCATGATGACTGGCAATTAGTTCAGTTAAGTATGAAATAGTAATAGCAGAAATGCAAGGCAACATACAGATCTCTATAATATCATGTAAATACAGAAAGCACTTCCAATTAATGTCATCAGTTGGAACAAGGTCTCCTATTATCAAGGGAAGATACCTTTCAAGTGTCCAGCATTGAGATGCTAAGATTTAAAATATAATTTTATTACATCATATTACACTGTAAAACGTACCACTCTGACGAAGTTTGCCATGTTGTGACAAATGAGTAGGATCTATTGTTGAAGGTTTAGTACCTGCACTAGTATGCCCATATTGAAATGATGCAATTCTCACATTCAGATGTGAAACTATAAAAGCATTTATAGATATCAAATAATCTAAAAGAAGCTTCAGTTCCAATGGCAAGACCCCTTCAAGGAGAACATGCATCACATCTTGTGGTAGTTGTCAGTCTGCAACATTAAATAGTGGAATTTCATTTAGACTACTACAATAGTTGACTCCATATGTGGTAGAATTAAAATCTGCCAAGCATCCTCTTATTAAAGAACAGTGATATAAATGAAGCTCAGGGAAACAAGAAAGAAATAAGTAATGACGAACTGATTATACATGTAAAAGTACACTGTAAAAAAAAGTTTGTTATTTTAGCAAAAATAATTTGTTGTGGTTATGAAACTCTGATGATAAACCCTTTTTTTGTTAAAATGACAAATATAATTTTTAACAAATTTTTTGTGAATGTAACACACATTTTATTTGTTAAAATAACAATCTTTTGTCAGTTTTCTAGGCTCTTCTTCAAGTTCAAATTTGTCAACTTAAAGGAATGTAAGTTATTATAAATAGTTATTTGTTAATTTGAAAAAGTTTTTTTTTCCTTATAACAGAAGTGTATGTGTTAATTGGAAAAAGTCATTTGCTATGTTGCAATAGTTTTGTCAAATAAGAAGTATTATTTTTTTTAATTTTCAATCTTTCAAAGCAAACAAGATTAAAAATCAATGAAAATCAACTTTAGGAAAAAAGTTTGAGTACCTTCTGATCAATCAACAAACAGCTTTGTAGAACTTTCAGGGTCAAAACCTCAATGACATGTTCCTACTATGTAAACAGTCAGTTGACGTACTTATCATAATTGTAGTTCTGATAATCGAATGATAGTTTTAAATGTTCATAAATGACTTGTAAATAACAATAATGACCAACAACCACGAGATAAATGAGAGCATATAAAAACTGCAAATGTAGCCATAACAATGGAATATCAGGATAAGATTTAGTCGATATCATGATCAGCCCCAATGCATTCTTCTTTTAGTGATTCATAGCAGCGAACAATGCCGATGATATGAGAAGAAGCCACAGGTGATTTGTCTTTTGGCCTTTTCCCTTTGTGCTTAGAGTCGAACACAACAGTTGGTATTTTAGCAAATTTCTCCTGTATAAATGTCAACACTTCGGCAGCTTTTGTGTGATAACTTAAATTAAAAACGTAGTGAGCAGCTAAAAGCAAGAATAAGGCTGAGGCAAGATTTGTGGTTTCAAGCATGATCACTTGTTCAATAGCTACAAAGTACTGACTGTAGTCTTCATGTTCAATAATTGCAATGTGAGGTTGGTTGTTTTTTCTGTCTGGAGCATCAGATGGTGGAGTACCAGTCTATAGTAATCAGCAATAAATTAGAAACAATTGATGTGAACTTACAGGTAAAAATCTTATAAGAAATGGAATACCGCCTTCTGCATGTTTAGTCTTTGTGGGTAATAGGAGTAGTGATAAACACCTCATGGCCTTCATCAAAAGAGAGTCACCTATAAGTATAATAATTGACTGATCTCTTTATTTATTTTGATGACATAAAAGAGCAAATTAAAGAACTGGGTTGGCCTTGTGGGTGTTATAAATTATCAAAATAAGTGATGATAACTTGTAGGTTTCTACAGAAAGTAATTGGAAACTCTTATTTACAATACTGAACATGCAACAGAGTAAATCTGGATCTGTTAAACCTACAATTCATAAATTTTACTATGAATGCTTTTAAACTTTTTAGACATTTAAGTTATTAGCTACAAATGCAGACTGTAATTAGAATGTCATATCACTATTTTAGACTAAGTTATGTATAATTAATTGCAAAGTGAAGAGACTCACAGTCTAAATCAGCAAAACGACTGTCCCCTAAAACAAATTGTATAGCAGATGACCTCTTTTGAGTATTTTGACAATATGTTATAATTGCTTTTGACCAGATTAGAAGGTCATCATCAAACTCTTCTCTGATGTTTGGTCGTTGCATCACTAATGCAAACTCTTGAGTCATCTATATATAAAGACAAGAACAAATCTCATTCATATAACATCAGTATGTACCCATTCCACTATAGAGAAATATTAACATTAGCTATAATACAACTTACATAAGTGCACTTTTTTAAAAGAGGCATTTCCAATATAATAGCAGTGACTGACATGGGAGAATTTAAAATAGTTTTCCTCCTAAAGTGGTAAGTGCGAGCCATTAACTCCTTTAGCACATCATTTCTTGGCTTGGTCTTCGCAAACTCTTCCCTCAATAGTTCAAGATTTCTCTCATTTGACGCATCATCATCTGCAGATTCTCTAATAGGAGGATAAGAATGTTTAGAACAGTCACCAATCTTCACTCTTTTAGTTGGTGGAGCATCAATAGAAGCATCCTTGTCTGAGTTTCTATTGACATTTTGACTTCGCGTGTAAATAAACCATTTCCAAGCATTCTATAGTAATAAAAATTATGATAAATACTTCTGATACTATTCATACCTCAGATGTTTCATCTCCCAAAAAGTGAAATTTCTGATGCAAGGCTTTTGAGACTACTTGACAGTCTCTCAATGAAGGCCTGGATACATGTGCCATTAGCATAGTAGCTAAAGTTTGTACAATATATTTACGATCGTAATCAGTTAGAATTTCTTTAGCGAGATTGGCTTCTGTCGCATTGCGAAAGGTTGGAATTGGAAAAAGCTCAGGAACCTCCTAAGAGAGTTGTATATACTATGCTATCATGTATGGCCTTTGTACTTACTTTCTTCTCAATCTTACATCTAGTAGCAAAAGATGAATTGGTGGGATGTTCCTTTAGATTGAATTAATCACAAATATTTTATTAAAATAGTACAGACTTTATTAATAGCTCCAGATGTACTAGATTTATCACTTGTACTGACCACAGGACTGGCATGCCTACTTCCCACATTAACCTTCTCACTGGCAATACTAGGACTAGGACTAGAAAGATATACTGGACTTTCAGGAACAGTCTGATTGCTCTATACATGATGTTAACAGTTAAACTTTTCTATTGGTAACAACTCACATTTTCAGTATCATATAGCACTTTAATTGCCTTATACACTTTTAGCCTGAGCCCCACTTTCTTAACTAAATCTTTTAGGCAGTCAGGACCAGGTGTGAGTCCAATCAAAGTTAATAATGCTTCCCCATCCATGGCGTTTTCTAAATTACAAACAAAAAGACAAGATAAAGTTTTCCTGATGAGCATGTACTTGTCTTAGTCAAATAGACTATAGTTGGCATGGCATATAAATCATGAACTAAGCACTGAAAATGAACAACTTAATGAGTTGGATAAGTCATGACTTCAGTGAAACTTTTTTGAAACAAATAATATAATTCATTCAAACAAAAGTATTAGCGTTCATTTATGCCATACAATAGATATAAGTTTCTATACATAATAAACATTTTAATCAGAGTTTTACTGCATGAAGTGAGGCTGACCTTGGAATGACTCTATCACTTCCATTGGGATTTGTTTGTCCATCAACCATGAGCTAAGATCCTCAGTAGTCATTTCGGACAACTGATCCATTTCTTCGCTTACAATAACCGTTCTCTTTAAGCAATATACAAGGATCACCGTTCTCACGTATAATTCTCAGTTCTCACTGACCTTCTCTCTAATAGTTGGCGGGTTTGTGCAAACCAGAAATATCAAAATTAATTAAATTAACGGATTATTAGAAGTCTTCTTAATGGATACATCCTACTGTCCTTACTGCACTTTTTACACTACCAACATCCTTGTTTTTGTGAAGCACCTTTTTGAAGCCCACTGTTTGGAAAGCAACTTTTTCTATATTTGTGGTATTTCATCGTGCAGGTATGAATTCACTAGTGGATCAACTTATGCTACCTTTCTTACACATTGTAATCGTAAACACAATAAATGGAGAGAAACTTTATGCCAATCAACGATTCTCGATGGACATTGCCTTTATACGTGTGATAGTGGGATCACGAATGCAGAGTCAAAAAGTTCAAGTGAAACAGTTGATTTTTGTGATGACATGATCACAGAAGATTCTGATGTAATGAGTGTGATTGCTAAACCTCAATTTAGTGAAGAGGAAGATATTGTGCTAGCTGCTGCTCGTTTTTTGATCACTTTGAAAGAGAAGTACAGATTAACACAAGCATCTTTAGATTTTGCACTGGAATCAGTCGATGATATAATTAAACTAACCTCCCAAAGGATTGAAAACTCTGTCCAAAATTGTTGAATGATGCTGGCAGTGATCTTGGGATATCAAGCTGTTTTACAATAACAAATCCATTTCTCAACCTCAGGACAGAATATCAACAAACTAAATTTTATAAAGAGTATCTTGGCCTCGTTGTAAGTTGTTCAATGTATTCTGTTTTATAATAACAGTAATCCACAACAGCTTTTAACATTATACAGCTGCAGATTTAAGTCTAAAGTCTATTGGTGAAATTGATGTTTATCTTATTATCATTATAGGAACCTGTTACCATTGAGCTTGGTAGATCTTACAAATATCAACAGTCTGGTTCGACTCAGCAACTAGTAGAAGTTAAAGACACATTTCAATATATTCCACTGCTCAAGAACCTTGAAATTCTTTTGAATAATTCAGAATTTTTTAAAGAGGTAAAGTCCACAATAATGGTTATAAATTTCTAACTTTTATTTGTGATGTGCTGATACTTGATTATTTAGGTCACAAAACCCCATCAATGAAATGACTGGTTGCTAGGAGATTTCTGTGATGCATCACTATATAAAAATCACCCTTTATTTTCATGTTATAATGACACTTTGGTCCTGGAATTCATTACATATTATGATGAAGTGGAAGTAACGAATCCCTTGGGGTCAAGCAAAGGGAAGCATAAGCTCGGTAAGTTGAGTGTGAATGTAATTGCATTGAGTAATATCATTTCTATACAGCTTTATTTTACTATACATTGGGAAACCTTCACCCCATGTTACGAGCATCTCTTAAATCAATCCAGTTGATAGCTACCGTTACATATCCAAAACTTAAGGAGTATGGATACGAAAGTATACTTAAACCATTTATCGATGACATGAATAAACTATCAAAGGTATTCAATATGTCTAATATTATTTTTTAAAAACTAATGATGATATAGGGATACCCATTTCAAATTAACAAAACAGAAATAATTGTGAAAGGAGCTGTACTGGTGATGTTGGCTGATACACAGGCAGCACATTCTATTGGTGGATTTAAAGTTGGTGTAGGGTTTGCTCTGCGGAAGTGCCGTGACTGTCTTGCAACAGGGGAAACAATGAAATATAATGTGAGAACATTTTAAGCTACAATACTGTTATGCATGGAAAACCTTTGTCACTGACATAGATAACTAAAAAATTATGGTCTTTCTACAAACTGCCTTATTGTTTGTTATGCTCTCTTAGTATAAAGAAGACATGTTTGTTCTCCGTACACCAGCTACATATGACTACCGCTGTTCACTTTTGTCCGGACACTTGGCTGTAGCTGACTCAGTCACATATGGTGTAAACTTCCAAAGTACTCTTAACAGTTTGGAGTATTTTCATGTGGCTAATAACCAAATTCCTCAAGATGTTATGCATATTTTGCTAGAAGGTGTGGTTCCATATACATTGAAGTTAATGCTGCATCGTTTCATTTTCGAGAAGAAGTATTTCACTCTTGACATCCTCAATAATCAAATGACCTTCTTCACATTTAGTCGATCAGAAAGAAAGGACAAACCATCTCCACTAATACTTCGTATGTTACAATCTGATGGCAACATCAATCAATCAGGTAATTAAGAAGTCAGGCATATTTAAAATAGAGATTTGCCACTGGGCGGGAAATGTAAATACTACTGTAAATTTGTAGGATTTTTAAAAACATACATGTAATAATAGTAACATACCATAACTATAAATTATCCAACTATAAAACTATAAATGCTTTTCATTACATCATATAGCTGCTCAAATGTGGAACTTTGCTGTTTATTTACCATTAATGGTTGGAGATCAAATTCCTAATGATGATTCTGATTGGGAGTGTTACCTGTTATTGTTAGATATACTCAAAATTTGTATGGCACGAATATTGTCTATTGATTTAATTCAGTACTTGGAAGTACTAATAGAGATGTATCTACGCTTGTTTCGCAAATGTTATCCTGAAGCTAATATAATCCCTAAACAACATTATCTTGTTCATCTTCCATCTCAAGCATTAAAGTAAGCATTTGTTCTCTAGCTATTTGTTGTACATGTTATTTATACCCTTTATTTTATACATGTAGGTTAGGACCATATACATCCTCAATGTGCATGAGAATGGAAGCAAAGAACAGTTATTTTAAGAGAATAGCTCAACTAGGAAACTTTAGAAATATTCCATTATCTGTTGCTGGACGTCATCAGAAACTAATGTGTGCATTTATAAACAGCAGTGACTTTTTTGAAAAGTCCATCAGCTCAGCATGTAGTGAGTTTGTTTGGTTAAATTTATCACTATAATATCATTTTTAGGTGACTACTCATCAACACTTTCTCGTGAAACTAAAGATATTCAGGATGAAATAATGATGAACTTACCCAATTTGGATAGGAAAGAGACTAGATTATGCAGGTATATTTACTTACTATTAGTTCCAAATAGTTTATACGTTATACAGATGTGATTGGGTTGAGTGGAGTGGAAGCAAATATTTTCAAAATGACTTTGTCTTATATGATTTTCAAGATGATGATTTACCACAGTTTGGCAAAATCTTGGACATATTAATGGTTGAAAAAAATGTATTCCTTTACTTACACTCATACCTTACTAGAGGAATTGATTGCCACTATCATAGTTATGTTATTGAACCTACCTTGGACAAGAAAGTTGTTTTTCTTTCTAACAAGAATGAAGTATTGCCAATGTTACATCCCCTTCTAACACATTCATTAAGATCAGAACCGGGAAGAATTTACATTGTAACAAAACGTATAGTTGTTAAAATTTAAGTTCATGCATACTGCATTTCTTTCAACAATCATTATGACATCCATTTTCTTATTACTTTGTGTTATTATTATTAATCATCAATAATCAATATCCACTGTAGTAAAACAATTGTCATATTAACAAATTATTTTTAATTTTGAGCCAATATTTGTTGAATTAACAAATTTACTTCAAATAGCAATTCTATACTTATACATATTGTTAATTTAACAAAGTAGTTTGTTTACCTAACATGTTATTGTTATATTGATTAAATACTTTTGAATTAACAATGCTCATGCTAAATCAACAATATGTTTGAATGACAAACTTTGTTGTTTTAACAAATCTGTTTTTACAGTGTATAATAGTTAAGCACTATGTGTATTATTACACTTACATATTCATTCATCTGTTCAGCAGTTGCAAGACAGTTACGACACTTTCTGAGTGAGAAACTGACACCGACTTTAAACCCATCCAGTTGGTGAGCTGCCAGTGTATCAGCCAAGAATGGAAAAAGAGAACCAAACACACGAATATGTTGTCCATTTACTGTGGATACAATTCCGTTACTCTATAAAAATACTGTATCACCATTTATTTCTTTCAACCAAAATAACTTACCAGTTTCTTTATATTGGAAATGAATGGTTCCAATAATTTGTTAAAACCATAGTCATTCAAAACTGAACTTTCGACAACACCAAACAGGAATATTGATCTAAGTTTTGATCTAATTAGATGTCAAAAGTTTGCCAGTGTGAAATATAAGACACCTACAGTTATAATAAAAACCAACTTTAAAAGTCTGACAACAAAAAGCCACACATAACATAATAAAGAAACCTTTACCTAATTTGTATACTTTATTGTGAGAACCCAGAGGATTGCAGACTTCAATTTCATCAAAATATGCCAACACTTTCAGGGTGTGACCCCTCATATCATGTTCCTTAGCTTACCATCCATCACAAATATCTTGTAAGTACTCATCACAAGAACAGTGCAACTGTGAAAGCTATAGCAATTAGTAGACACAAATTCTAGAGTATTTTATGTACATGTTCATACCTCAGATAAAACAGACTCATTATTCATCAGCTGCTGAAGGGTTTCAATCATTGGGACATAAACAAACTTGTTGTCTTTCATTTTCAACTGGCCAGATGTTTTAGAAGATGTACTTGTTACCCAGTGTGATCCAATGTAATTTCAACTGGTTTCTGTATCATAATACATTCACAATTCAGTGAACAAACTGGATGAACAATACATTTACCACATATGGAAGACTATTCTTGATGAATTGTTTTTGTTGATAAGCACCTGCCAAATTCAAAAAAGACTTGCAATGATCACCATGAAAACTTCATCAAGTGAAAGGGCTGTACAATCGATACCAGAATCCTCTAATTTCTGATTTTATTTTGACTGACAGACAGTAATAACACTATCTAATAAATTAGTAATACCCTCAGTAGTGTAATCAACACATGTTTGAGTAACCTATACAAAGACCCATCTTCAAGTTCTATCACTTAGAAAATTAATAAATACTTCTCCTTCAGCCCAACTATGAACTTTCCAGCAGAGAGTGAGGGGTCAGGAACAGGATCCTCCTCAGAAAATGACATCTCAGAGGTAACGTCTAGAGCTGATGATACATCTGCTTCTGTTGGTGAATCTAAATCCATTTTTTCAAACTCTGGAGATATTCTTTCATTGTCATAAGGATCGTCAACAAGAGTACCTGGATGTGAACGAGACACATGAGATGAAAATGAAGAAAACACACGAAAGGATCGACCACACAGTAAACACTTCAAGTAAAAAGCAGGATCTTGCGCGTAACTTTCCTTCAGGTGTCTTAGAATGTTGCTTTTTACAATAGATCTGAAACGAGCAAAGTCCGCAAAAATGTAACTCAGATGATATAGTGGCATGACACTCAAAACCACGCCTTTAATCATTATTGAACACATTTCTGGTGCGAACGTGTTGCATCAGACTGGCTTGAACAAGCAAAACTCTTACAGCATGGAATCTATGAGTGCTGTGGAAGTTTGTAATTGGCTTCGAGATCACAAACCGTTGGATGAAACTATTTTCGCAGTGTCTATTGGTCCGGAAGCCGGATACGCTATTTTTATGCTACGGGTCCGGTAGTTCTACTGCGTATGAGCACAACCACGTGGTCACTCGTGCTGGGTGTGGTCTTTTAGTGTATATATTATGGCATAGATAGTATAGACTACGTAACCTTACGTAACGTAACTAGGTTACGTAGTCTATACTATCTATGATTATGGCTGCCTGTCAAAGTGAACAGTCCGAGGAACAGTCTTCATCACTGGATAACCGAATTTCCATTGAGCCCAATGCTGGAATATCAGTCGGTGATACGTTTTCTTCCTACGAGGATCTGAAAAGTCGTATTATTGCTTATGAAGAAGAAATCTTCGTACAGCTCATGCAAAGGGATTCCAAGACTCTTGCAGCTGCTACGAAAAGAGTACCTATCAAAGTCCAGAAAGCAAACAAGAGTTTGAAATACTACTATATCCAATTTTGCTGTGCCTTTGGTGGTAAGGATTACAAGAGTAAAAGTAGTGGGAAAAGAATTCATCAGAGGTATACTCAGTGCTGCATGTTTCTAGTTTCATTGTTCCTTCATCTAGCACATTGAAACAAGGATGTAAGGCAGGTATCAAAGTTACCCTCAGTGATGATTGTCAGTATCTTGAGGTTGTTGATGTTAATGAGAGTCACAACCATGATATGAGCAAGGTATTAGTTATTGTTGTATTTCCTATAGTACCTTTTTTGTAAAGGCTATATATGAGCATTTACCTTGTCAGAGGAAACTGACCTCACCTCAAAAGAAAGAAGCTATTGAGCTTCTTAAGTTAAAAGTGAATAAAAAGGTTTTACAACAACATTTGAGTGAGTCATCTGGTAGATTTACAACACCCAGTAGAGAAGGAGTATACAGTTCAATTGTGACACCATATGCTCTCTTGTTTATCGTACAACAACTTTCTCTTAAAGATAAAGTTGTGGTAGTAGCTAAAAGTAATAATTGTTATCAAGTGTCATCTTCTGCTGGTATGGTATTGTTTCTTTTTGGTTTATACTTTCCTTGTATTTTTATAGGTGTCATAAATGTCACAATATCACATTGTGACTGTAAATTTCGAAATACTACTCAGCTTCCTTGTAGACACATATTTCCTATTTGAGAAAGAAGTGGCTTACCTCTCTTTTGTTCTGACCTCGTTCCTAAGAGATGGAGAAAAGATTATATGAAGCAAGCTTTTTATACTAAGCAGGTCATTGTCAATGAGGATTCATTTGAGGTAACTTTCTTTTTACATGTGGTTAATTTTTTCCTTTAATCAGATGTCTTACAGTAATACAAAAAGTGTAAGGGTTGCTTTAAATTAGCATCAAAGATTTCATAAGGCAAAGGAGTTGGCTTTAGAGTTAGCATCTCTTGTTTCAGAGGGAGAGATGGCTGTTTTTGAAGAGGGTTTTTCTTTGTTACAATTACTCAAGTCTAAATGGATGAATAGTGAACATTCTGCTCTAAGTACTTTTGGTATGCACATAATTATTGTTGTTTGCTTTTAATTGTGTTTACTGTATAGGCAATGAACCTGGTCAGATGAGTTTTGATTGCAGTCCCCCTGTTGTCAGTCCAGAATTGATAAGTATGTCATGCATGATGGGTAGCTAGCTATACATTATGAATACGTAAATTCTTAGGCTAAAAAAATGAAATGTCATTCCTAATTATCATTGGAATTATTATTTCTCATTTACTTTTAGTTCAGTCTTCATACAATGAAGATAATGACAGCTCTGTTGATTGCAGAAAAGATTGTGTAGAATTACCAGGTAGTGAGACATTTCCACTTTCATTACAAACCTGGGTTACTAGTCATATCGTTTTCCTAGAAAATATGCAGGACAATATTGAGAATGCAAAGAGCCGTGGTGAATACAGTAAACAATATGCATCATACATCAAATTGTTAATTTGTATATAATTAGGTGGTATGCAGGACAGACAAAGCACAAGTGTTGCAAATACATCTACATGTATGTGTTGAAAGCAATGACATCTCAAATTATTGAAGTTTTTAGGTGATTTGGCAACAGTAAAAATGCCACCTAAACTACAGAAAAGAGGTAGACCGAAAGGTGCTGACAAAACTGTTATTGGTTTACCAAAGAAGAAAAGGAGACTAGGACCTGTTCCATTTGTTAAAAAAATGTCACTGGAAAAAGAGAAGAGTAAGCTAACTCAATTTCTTCTCTGACACTAATTCCTTCTTTAGTAATATTGTCCTGGTTTGTTGACAGCAAAGTTTTGAGACAGAAGTAGAATGGATGCACTATGAGTTAAAGAGAGACAAGATGAAACAACTAGAGCATTGATAGGACATGATCCAGCACCAACAAGTCCATACTTAAATCAACAAACTGGGTATGCTGAATTGGGTCAAGGATTTGTACTAACTTTGCAAGCCATGGATCCAACAATTATACCACCAAATAAAGTGCCAACTGATTCAACTCCACCATTACCTAAAGATAAATATAAAGCTAAAATCAATATTTACAAAATAGAAATTCAAAGAAAAGAATGAAAACATGAAAGAAGTATATAGCTTACAAAAGAAAAACAAATTACCACCTTCTTTACAACCACAACTAATGGAAGAAGAAACTAATTTTTGTGGTACAGCTGCTGTACCTTACAATCTTCAGGATTCACCAAACTGTTAACAATAGATACAAGTGGAGTTCAAGAAACTAGCTTCACTCAATAATTAGAAGAATTAATTTTAAGAACAGAGCTTTGCCTTCAATTCCAGAAGAAAGCATGGAAGCACACAACATAACTCAACCTGGTCAAGCGTTAGATATTACTGTAGCACTACCAATACCATCTTTACCACCTGGTCCAACCAATCAATTACCACTAAAAGACATTTACAACCTAATACAATGATGAAAGCTTCAATTGGTAATTAACATCCAATAGATCTGGATACAGATATTGATGATGCACTGTAAAACACTAGTGTACATTGTACACTTATATGTCAGCATACCACTGGTGTCCCATTTCGAAAGGGGTGCTACTCACACTTGCTACCAACTCCATGTCTTGAGCACACTTCATGAGTATGTACAGTATTCCAAACTTTTATTTACGCATTTATGACACAATGACATGATATTTTAAGGTAACAAAGTCAGTTGTTTACTTATATATTGCAAGAACAGAATGATCAACTAAATAAGATTGCTTTATAAAAACAAAAGATGGAGAGGTATGATGACAGATTTCATAGCTATGAAAGTGGAAATTGAAACAGACAGTATGAAGAGTTTCACAGACAAAAAAACAGTTGTCTACATCAAGAATTATAATATATGAGTTAAGACCAAAGTTTGGAAGAAAGGTTGACTGAAAGAACAACTATACCACCACACTTATAACATGTCCCCAAGACTTCAATCCAATTCAATCTATTGACAAAAATGTATTACATGTATTATCAATGATAAAATGTAAGTACCTTGTAACATGTTTCCCTGGATTTTCAGGTTCAGAAAAAGTTTGAGTTAGTTGAGAGTAGTAGGTAAGACTAGCTGAATACACTTTTGAGGCTAGTGCAATGAAGACAATTATACACTATAAAATTATTGTCCTGTCACTTAATTTACTTACCAGGACCAGCGGTAATATTTATCAGAACTAAATGATCATCAATAGAATTAGAGTACAAACAGGACAGTCTTTGGTGATGGTTTGCCAGAGTTTGAGGAATGTTCTTGAAACATTGAACTCAATGAGCAAGCTCTTTAAAGTAGTTATGTTTGCTCTTATACCTCATACACCAAAATCTAGTTTAAGGTCCACACCTTCAAAGAGATTATTAATCACATATTTAAATACAACCATGTTGTGTTACCTGCTAATCCATTTAGGGTAGTGTAACATATAATGAAGTGTTGGAGTAATATTACAAGATGGATAGAGCTGAGAAAAGGATAAATGGTGCTCCTTAATTAGAATGCAAGATAAGCATCATATCATATTGTGACAACACTGGAGCAAAGAGTAGATCAATAATTTCAAGAAGTTGAAGAAAATTCTGCCACCTAATATCAGTTTCTGGGATGTTATCACCAATCATCAATGGCAAAAACCGACATAAACACCACATTTGGGCAGCTATGTTACAACAATAATGTTATGAATACCTAGTACCTTTTTGTTTAAGTGAATGATCCAATGAATGAAAAGTCATTTAAGGAATCACTGTAGGTTTATTTCGAGCATCCAAAGAAGAGTATGGAAAGTGTTCAATTTGGTCATTGATTTGATCCAGAGTAATAACCTGTTGGCTAATTAAGTACTTCAGTTTTTTATAGAATAAGAAGTACACACTTCCAGCACATCGTGCACTATATCAGTCACAAGTCCATCAACAACACGAAAATACTTGGAGCTATTCAAACTAGACTCTCTTACAATGTCATATGTGGTAGCTGAATGATCATGAAGAGGACCGTCCAAAAATGAGCAATGATGAGAATGAGTTTGAAGTGTTTGTAGGGTAAATAAACTTTCATTAAACTACACAACAAGACTTGATAGTGTATTGTTCATACCTTTGTCTGCACATCATCAGAAGTTTCCATAAAGTCCCTACAAATTGGAAGATTACCTGAAGGTGCTTTGTACCCCTCCAAGTAAATGTGATGACAAGTTGTCACCAGATGACAAAGATATTGTGCCCATAAGACACACAGTTTGTCCATTATTGACAACTGTGATGCCATCCTAAATTAATTTCAAATAACTTTATTAAAAATGTGAGTTAATTACCTCCTCCAAAATTCGTAACTCCTTCATGAATGGCTCTAAAATGGTATCAATTCCATACTTACTAATAACAGTGGTCTTAACAACTGCCAAAAGTTGTATTGATATCAATTGTGAACGTAAATAAGGACTTAAATTACCAATGGTATAGTAGAAGAGGCCTACATGTATAGGAAATGTTTTTAATTAATACACTAGATACAAACATACCAAGTTTGTGAAGTTTAACTTTGGTTTCCAAAGGATTGTAGACTTCAACATCATCATAATATATCATGACTTGTAAGGAATTTTTTTCCCAAGAGTACAATGAATGACACCAAAAGTCTGATCCATCACAGTAGTCAGCCAGAAGTCCATCTGTATGTCTGTGTCTAGTGTCAACACATGACCTAAGTGTATAATAGTAACAAAGGAATAATACCACAATGGTATGTCTACATATGTACATACGTGTTTGCTAGACCTCTTCAAATACTAATGATTGCTTTAGTAAAGCATGAAGTGATTTGAGGAAAGGAATTTGATACACACAATCAAGAGTAAATGTTAAAAATGGCCTGGATACATTTTGGGCAAGAGCCATCCTTAATTCTCCCAACTTCTTGTTTTGTTGGTTCCTACATTATGAGGATACAGGATGGTGATTAATGATCCTATAGTTACTGACCAAAATATCAAGGTTGTTTTTGTAAAACCTCTCTTGTAGGAACTTTGACTCAAGCTGTGTAAATGGATAGAGTTTAAGAGGATCAGAAAACACTTCCAGTAGTCCATTTATGTTTGTGAAGCTCAAACCATTTTCTTGTAAACATGTACTAACATCATTCTGGAGCTGAGAAATCACTTGCTGAATTATTAAAGTGAAGTCACACAAAAGATTGTCAATTGGTGTTTGAGATACTTTACTGACTTCTTTTAACTTGAGAAAGAAAAGTGTCATTTGCTTCTTGTGACATGATTGTTGTGTACTAGTTGGTACTCCTGTCTCACATGAACTAGTTGGTTCCTTATACATGTATTCAGTGTCATGAAGTGGGTTACTGGGATTTTGAGGAAGTGAAGTTACAACTGCAGAAGGACTGATCGTGTCTAAATGCTCACAGTGTTTCCTGTACAGATGCTTCTTGAAGGAATACGTTCTTGTTGGAGTATGTTCTAGAACATCCTCGAATACCACAAAAAACATGGAATCGTGGATCATGAGCGTGAGCCACTGTCATGTGTGTTACTACTCCTTTCAGAGTTGGAGCAGCAGCACTGTAACATACCCAACATACTTACTTGTTCATGAATCGACCTCCAAATAATGCACACTAAGATGTGACCACACCTTTTCATATACATGTGGTCGTGGTGAGAACGAGTGTAAGAACTTGAACTATCTGTTAGCAACACTAAATTATAGGTCTTCAAGATAAAAACGGTGATGCTCTCCTACCTTGAAAGGAACAAAATCATTAAAATGCCGGAAACTTTTGAGGGCAATGAACTGGAATATTTAGAGGAAGAGATTTGAAAGAACTTTTCCTACCAAGGAAACCTGTCCATTTGTATTTCTTTTCACAAATTTGATGCTGATTGAGATGACTACATTGAAGTAGAAAAGGGCACAGCAATAGACAACAAGGACAAGCTAAAGGTTATGTGACCCCACAACTAATGACTTCTGTTTGCAGTGGTGACTCTGCTGTGGATGTTAACCTCAGTTCACCTCAAGTTTTCTCGTCCACTTCGTCAGGATCTAAAGAACTTGAACTTCATCCCAGAGTCTTGTCAGATGAATATTTACCTGTACAAATTAGCTGACCTCGAGTACTAGATGATGTGAGTGATGATGGTCTGCTGAAGGTTCTACAGTCATTGTAGATTCTGAAGAAGGTGTGGATGATGTTGACATCATTGTATAATCATCAAAGAAGCTGAAGGCTGTGAAAGAGGAAGATGACACCATTCCTCTTCATAATCCATCCCTTTACCTAATCATTATTGTTTTGAAGTTGAGACTACACTGAAGCTAGGTAGATTAAGTAATGTCACAAGGCAGGCTATTATAGCCAGAATAGCTTCATTAATGCTCAATTACAAAAGATATTCCAGCAGTGAGGATTATGCTAATGTTGGTCTGGCTATTTTAATGAAATATCCTTTTCTTAAGTCACCTGTTGGTTCTCCTGCTGTATGTTTTTATTTGTTAGTGTTTTTAAATGTTCTTAACTTTTTAAGATGCCATCATAACATCTCTTTAAAATTCTTTTAAAGAATTCTGAAGAGATAAGGGTAAGAAGAAGAGGCTAAGTTCTTCATTGCAACCTAATTCTGAGAAGAAAACAGTGTCTGGTATCTCAGTTTTGTTAACCTCCAATTGTTCAGTATGTCAGTTATTATGTGCTTAATACCTTTTACATTACAGGAGAAGGTGATGTATCTTTTCTGAGAAATGTGAAAGCACTACAAACAGAGTACAAGAAGATGTGTCATAATCCACAGATTGTTGATGAACTAATGGTATCTACATTTCCAAACGCCGAGAAGATATGACTAAGAACCCTTATGATCTCTCCACTTTATTTGAAAAATATCCATTTTGAATGATATTAACCAGGTAATAAATAGTACATATGTGTGATGTAATTACAGTAATTATTATAATATTTGTAGATAATGTTGTAGATATCTAGGATTGTTTGTGATGTAAACTGGGCTAATAAAGGACAGGTTATATAGGATGAGACTATTAAGAAAATACTGGAACAAGCTAAGGTGGAGGTTACTCATAATAAATGACTAAGAGATAAAATAGAGGAAGAAAGAGAAGGTAAGTTTATACTATCACTGATTTGATACAGAATATTTATGAACAGCTGATAAGTCCCTTTTATCAATTGTGGTGTTGACCTATTTGTTACTAGATGTGAGGAGCAAACCAGACAGCGACAAAATTGTTTACTTTGTAAATGTGAATTACACATGACACTTAGTATTATCAATCATGTTCTGTGTCTATTATGTAGGTTTGGACTTTGCATTTTGAAGTTATGCTACGTCAAAGTCGGTCACTTAGAGATAGCGTTTTTTAGAAAAAAGCATTTTTAATTTTCCGTATACTCGTTTATTTATGTGAAATCACATGACTTTACCGGCCACAATACCTTGTGTGATGGTTTAGACCAGAAGATACTAAGAAAAGCTTGTCTCTCTTGGAAGTTACCTACCTTAGTGCACCAAAGGTACTGTTAAAAGACTCAACAGTCATAAAAGAATACAGAGTTACTAGTTCTGTACAAAGGTAAGTTTTATTTTGAAAAGTATTCAGTAAGTTCTGTATGTTTAGATGTAAGGCTGTATGCCTAGATAAGTAACTGATGATTTAGATTATGACTTAAGTGGAGGTTAAACAAGTTAAAATCTCTTGCTATTGGGTGGTTTTTAAAAGTACTGCTTAATAATGAATAGACAGAGTGTAATAATTGCTGAGTTAATTCTCTGCTACTTGTTTTGCATGAACAACAATTGTGACCAGCTCTGCCACAGTTACTACATTGTCTTATTCTATTAGTAGGTGGAGCATCTAAAAGAGGAGGAGATGGACTTTGAGATGATGGTCTAGCATGAGAGTTTTCTCTCCATTGTAGCTCTTTCAATAAGTGCTATGGCTTGTTTGAGTGCCTATTAAAGGTAAATAAAGCTATACTATAAAAATATTTAAAAGTTTACTTGTTGTTTCACACTCTCAGATAGATTAGTTCTGCCGCTGATGGTTCTGTTATTTTTCTGGCAAAGCCAGCAAAGATCAGATTTTGGTCTGGTAATGATAATAATTATGAGAAAGAAACTTTTTTCAAATTTTACAAAAACTGTGTTAACAAACAGTGCCAATATCTAAAGATCCACTGTCCTTAATGTACTCCCTCCAGATTGATCACTTGGTGGTGTGAGTTACCAGTAATTGAATGTCTGTTCTTTTATATCCAGGAATTCAACCTGGGAGGTGTATCCTATTAGCCTCTGCATAGTTCTTAATGTACATGATGGTGTGGATGAGCTCATGAGCTGTAAACCCATTGTGTGGTCTACAATTACAATTCCCATGTGTCCTTGAGATAAGTCTGAAATTTTGTAAGATACCTGGACATTATCCAATCATCTCTTTCCTATGCCATGGAAAAAAAGGAAGGTGGTTCACCATATTTGTATCCCTTGGTGGTAATAGGACGTTCTTGTCTTCTTCAAATAGCAGATTTTTGATGGTTTTGTTGAATTAAAGAAGACTGACAGTTTGTAGCCATTATTTGTCCTAAAAGTACAAGGTCAAGAGAAGAGCAATCCAATTCTTGATATTGGTTACGGATACTAGTTTTAGATGTTCCACAGAAAATGCTCTATTGCAGGGACCACCGAAGTACAAGGTACATCCACATCCAGTTCAAGTAAAGCTTCCTATCATTTCTTCTTCTAGTACATCATGTATTGTACCTTCTTGGGTCACCTCTTCCTCCCTTTCAATCAATAACTTGTCACCTCTGTTAAAGTGTTTTAATGAATATAGATAATACTTTTTAACTACTAGAGAGTTCTGTTACGTTCAATGTCAGCAGAGTCATCTTCAATGATGTTATAGCCTATTATGGCTGTTACCTCTGGGTAGCTACCACCATCATAATTGTCATATTCATCCTTGTCATCTATTTATTATTCATAGTTTTTGTATTCATGTTTTATCATCAATCTTACTGGGTGGGTCAGGGTCCTCTTCACGAGCCTCACCAAAAAAGTTTTCTTCAATAAAAACCTCAAGTGTGGTCTAGTCACTATCGATGAGCAATGATGAACAAAACTCGTTTATAGCCTTAGCAATGGAGCTATTCGTTTTCAAGGGGGATGGGGCTGTGTTGCTATAGAAGGTTGGCATACTTGCATTTATTAATTTGAATATTATGACACATCTTTGCAAGATGCCCTCTATTATGACGATAGTGACATGTTACATCTTTAAATAGACATGACTGAACTTGGCGGTTGCTTCCACCACAACAAGTACATTTGTAACTACAGCCATATGAACTAGTATTTGTTCATCATTGTGGGTGTCCAGGTTTGTCTCGTATTTCTTTCTGCAGGATGCTTATGGATACATCATTAGTCCTGGTGTCTTTGAGCTGTTTAGTCTGCTTACTAGCTGTTTACAGTCCTTGTGTTATCTCCATGGGACAAGCTGGAATTAAACAGACTTCTGAGAGTAACTTTCTTGAATAGCTTTGTCTCAAAGGTCACATACTATAAATAAAGTTTTATTTAAGTATTTCCAAAACAGCAATAAGTAGCAAGCTGCCTCAACTGGATTAGAAACTTGGCTATGGTTTTATTCGGGAACTTGTGTCCTGTAAAATAAAATGGTTCAGCTGTGATAACAGGTTTGGCTGATAATGATCTTTAACTTTGACAGTCAAGTCTTCTAAACTCTTTGATTTTGGTTTCTCTGGGTCAAGGAAATTACTTTATATACTGTAGTTCTTCAAGCCTATCAATGCCAAAAGTGGAAGAACTCTTTTATTTTCTGGAACAGCATTTGCCGCAAAGTACAATTCGATCTGTTCTAAATAAGATTCTATATCTTCACTCTAAGGTTGAGACTCTCTAATATGACTCTGAGATGACATCCTGTCACCAGATGTGATGTATTTGTTACAATTGGTTAAGAATATAACAGTAAACAAACACAAGATGCTCAAAATACAGAGAAAACATGGATACTCTTAAAAGATCACTGAGCACGTGTTAATAATAATCATAATACTATTAATATCCATAATACTGTTTATACATAAATTGTATACACAATTTAGTATCTGTACATTACAATTTATGTTTGTATAGTTTAATTTAATTATTTTATGTGTAATTGGTAATAATAATTTGAGACTATTAATGAACTTACAATTAACAGTTTATACATGTACCTACTTCCTTCAGTAATTCTTTCTATTACTATTATTCTGTTGAGTTGACTTGGTATATAGAACCTGTTTAAACATAGTTCAAACTAATAGGTACTATCTGCATTATGTGTAGCATAATTCCTCTAGTACTTTTGTACAAACTTGTAACTTATTACTACAAACAACTTGATTATTGAAATTTTTAGCGTAACAATTCATATCTTGGCTGCATACAAAATGTAGTACATTTATAAATTAGTTAAGTGTGCAGCTGGTATTATATATTTAGAACAATAGACTGCATGTACAAAGAAAATATTCCTACATGTTAAGGTGATGTAAAATTTTTAATCACTTCTTGTATGCTATAGTTTGTATAATGTTATATTAATCTATTGTTATGAAATAATTTATGATATAATATAATCTGTTACATGATTCAATTGTTGCACAAACTCAGTCAATTAGACTACAAAAATACTTACTTTAAGGAGGTTAGCATATGAATACACATATTTATATTATTAGAAAACAATTACTACAAGATGGCTGCTATTACAGTGCTTAAAGTTATACTATTAATATCTCTTTTCATCTCTGTCTTGACATTACCAACTATAGTGAGGAGACAATCAGACAATTCTCCTTGTACTGATTAATTGAAAAACCTTAAAATGATTTTTTTGTCTCTAGAATAGTTCTGGTAAATAAATTTAATAAATACATACTTGTAATTCAGGAATAGCCCAAGTACATTGATACTTGTACCAAGTACAGCTATGAACATACTTCAACTTATACTTATAAAAGTCCTTCCTTCATTTCTACACAATACTTGTACATGTACACTGTGTAAATAGCTAAGAATAGTCTGTTATCTGACACCTATTATAACAGTAATATCAGACTGTTATAAGCTCTCTTATACTAACAGTCTATATAAGGATGGTATAGTGTGGATGCTTACACCTCATTCTGTTATAATCTTGCTTATAAGAGACTTATTTTAAGCAATTTGATATAAGAATATGCTTATTGCTATAACCATTAATAATAATCATTATTGTGAATAATACATTTAATTAAGTGCACTTTATAATATAAGATTTTACAAAAGACACAGCTAATATCAAACAAGTGCACTTTTTAATAAGGGAACACAAATAAACACTTTGTCAATTCTATATAATCAAGTTTTACATTAGTCTCGGCAACTGCACAATATGTCCCACTATTCTAGCAACAGGAATAAAATTGACATAGCTATCTCTCACAAATGTTGTTGAAGAAAGAAATGTTGTTAGAATGAATCTCAATATGGGTGATCTTCCAACCATTGGACATGTAGCTAATACATTATTAGTATTTGTAGTTTTATGAAATTTGACCTGGATTTTAGTTTTAACTCATGACAAAAGAAATAAGTTACAAATCCAGCTCGTATGTGTGCCTGTCTGCTTGTATCAATACCCATGACATTATTAAACCAGTGTGCAGCAACAGCAGTTGATTTGGGAGAACGTGACTTACTGCTGAGAAAAAGATGATCATTAATATATATATATTTGCTTGCAGAAATGATTCAACAATATCGTATTCTGTTGCAGGATATAAACATTTCCTGTACATTCTTCAGTTCGACAACATTAAAACTTTCTCGATTATTGGATTAATAAGCTTGTGGTAGCTTCTCTCTGTGCAGTCAATATTGAGACTGGACAGGTGTGATACCAGTTTCGTCATCAATTGATCGGGCCTTATAGTTGGAAGTGTAAGACACCAATTGACTACATTTTCCAGGACAAACTACACCTGTCTTATCATTTAGATGATGGTAAAAAGAGGTATGTGCAACCTCAGAACTTCTTCCATACAATAACAGACTCTTTTACGACTCACAGTAGTCATTAGCCCGAGAAAGTGAGGCATTAATTTTTAACCCCTTTTAAGTTAGGCATTAATTTTAACCCCTTTTAGAGGCGCTAGTCATTAAGTTTTAACCCCTTTTAGAGGCGCATCGCATCATACATCACGTGATACACATATCAAGCACATATCCAGCACGTGTAGGCAAACAGAAATAGAAACACTTGTTAGGGCACTTACTTGACTCCAGTTGTATAGGTAAGCCTTAAAGGTAATTTCATTAACAGTTGTCTTTTGTAATATGAAGTGTTATGATTTTAATCTTTATTGTAATAGCTAATCAAAGTTCATAAGTGTTTCCTAGTTACAGAAGTGACATGTATAATTCACTGGTGAGTGTGTAAGTTTTGGTAATGTGCATGATAAATGAAGCCAGATAGAACAGATATCACACTGAATCCAGCTGACTTCAACATTGGTGTGATTGCTATCATTCTTTTTAAAACAAACACCACAAAATAGAGGATCTCCTTCGCAATCTTTGGTTTACATAGGTTGCTATCCTGTCTTGATGGCTTTGATAATGTTGTCTTCTTTTTTTGTAGAAAAGAATGTTGTTTGCCTTTCACTGTTTGCATTTGCCGAGATCTTTTTAACAGGAAGTGTTTTGTCACTGTCTTTGAGTGCTTCAAGCATTGCAATAGCTGGTTGCACATGTTTATTGAGTGCCTGTATAGCATTTACTGTATTGCATTCTCTATTTGCCATTTCTAGTGAATGTACTTTCAATAACAGTGATTCTTTTGCTGTCTTCAGGTCTGTTTTCTTCCGTTTTTAAGAGAGTACTTTAGAAAAGTATAAATAATCCGTGTTTGATGATGTTCTTTCATTGGAGAAAAAGTGGTCGCTGGTATTCATATGTACTAAATGTATATGTTTACATATAGTAGCATGTAGAGTAGCATCTAAACATGTACATGACAATTGTGGCAGTCATGGCATATAACTTTACAATCACAGCTTTTCCTCTAACTTTTCAACAACATAATGTATATCTTGTACATTCTGAGGGTTAACATTCCATTTCTTGTTATTTATAGGTGTAATTGAAGTTGGCAATAGTTTATTGGCTGATTGATGGCACTTCATGATTTCACATATCCTGTGGCTGTTTTTTCCCACTTCCAACTTCCTCATTCTTTCAAATGCCATGTTTCTAACTATTTTAATTAAGGCTACAAGACGACTATCCACACGTCTATTCTGTTTATGATGTAAGTATACTATTTTTAAAACTCTATGAAAAGCCTCTAAAACATATTTGTATTTACAGTGGATCCCACTCTGTAGCAAGTAGCCCAATCATGCAACCTTGTACAATAGTTTTTGTTAAATAAGTGAGAATCTCTCATGATTGTTAAAAATATAAGTTAAAAATTCTTGTAATAAAGTACGAAACTTAGCCTCCTAACATTCCATAATTAAAGTGCAGAGTAAATGATAGATTGTCACTTGATCTTTAAGTACTACATGCTCTTTAATGGCCTTTCTCCAAGCCTTATGTACATGTCATACACAGATTACTTTACGAGTATGACTACCTCTGAAAACACCTTGCCAAGCATTAAAATACTGCTCTACATCATCAGACATAAATCAACAAGGAGCAATAGTGCCACACTTATCTTTTATTACTCTTAAAAAATTATTAATGCTGAAGTGTTTACTCTGTTACGAGTCATCCAGGCTACAGGCAGTCCTTGTCAATACTCGTCAACAGTTATTACTGTAATTAAATGAAAGTCATACATGTTTGTTCCATGTGTTGCGGCCATGCATATGGTGTTATTACCAAATTTAAGTAACATGTCTGGTTGAAATCGTGTCTGTATACATAGTAAAAAGTCATTATCAGCAAAATTATCCATTCCATCAGACTGCTTGTCACATTGTTTCTTAAAGAGAAGTATAGGGTTATAATCTAGTGATTGCATTTCAATAACTCATGCAGTGACACTGGTTCGATCATTTTGATGTCGAGTAATGCTTTCTATATTATATTGGTATTTGATATTGTGAACATCTTGCCGAGTAATAAGATGTTGTCTGTCAATGCCACCATCAACTGAGTCTCGGATGTCATCTAATATACAGTCTATGCATACACCTTGTTCTAATTTATTGGCAATATCTAATTTCATTTTTTGAGGTAGTCTAAGAAAAGCTAACTTTAAATCATGGTTGTAATGTGTTGGACAATATCGTACAGAGATCTTTTGTGTAAGTAGATGCTGTGAGAGTCATAAATGTGCTGTGTACTGGTATCCAATTTTTGCAGTGCCTTGTGTCTTTAGCTGACACTTGCCTTTATCATCAGGTTTATACACACCTGCTCTGTAGCAATAATAATACCAAACCTTTGCTTCATTGGATATTGTTGGTGCACACTCTAGTACATAACCTGAATGAGTGGAGCTTTCAATGTCTTCTTTCACTGAATGTATGTCTCCATACTATCAAACTCAATATTTGTTACCTCTATCTTCATTTGATGGTTGTCTTGTAGATGGTGAATAAGTTTTAAACCTTGAATTTTAGAAAAATGAGATGTAGTTTTCAATATGATATTGTTACATTTTACCTTTCATCACATTTACTACAGGTGATACTACCCCTTTGGATATTGGCACTATGTTTGTCATGAATGTGTTTGGATAGAGTGCTCTTATGTGTGTATGTCTTGTTGCAAGAAGAACAGGTGAGTTTGCCAGTGTTTGATCTCCTTTTAAATAAGAGGGGTTTTAATTGTTTACATGATTGCTTGTCTGTTATCATTGGACTTTCACCTGAAGTAATAGATGGTCAATTCATTATTACTCTCTACAGTATCATTAACCTGAACTCATTGTAGTTACATCTTTTCTCAATGAGAGTGACTTCTTTCCTTGAGTTTTTTTGTAGAGATAACAAATTTTTGCTATCATATATTCCTACACATTGACTGTTTATTTGTTTATGCCTTAACATACTACCTGAGTTTGATAGTGATGTGGTAGGCTTTTTTGGGTTAGTAAATTAGATGTGACACCTTCCTCAGTAATAATAGGAAGATGTAGACTTTTGGCAGATGGATGCTCTAAAAAAACTGGTTTATAACTAAACCCTTCCAGCTGGTAAATAATTGATCACCCCTGTGAGTCTGTAGTATCTGTTGCCTACTTTCAAAGCCATTTGCTAAATTGATAATGATCAATTTCACTTTATTTTGTATTATATATATGAAATGTACCTGGACTTGGACAGTTGGCAAGGCAGTGCTAAAATATAATGTATATAAAGTAATGATGTGTGTACATGTATATCTAACATACTGTGTTACGTTAGTTGATTTGTTAGTAACATGAATGCAAAGAGACTCTGGATATCTCGATATCTCTAATGATTTTGTACACTCTCCATGACTTCCACATCTATAATATATATTAAATCACTATGTACATGAGCGGATAAATACATGTATTAGGCATACCTCTACATGTGTAATTATCAAGGCCTTCACGGGTTGTCAGTTCATCAATTACTAAACCTTGCAGATGGATATTCTTCTTTTCCTTCATGTATTACAATGAACGTATAGTTAAGTGATTTGCTTACATTCACTTTAAGTTCCAAAACACTTGCTGATTGTAGTATATCACTGCAAGAGCCACATTTGTTACATAGTACTAATATATTTAGTAATAATACCAATACACATACTTAACTTGACCACAAACCTGTTTGAGTGACTGCTAAAAAGAATTTGTTTTGTATCAACTCTCTAATTCTATAATTATGATATATTTTATATATATATACATGTGATATGTATGCAAATAAGTTACCTTGATGACAGTTCTGTTAATTTATCCATGAAATAGATAAAGTACTCATGATCATCCTGATATTCACCAGGATGAAATGATTGATGAGCCACTGTTGTGGTTAACAATTTTATATGTTTTAATCCTTTTTATTATCTTACTTTGTAGACTTTGAACGATCATGTTAGAGGAAATAACTGTTTGTGAGCTGTTGTACTTATATGAAGTACACAATGAACGAAGATATTTATATGGACATAACTCTTGAGTATATTGAAATGTTCATTACTATGAAATGCTAGCTGTTGAATATATTTTGTTTTGTTTGTTATACTGATGTTGCTACAGGTCTTGTATATGTTTCTTACCTGACTTCATACATTTCTCACATACATCGTTTTCTTCATTTATTTCCTCTGAAGTAGACAGAAATACAGAATTATTCAGAAGGCACTGAATCACGCTGCTAGCGTAGCAATTGTTTGCTGAATTTGTTATCCCTGGTGGCAATAATGCCTCCAAGTTGTACAAAAAATTGTTTTCCATTTTTCTTAACGTCAATACACGCATTTATAAATTTTGCGCATGCGTAGTTGTCCAACGTGGTGAATGGGGGTTAAAAATTTATGTCTAACTTTCTCCGGCTAATGGCACTACTCACGCACCTCTCCATGATTAAATTACAAAATTGCCAACAAT
The DNA here is from genome assembly GCA_963693285.1 of Xestospongia muta. Taxonomy (NCBI): domain Eukaryota; kingdom Metazoa; phylum Porifera; class Demospongiae; order Haplosclerida; family Petrosiidae; genus Xestospongia; species Xestospongia muta. The sequence continues at coordinate 30,549,313 of OY848917.1, forward strand.
ACCACTTTAAAAAAGAATAGATTATTTACGGTATATACCTCGTGTAGTATATAGAATTAATAGTTACCCTGAGCCATAAGAAAAGGAGCATCGAAAGACACTACTGCAACTACATTTTCATCTACATTAACAGGTGCAAGAAGAGCTCTTCAATTTGGAAAGCAAAAGAATGTCTCCGGAGTCACTTCATCAAGTTTTACAGTTCATCTAGGTACAAAGTATATATAGTATATTATAATATATGACGGTACATGCCTTACTATAAAACATAAGGACATCGGGATCACCCTAACTTATATGCCTGTGATATATACAGTAGCACTCTGTAATGAAATATCAAATGGAAGATATTTTGTAATCAGTAAAAAGTTGTCTGTTGTGTAAGCCATGATTGTTAGCTTAATTTCTTTCTCATATAAGTAAACTGACTAAGTGATTGTCAGGAAAATGAAATGTTTGTCCTATAAGGTTCGTTGTCGTACAACGAGACTCAATTATGTTATATATGCACACTATAGGTCGCAATATCAGCCTTTGTCATCTGAAGTCACTGATTCTCATAATCATGTACAACTAGATGAATTCACTAGACAAATGTACTTCATTTCTAGTGGTACTGTTGGTCAAATTAAGCTGGCATTTTTGTAGTGTCACCATCACAGTACTGGCTCCCTGGACAATCTCTCCCAACTGGAAATAGATCTACTTCATTTTGCCATACTGGAACAAATGATGGTCATGTTACAAGTCATAATGAGATACAGACATTGACCAGCATACTTCAATCTTTTCAACAATTTATGGACTGAAAACATGGTAGTGTTTGTACCAAAATTGATTGTATTTACAATTGACTGGATTCTTTAGAGACTCAACAGAAAACACTAGAAGATAACATCGATATCAGATCTTCGACAGCATCCTCAAGCACTTCTGTAACTCCTAGCAGTATCGGTAAACGCAAAAGAACCACACCCCTTGTCTTACAAGTACTGCTCACACACACACATCAGTAACTTAATCTCATGCTATGATCCAAAGAATGATAATCCACTATACTTTATTCCTTACTAATAGAGCATAATACGAGCAATGCATAATGCAATGAATGAGGACAAACAAGACAAATGAACTGTAAGCTTTTTGTAGTAACATTGATGTAATAAATACTCTTATACACAGAATATATGGAAGTCATAATGCTAAGGTTGTGAGCATGTGTATTTCTGTAGTTGGAGATTGTTATTCTGAAGAAGTTATATGAAGTATGTGATAAGTTTATTTTGTTTTAATCTTTATTTCTTTGTAGAAGGTTGTAGGACTTACAAAAAGATGCCCAAAGCATTTAGTGACCCCAGTCAAAAGTTAAAAACAACTGAGATCGAGAAAGCAGCAGGTATGTTTTGTATACAATATATACTATAATGCTTATGCTTTCAATAATGTAGACAGATTTTGTGAGTCTGTAACACCAGACATGATGTTTGATGAAGAAAAATATGTTCGCCATCAACCTCATTATTGGTCTGATTGTTTTAACTTGTTCATGGAAAAACTTGATGAAAGAAATGTGTAAATAGATTCTTCCCGCGTACGATTCACAAGAGAAATAGGGTCCCCACTTCAAAAGACAATTCTAGAAAATACAAAGCTGTGGATACTTAAAGATGGACTAAATAAAGATAATGTTGATGGTAAATCAGTCATTGCATCAGTACTAAATCCTAATACAGCAACAGTAGAAAGAGAAGAGGACAGTGATTCTGAATATTTGTTTAGTTGATTGACATTATTATTATTATAGTGCATTTGTGTTGCATTTCATTTTTGTGAAAATATCTCCCCCAAATTGGCAATGCTCAAAATAAGCTATGATATAACATTGTTATAATACAGTTATAAGTACACCTTATTTCCATAACATTGTTATAATACAGTTATAAGAAGACTTTATTTCTGAAATATAAGAGAGCTCCATGTTTAGCCATTTTGACTACTCTCTTTCCTTGTGGTCCTATATATTTCTTCTTGACCTTTTGTCATTGACTTCTCTAGAAGATGGTTTCATGACCTGTCGTCATAGATGCCATTTCTGACCTTTCATACTTTACCCTCATCGCCAATTATGTGATGTTTTGACTCAGTTATAGTTAATAACTTTATTTGAATACAAAAATATCAACATTTGACATAACACAAAACTCAAAAGATACCAAAGATTTCAAAAATAACATAACATGGACACTTTATAGAGTAGGAAGTGTATACAAGATAATAATATTCATAAGCATATACACCACAATAATCAAATAATAATACAGTACAATTATTTAGAAGAAGGTTTTGTTTTCATAACCAATAGGTGCCTATTTTAAAGTTAATGATGACACTTCATGTTTACTTCATTATATCAAATAATTTAGCTACATACAACCTATATAACTATATAATGGGATAAATCAACTAATCAGGGTTAAATATTATGTAGTCTTGGCTGCCAGACTTGGATCAGGTACAACATTTACATACTTCTATGTCCTAGGACATAATTATTATAGACAAGCAACAATGACTCTTTGTATACATTACATTTGCATCAATTTCAGCATGTACTATAAAAACAAAAGCCATTATTGTAACTTAATACAACATTAAATGGAATGTGCATAACTTAACAAGTAGTTATAACTTGATTCTGTGAAAATGTTATGGTAAATGAATAAATTGAAAAAGAAAGCCAATGTGACCTTTTTCTCACCTTCTGTATTAATCATTAGTTACTGTTATGATTAATTATTTTAAAGATAAAATATGTTTAAGTCATGTTACATTTATACTCCTATTCTAGACATTTTAATGATTGTTTTTGCCAATCAACACTTTGATCATAATGGGTGCATGTTCCACCTACTCACAAATCATGTGCAGTCATTTTAGCTTTGAAAAAGATATAATTTCCTGTTAATTCTTCATATAAAAATATATATAGTTTAAAGTTGTCACCCTTCATTGTCAGTCTATCCATGTACACCATTCAATGTAAGTACATCCAGTATACTCTAGTAGTCCTATGTCAACTATGATGTAAAGATTCTTTTTACCACAATGCTCATCAACTATCTACAATGGCTGCCTGTAGTGCTGATGATAACATCTCAAATGCTCTACTCTCTGCTATAATGCAACAAGGAAGACCAGATCTATCTCTTAAAAAGAGAAGCTCTTATCTATTGAAGTTATATATATAGAGCAACTAACCAACTGTGACATCCTGCTTTATTATAACAGAGAAAATTTTCTAATTAGTTATTAACCAATTAGTTTCTAATTAGTTATTAACTTATTAATATTCATAAATTATTTTTGTATTTAAGTCCTTTGTTTTTGTATTTCAGTCAGTCACTTTTGGTAGTTATGCTTGTTATGTAATATAGTTATTTGAGTCTTGCGTTTCGGTCATTTCATTTGGCGATGAGGGTCAAACAGTTGAAGATAATCTCACTTACTAGATGGCTCATGGAAAACTTTCCACCTTCGATCAGCATAGCGTGGACTTCATATTCCGAAAGACTGGGATACTACTTTACGGCTAACGATATTACAGACGAAACAAAACAGAAATCAATTCTGCTGTCGTGGAGCGGAGCAGCTACTTACGATTTATTGAAGAATCTTCTGCAACCTACCAGTCTAAATGATAAATCTTACGATGAACTAGTTAAAGTCCTGTCTAACTATATACTTCAATCCTAAACCAAGCACTATTGTACAACGTTTTAAATTCAATACTCGTGTTAGAGAGTCCGGAGAATCTTTCTCTAGTTACGTTGCTGCCTTAAAATCGGGAGCTAAATTTTGCGATTACGACCGTATTTTATGCGGTATTAACAATGCAAGAATACAAACCCGGCGACTACAAAAAAGAGTCCTAACTTATCAAAATGTGTTGGACACAGCTCAGGCTATGGAATTAGCTGCCAAAGATATTGCAGATATGCAAAAAAACTCCTTCAACCATTGTACATCATCAACCAGTTCATCAGCTAATTCGTCTAAAGAGAGGAAACAAAGAACAGGTTCAATAACTATTGAGTGCTATAGATGTGGAGGAAATTATTATGGAACGAAATGCAAAATCATCAATATAGATTGTAGATCATGCCGCAAGAAAGATCATCTAGTTTGCAGAGCTTGTTCCAAATCATCAAAGTCTGCCACAGCCACATCAACTTCTAGAGGTCAGCCAACACACACTTTAGAACAGTCTGAAGCCAAACCAGACCAGTCCCCCAGTACCTCTAACCAGACTAATCAACCCAATAATGCCTACCCAATGTTTACTTTTCCTGGGAAGGGCCAACCCATTGTAGTTATTGACTTACTGTGAAAATCAATGGTCAGAATTGCCTATGGAGGTGGAGACTGGTGCCTCCCTTTCCATTATTATACTCTGTCCGAGTTGAGTTGAGCTACCCAGACATGTAAATAACTTTGCCGTTTTACGTGCTATCCACATGGAACTTGCACCAATCAATTCAGCTTGCAAATGCGTTATTTATATATAAAATTTCACTCTCTAGTGCTACGAGAAAGTAGCAAACTATAATCTCCATGCATTTTCAATAGCATACCTTTGTGATACTTCAAATTCCACACCTTCAAATAACACTTTTCACCTTGAGAAGTCATCCATGTGTGTCACATGGCAATTCAAAATTACAGTTCTAATTAATGAACAGATGTTCTATTATAATAATTATTTCTATTAAAATAATAATCAGATATTATCTTTTGTGATTTAAGGCAGCTATAAAGCCAGCGTGGTTCTGAAAAGAACCTCTTAACAAACAGTGTCAACTTTCTTTTTCTGTAGCCTGTTGATGCTGGCACACGAGGTCCTTGAGTACGTTGACACCTGTGGATTTCCTCGAAATAGTCATAGACATTCGCAACAACCTCCTTTGTTTGCAACCTCAGTCTCTTTCCCTTTGCATCTTCACGAACACGTGGAAAAACGTGGTCTGTTCACATGACATTCACATGAAAAAGTAATCAATAACATTAAAATATACTTCAGTGCTTACTGGATAGAGTAGGTGAGAAAATACCTCACATTTCATTTCATGCATAACAACCTTTTTTTAATGAAGGGCTCAACTCACCTTGGACAGAGTATAGTGAAAGTACCTACCATTTATTAATTGCTCTCCCAGAGCTTAAATCAACTGATGTCACCTTACACACTTATACAGGTGAGAGCATTGTAGTCTTAGGTTCATTAGAGGTAGATGTTTAATATGAAGATAAGATGTTTACATTGCCTTAAGTTGTTGTTCAAGGTAGTGGTCCGAGTTTATTAGGATGTAATTGGTTACAGCAGATTAAACATAATTGGACCAAAATTCATGCAGTATCACCTAATATGTTATTGAACAATTTATTAGAGAAATATGCATCACTTTTTAGACCTAAGTTAGGATGTTTAAATATTTCCACTACAAAATTATTCGTAGACATACGCATTAAACCTCGATTTTTTAAACTTCGCCTTGTCCATATTTACTTAGAAAAAAGTCGAAAAAGAAATTCAACACCTTCAAAGCACTAAATATTTTGACTCCAGTTACCTCTTTTGAATGGGCAGCCCCTATTGTTCCTATCCTTAAAACATATGAAACATTACGATTATGTGGTGATTACGAAGTTACAGTGAACCAAGCCCTACAACTAGATTTGTATCCACTACCTAGGGTGGAAGTTTTGCACCTCGCACAGGAGGCACTGTTTTCTCAAATCTAGATCTTAGTCATGCATATAAGCAAATTCGGTTACATGAAGACTCCAAGAAATTTACAACCATTACAACTCAACAAGGATTGTTTCAGTACGATACAATACCTTTTGGAATTAAAACAGCGCCTGCATTATTTCAAAGAACCATGGAAATTCTTCTCAGAGACTTACCATACATTTGCGTTTACATCGATGATATTCTCGTCACTGGAACAGATGAACAAAATCACCTATATAACCTAGAACTCGTTTTACAAAGATTAGAATCAGCTGGATTGACATTAAGGAAGTCAAATGTATTTTTACAGCAACATGAATCATTATATTATTATGTAGCCAACACATATGACTTAAACCTTTTTGTCCACAAATTGATTTCTGCACATGTATTATTTAATATTGTAAAATTTATTAAAAGCTAAGAACAACCAATTAAAAATCAATTAACTAATGAAGTTAAATATTGAATTGTTTAAGTATTTAGATCAATGCCATAATTAACTTTGAAGATTCTTGAAGACATTCAACGAGTGTTCTTAATAATACTTCATCAGTTGTAATAGTAAGTGGAGGGACATACAATGATTCATCATTCTCTGTAACAAGAACATCTGGAGCATGTTCAATTCAAATATAATGTAAAACAAAGAAGTCACTGTCATTAATATAACTAAAAATACATTCCTTCTAAAAAGAGAACATATAATAACAAAATTATATCAGATAAACAACAAAAATAGACCTCCAAAGAGACGAGCCATTTTTGATACTTTGTTCGACCTTGGATTAAACGTTGCGCATGCGTAGAAATGACTGCGTATGCGTCTCGTATCACTACTTATAAACTGAACTTTACAAAGAGCGCTTCATAATATTCGCGTAACAACCTTTCGTTCTTGTACTTTCTTTTACTCCTATTGGACGATTATAACGTTTGCTGTCGTTGTATTTATTCATATGAGCTATTATCATAAACCATGGTAAGTACATTATATATAATGTTATTGTTGTATATTACTCTGTTATAAGTAACAGGATTGAAGAGAGCACATTCACCTGCTTTGTTAGTTAGTTACTCCATTATTATTAGAATAGTCCCTAATAACCAACAATATTACTGTGTGCTATTGTTTACTAATCATTTTAATAAATGTCTTATTTATTACAGCCTAAGTATTATTTAACTTAGTACATATTTATTTTGTCTTGTGCCATATGCCCATTCACCTGTGGGCAGCTGGACACAAGATGAATTATTACTGTAACCATTGTTGCAGAACCCCGTAGACTAATATACTCACTGTTTGATGTATTTATTAGTACATGTATATTCATCAACCTATCGAATACCTAACTGTGTTTTTGTGTAAGACACTTTGTCTTTTTTACTGAATTGACACTTTGATGACAAATAAAAGTAAATTGTATGCTTCAGTCTCCCTATGAGTTTTCTCTATGTACACATTGTTGAATGGAGGGCTTGACTGCCCCACGAAATTTGATATGTCAATAATTAGTCTGGTGCTTATCTTTCATCTACATAATTTTTATCAAGGTTTCTCAGCAGAAATTTTAGAAGATATCAATCAAATCATGAATATTATCATAAAATACTGTACACACTGACTGACTGATTTATTAGTATATTTATCAACCTATTGAATACCTAACTGTGTTTTTGTGTAAGATTTTTTTTTTACTGAATTGACACTTTGATGACAAATAGAAGTCAATTGTATGCTTCAGTCTCCCTATGAGTTTTTCTCTATGTACACATTGTTGAATGGAGGGCTTGACTGCCCCATGAAATTTGATATGTCAATAATTAGTCTGGTGCTTATCTTTTATCTACATAATTTCTATCGAGGTTTCTTAGCAGAAATCTTAGAACAGATCAATCACTTCATGAATATTATCATAAGATACTGTAAGAATAAGATGAGTCGTGCTTCAAAAAGCTAAGAACGGACATTCTAATTTCTACTTTCTATTTCTTTCGCACACCTTTGTGTATTTAGAATTCCAATTAATGACCCAGTTGCTAGGTATGGAAGGTGAGAGCAGACATTTAAATATACAACAAAAACCCAAACCATCTGGAAACATTTTGCTGATGCTACAATCTAAGAGATGGCTTATGGTACTCATTCTCTGTGTTTTATGAAGTAACAAGAAAAGCATAATAAAAATTAGAAATGGCAAATATGCCAAGCATGGAATAAGGAATTGGAACTCATCAGCTGGGTCAGTGATTGAAGTTTTCAAATATGCAAAGTACACAGAAGAAATAGTAATTGAATGTCGTACTCAGCTTCAGTATGCTTCTATGGAAGGTAGATGTATACTCTTAAAAATTTAGAGTAATTCTCTGCAACTGTGAATTTATGTATGTCTAATATACACTGCAAAATTACAGTCTGTAATGTGTACAGATTGTCCTAAGTGAATGAAGTCTAAATATTCCAAAATTTGTCAATATTCCTAATCAGGCAAATTTAGGGTTTACTAAATGCAATGCTCACCGGTACCAATTGTTTTTTCACCTGGCAGTGCAGTGTCCCAGATAGTAGTCCTAAGGTTATTCTGGATCACACTGTATCTATATTTACCTGTTATGTATACTTGTTTTTAGAATTCATGCAATATATTAACTCCCATAATGTCCATTACAATAATGTCAAATCCTGAAATGTCAATGTGTCATAGTGTCACTATGTAAGTACATGCTTAGTTCATTTGATTATAAATTAAGATAAGTTGTAGTCTTGATGGAACAGACTTGGTTCCTCAGTACAAGAGTTAGATCAGCACACTCCAATGTTCTGGAAAGAGTATAGCTACTATAATAAATTGTAGTCCATTACCGGTATTATTGACCAAGGAAAATTAGAGTTACTATTCCATACATACAACGTCAATCTGAGACTATCAAAAGAATCTTCTCTCCTCTTGCCATACAAGCAGTCTTTAGGCCACTAGTCACCCTAAGAAAAGTACTATAACCAAGCTTAAAGATGCAACACCTACCATAATGAATTTATGTGTGCATGGTCTGTGAAATAACTTGGCAGAATTGTGATGCAACTTACATCGGACCAACTGTAAGAAACCTTTTGCAACACATTAAGGAACATAAAAAGAGTAATGAAGAAAGTAGACACTTTCTTTAGTGCCATATCAGAACATGCTTACCAGACTAGCCACACCATCAACTGGAAGAATCCATCCATCTTTGTTCACAATTCTTTCCTCTAGCAAAGAGCAATTCTCGAGTCATGGCACATCAATGACAAACGTCCCTCGATCAACCATGAGATGGGTTTTCATCCTGGTACTTAGCTTACACTACCGTCAATTTGCACGTACGGCAGCTCAACCCATTCAATACGTGCAGAGATGCAAAACATCAAGGATCGGGATGTGTGACACCCACACAACTGGCACATGAATGCAAAATTGTTAAACTTTGTACCAAAGCATATAGTATAAATAGAGGTCATGCTTTTATTTTTTCATTTTTTAAGCCATTTATGAAAATAGTCGTACTGACTATTGAAACGTTTAGCGTTTAGCGTTCATAATTTATTTGTTTGGTGAATTTTTAATATGAACATTGTCAACATAATTTGTAGCTAGTCTTGGTTGACCAAACTCGATTCTTCAATCATATTAGTTATAGTTATTAATATGCAAAGTCTAGCAATTTCCATGACGCATGCCCTACTATCTATCTACTGTGATTGTAACTGCATATCTATTATGGCTATAAATTATTTCTATTTCTTCTTATAACATGTCTCACACCTTAGAGCTACAGTCAATTTTGTAAAAGTGATAGCCTCTAACAACACTCTTCACACGTAACTCGTACTTGCCATCTATCTTCAGTTTGCATCACCAAATCCCTCTAATTATGTCAAAATTAAATTTCCATGGGATCAATTAATATTTTTACCTTCGAAAATTCATTCCAGTTATTTTTACGTACTCCAAAATTTTATATGATGAAATTATTGTATATGTTGATATTGTGATAATTAATGTCTTCTGATATTAGTGTCATATAGCTATAGGCTGTGCTCAAATTAACTGTACTATCAATGAGTAAAGCGTGTTAAAATGTAACGCAATTGTTAAAAAAACGTGCATTTATGGCCAAACTATAGTAGCAAAGATATACAATTTTGGACAATCTAATTACAAGAAGGATTGTAATGGCACTGTATCAAACATGTTTCTCTTAACATTGGATATAGAAAATGGTTAAGTAACTTATATTATCATTGAAGTAAACTCAGGAACAAGTTCCTTATATTAAAAAATATATATTTAAGTTTATGGAAATTACATCATTACCATTTTTTGTTTTTATTTTAGAATGACAGTTTAATTGAATCTGCTAGGAGAGGATATTTGTCTAGAGTAAAAGATGCTCTCTCAAGAGGAGCCAATGTAAATGCTACAGACGAGGTAAGTCTAGTTAATTTATTGTACAAGAGAATATTAATTAAGCAACTAGTCTGTATAATTTTCTTTTAATATGAGAACACCATTGTCTTAGTTATTATAAAATCTCTTTTGTATCATAAATCACTAAGAACTAGTGAAAAGTTTCTAAACTATTATTGTTAAATTAATAATTATCTAGTTAGTGGTCTAAGTAGACAGTTGATGGTTCATTTGTTATACAAATAAACCATCATTTGTTGATGGTATTTTTAATGTTAAAAGAGATGACAATAGTCACATGATGTCTGTCATACATCAGATTAATGATGTTAATGTTATAGTTTAAAGTTCTGGTTTTGTATTCCATATACAACTGAAAGTATTATCATTGTATACATCACTAACCTAACTACATGTACATGTATGTATAGTATAGTTGATTATACATGTACTTCTCATTTAATACTATATCAGTGCTTTAATATTTTGTTAGGGAATAACTTTATGTGCTCAAACAATATAACGAGATTATAGATATAATTATTGTACTGTTCACATGTTACTCTTGTTATGTACTAATGTTATTGCTATCATGTACATGTAATTGAGACTGTATTGTTACATTTACTTCTCTTATATCCAGGGCAATGATACTCCATTGCATTGGGCAGCATTATATGGGCATGCTGAAGTTGGCAAAATATTAATCAATGCAGGAGCTCACATTGATGCTCTTAATCAGGTCAGTATGTACTATAATGTAAATTTATTATACTAATAACAACATCACTATACTTACTATTACACTTACGTTCAAATTATCAAAAGTATGTAATAAATTCTTACTTTCATGTAATTTTTAATGGTAAAAACATGGACATGTAAGTTATAATTTGATGATAATGATTATAATCAGAAAACATTCTTTTTCTGAAAAGTCAACTTCAGTGTTTCAATTTCATTTTACTTAAATGTATCCATCAGTACCCTTTATGACAATATCTACATTCATTTTTGGGTGCAAGATATAACTGCACAAGCATGTTACTTCACAGCCTGGATGTGTATCATCATCATGTAGTCCCTTTAATACACTCCAGGTGGTGGTATAATAACATGAGAACACTGTAGAATACATCCATTCAATATGTTTAGTTCATCCTGTTGAGTCTGATATGGACGGTGTGATTCATCTACAGTATTTGGTCAACCCATAGATATACAGCAATAAACTTTTAATAGAATAGGGTCCCTTTTAGTCCATTCTTTTATTTTGTCAGAGCTTATAGCAGTAGTGGAGAGATGATTAATAAGATGTACAAGGTCTCCTGGAATACAATTCAATGATGTTGTGATGGATCTAGTCAGACGACTGAGTGCATCTATATACATTACTTAGCATCTTCCTTTGCTTGTAGTGGATAAAATATTAATATGTACTTAGTGTAAGAGCCCATCTTTGAATACATGACGAACTGATATGTAGAATCTCTCTAGCTTTGTTAAAGAGATATGAGAGAGGTTGATGATCTGACTCAATGTAAAAGAATCTGCCATACAAAATAATTGTGAAATATCTTAGTATCATAATGTACTAATAGAGAATAAGATTGAAGTACTTCCTCAGAAATTTGAAATGAAACTTTCTCCTCCATGTACTGAGTCATATGATAAACTAGACAAAGTAAGACCTGTTATTACTCACTTAGTAGACACCATCTTACTATTTACAATCCTCACTGTCAATGCAGTGTTGATGAGGTTATAGTCCCAAATAAGGGAAGATTATCTCTAAAGCAGTACATGCATTTAAAGGTTGTTAAACGAGGGATATTGATATGGGTACATAGCTTATTTCTTATGTTAGGCCATTATTATGAATGAAAACGCACTCTAAATAAAGGCTAAACACGTCTCACATATAAACACATCAATTAAATATTTTATGTTTCGCTCACCAGTTACAAAGGGTTGATACACAGTTCATATCTCTCCAGAAACATTTGTCTTCTCTTTGAACAACAATTTACGTTAAATTTTTAGAATCCAAAAACGGCCAAACAGCTCGCAAAACACTCAAGAAGAGAGAAACATGTGCTTTGGCCCTCAAAGCAAATTTAATTTTGTACGCGCGTGCTTACAGCCACGCATTGATTGTTTCACACTTTATTTCTAGTATAGATAATGTCTTTTTGTTAATTATTAATAATAGATATTATCAATAAAGTCCGTATTTGATAATATTTCACTGATCATGGAACATTACGTTTAGTGACATGAGTTTAGTTTACTTTGTTATTTAGTTTACTATGTGGATTTTGATTGTGACATTACATGAAAAATGTAAGTAAAATTCAAAAGGCAAAATTAGCAACAAGCCAGGCTTGACTGAGAAAGTAGATTTGGAATGAGATGTTCAGAACTTCGTTTCCCATACCTTGCCATATTCCATTTCACATCATAGACCCTATGAAAAATATTTTCTTGGACTTCCAAACATTTCAATGAGATTCAATTCATTTGATAATTGTTTTTGAAGATTTTAACAGATTTCCTTTTGTTTAACTGTCTCAAATTGAAGTCTTTGTTTATCTTCTTGCCACCTTATTTGCTTTTCTCTATCTTCCGTAATTTTTTACTCCAATTCTTCATAACATTTCTTCCATTTTTGGAATAACTTAGCTTCACTATATTTTTATTATAATGTTGCTTTTCTTTTCTTAGTCTGTAATTTAATCTTTTTGTCTTTATAGATTGTAAGGATTTATTGCCTACACAAAATTTTAGTACAAATTATGTCATGATATATTGCACAATCTTAACAGACAAATCAATAGAAAAGTTATCATAGTTGAATGTGATCAGTTGACAATCAGGACACAAATGAATTTAAAAAAACATTGTCATTTATACAAGAACTGAAAGAAGTGGAACCAATAAGATCCATTCATATGGACTGTGATAGCTTATGAGAAATCAACACTCATTTGAACAGTCTTGTTTAGTTCTATGGTTCAGCTTTTAAAGCAATAAATTTTGAAGATAGTGAGTCTATCAAATTAGTAACTACATCAATGATTATAGGAGTATGTACACTATTAATAGCTCCTATAATGGCTACTTAAATGTGACCTACTCACTTTCAACTGACATAGAAACAATTATAGTATTCATTCACGTGGTGTATTGAGTACAGCAATAATAATAATAATAATAATAATAATAATAGTAATAATAATAATAATAATAAAAGTAATAATAGTGAGAGGCTGCTCATACACTATAAAACTACTTATATAGCCCAACCATACAGACCACTTAGGGGTCCTGACCACAAAGGATATAATGATATTCATAATAAACAATGCCTACACTACAATACATTCCTCTCTCCTTAAGTTTTCAGTTACCAAGCCAATTAATTGGGAGCCCTCTGGCACTTGTTCCTCCTCACAGGGTGGGTCACATGAAGTTGCAGACAAGTTGTTATATGGGTAATAATATGTGTCATCTATAAATCCTGTGTTTGACACAGTTCAACTTCACATATGATCAATATGTCTCTTCATCTCAATACCATTTGATGTTTTCACTAAATATGACAAAAAACCCAATATTTTAATTACAACACCTTCAATCCATTGACTTCCATCACTAAAGTTATATACACTTTGTCTCCCTCTATAAATGAGGGTCAAACTCGAGCATGTTGATCATGTAAGTCTTTCTCTCTCAAAATGCTCCTCTCCACTCTCTTTTGTAAATCAGAATGGAGTAAGTCAAGACGTGTCTTGAGCTTTCATTCCATCAATAATTGAGCTGGAGATGTTGTTGTGGTAGAATAATAGGTTGTCCTAGTGTTAAATAAAATCTGGCTAGCTTTGTCTTCAAGGTTCCTGTAGTTTGATGTTCCACTTTTCACTTAAAGATCTGTACAGCCTTTTCTGTGAGTCTGTTAGTGGATGGATGGTATGGTGCTACCTTGACATGACTGATTCCATTGTTGGCCATGAAATCTGCAAACTCTCTACTAGTGAAAACTGACCTGTTATCACTGGCTATCTTGTCGGAAAGTCCAAACATTGAGAACAATTGGTGTAGTTTCCCAATTGTTTCACTGGAAGTAACTGCTTTGACTGGAAGTATGTCTAGCGATTTCTAGTGTAAATCTATGACAACCAGAAACATTCATCCTAAGTAAGGTCCGGCATAATTGATGTGTAGCCTAGACCATGGTCTTGCTGGCCCTTCCCATGGGTGGAGTAAAGCTGGAGGTAGTGAATTTCTGCTCAACTGACATAAATCACAACTACTAACTTTCTTTTCTATGTCAACATCTTGTTTCAGCCACCAATCATAACTTCATGCTATGGCCTTCATCTTGACAATGCCATGGTGTGACTGGTGAATTTCATCCAATACACGTTCCTGCAACTTTGGTGGTATTATCACTCTGGAACTCCACAGGACACAGCCATCTATAATGCTCAATTCCAAGTGTCTCCTTGAATATGGGCGGAAACCTTCTCTTGTCCCAACGTTTAGTTTCCAAACTTGACTGACTAAAGTGGCTACATTTGATAGAATAGGATCAGTTGTAGTACATAATTTAATATCAGATACTGTAATAGATGATGAATTGAGTATGTCTACCAAATGAATAATTCAGGAGGGATGGAACAGACTTTAAAGTATCAGGTAATGGCAATCTACTCATACCATCAGCATGTTGTAACTCTTTACTAGGTTTATACTGTACTGAGTAAGTGTAACTACACAAAATTAGGGCCCATCTTTGGATCCTAGCAGATACTAATTGTGGGATACCACAATGTTCTCCAAATAAATGTATTAATGGCTTATGATCAGTATTTATTATACTCCTACCTGAGATGGAATTTCCTGACTCTCACAATGATGGCTAATGCTTCTTTGTCCAGTTGTGAATAGTTCCTCTCGGTTGTTGATACATCCTCGATGCAAAGGTGATTGGTTGTTCTTCTCCATTGTCTAGGTGATGAGACAGGACGGCCCCTATTTCATAAGGGGAGGTGTCACAGGCAAGTACAAGTTCTTTAGAACCATCATAGTGAGCTAACAGTCTAGGTGACTTTAATAAGTCTTTAGTTGACTCAAAAGCTTCTTGTTGGGCTGACCCCCACTTCCAAATTGAGTGGCAGTGTAACAATGAATAGAGAGGACTCAGGACTGTTGTTAGGTTGAGTAGGAATTTCCCATAGTAATTAACTAATCCAATAAAAGCCTTTAATTCTGAAATATTCCAAGGAACTGGAGCTTTCATAACAGCTCTGACCTTCTCTTCTGTTGGTTCAATGCCTTGATTACTAATGTGATGTCCTAAGTACTTGACCTCTGGTGTTAACATACATTTTTCTTTCTTGGATCTTATTCTAGCTGCCTGCAATCTCTTTAAAACGTCTTCTACATTTGCAATATGCTCAGCCTCAGTTGTCCCAGTTACCAACACACCTTCAATATACACACATGTGTTTCAGACCTTGTAACAAATTCTCCATTAATCGTTGGAAAATGGACGGCACTGAATTCACTTCAAAAGGCAGTCTTGTGTAATAACAATACAATTCCTTCATCATGTTAATTGTCACAAACTGCTGAGACTCTGGGTCCAGCTGTACCTGCTGGTACGCTTGGCTTAGGTCCAGCTTCGTAAAGAAGACCCTCCAGCTAATATTACCAATAAATCATCAACTTTCGGTAGGAGGTATGTGTCTAACTTTGGTAGACAATTTACTGTCAGTTTATAGTCCCCACATATAATTGAACATTTGCCTCACAGAGTTGATTATATGTTGATTCACTGAGTATTGACACAGCTGCACCAGTGTTAACCTCCATAACGACTTCCACTCCATTAAGACTCACTGTTACTCTAATTGGTTTGGTTCTCTTGAAGTAACATTTAATAGGGTGTGTGTGTCTTCTTGTTCATCTGTCTCTAGTTCATCCTCTTGTATATGATGTGCTCTCTCTGTCAATTGTCTAACTCTGCTCCCTCATTGACGATCTTTGTTTTAACATGCCCGTGTGATATGTCCCTTTTTACGGCAGATATGACACAGTGCCTCTCTGAAACAACACTCATGAGATTTATGTTGTCCACCACAGTGATAACACGATCCTCCCTCAGATATTAGGGGTTTTGCATGGACGTCTGCCATTGTATGTGGTTGAATCTCTGTACTGGAGTAAACCTTGACTTGCCTTCTTCTCATAGTACACTTCTCCTTTTCTAAATCCTAGTTTGCTAGCCTTTTTCCTAATGCTTCTCTTCCTGTTAGCAGGACAATCTGAGGCATAAATTCCATTTTCTTTGTAGTTTATTACTTCCTCAGTCAGGTTCACATCTTCTCTCTGCTTTGACATTGGTTTTTTGACACTTTGAAAACTTACTCAGGTGGCTAAAGCTCTCCATTTAAGTACACACAGTCTGAGAAGTGCTAAAAAAGTTTGTATGCGTTGAATTCCATTTCTCTTTACCAAATTATTACATTTTGACACCTGTGGTTCAAAATATTGCAAGACAAAATTAATTTTGCAGCCTTTTGGTCGCAAAATTTGGACCTAGGTCCAAATTTTACACCAGGACCAAATTTTTCGTGACAATTGGCTGGGGGTTTAATCTAGCGGTAGAGACTTTGCTCTTAACTGTTTTATTGGCACGCATTCTTTTAATGGATTTCCTTTCAGTTGCTTATTCAACTTTTACAATACACTTCACATCCTCAGACTTGAAAGCTAAATCATTCACATTAATATACTCTGTTATCATCCTAGCTATGTTATGATCAATCAGCTAACTTCATTAATGTCTGTCAGTCATCTAATAGTTTCTAACATTTCTTTATAGCGTCTTTTGCCTCTTATGTAGCATCTGTTACATATTTATTATAAGAAAGCAAAGCACATTATTACTTGATATCTTAAACAAAATAACGGATTAAAGAACAGATAATTAACTTTATCTGAGATATTATTGACATGTGTTAGGGGCTGGACATAATGTACATGTACTACATGTACATGTATATGTACTCTTCACTGTAAACTTTAAGATAATAGAATTATAAGTAACTTTGTATCATGATTGATGATATTAAGATTATTGTAAATTGACCTCACATTGCTTGTATTCAAGATAATGTGTAAACATTTCCATATTATTTGAGTGTTGTAACACTATAATAGAGATATGCAAAATATAGATCAATTTTTAATAAATTATATTACTTTGAATGACTAGCCATTGACTATAGCAATTCAATATTTGACAATGAGATATGAATCATGTACATGTAGGACTCTTTGTTCATTATAGTTTGTTCATGATATATACTTTGTTTAGTAAAGTTTTAACTCTTAGCATGCAAATATTACCACAATATTGTAATGTGGCTTTGTACATTACATGGACTATAGGTTTATATTTTATTACTGTTCTCTAACACTTGATAGCTTCCTGGTTCAATATCATATGTATAACATTTGCTCAGCTTAGAATTATACTTTGTACATGGACTATATAGAGTTGAGTTAATTGTAGTCTAGAAATTCTACATGTTGTGGTGTATCTGTCCATATATTGTTTCAAGACATAATAATTACTGTTTTTCAATAATAATAACACAATTTGATTTTATTCCACATTACTGGTACATACAATGTACATGTATATGTGTCCTCCATAGATTGGGTCAATGTGATGTTATTTAATTTGTTCAAGGTTTACAAATTATGATAATTTACTTAAGTGAGCAATTAATTTGTTAAAATCAATGCTTGTAAAATGTTTAATTTGAATTGCTCTTACATGTTAAACAAATTTTATCTTTGTTATATTAAAACTAGCCAACTTGTTAGATGATGTGGTAGTTTAAGTACAAGCTTATATTCTATACAATATGTGTAACAAGTTATATCTATAACTTGATACATATATCTGTTCTTTACATAATAAATTAGTAACTGATCTTGATAATATTGTGTCTATAACTTCACTTAGTGTATGTACTATACTACAATGTTGTTAGTTCCACCTACAACTATAAAATGATGTTAAGTTAACTGAATTAGCCAGTGTTTAGAGGGTTGGCACAAGTGGTAGTGCTTGTTAGGTCTTGACCTGACTATCTCTGTAGTTAGAAGTTATCATATTCATAGCCTGTAAATTATTTGATTTATTAATTAATAAATTCACAACTTACATATATATCACAGATAAAGTGTTGCTGTCAGTTCAATCTATCTGATGTTTATTTTATCTGTTTTTTTACAATATCTACAATAGCCTCAAGTAGCCAGTTCCTCTTCCTACACAAGGAAAAGGGCTGTCTATGTGAGACTATTTCCACAATTAAAGTCATGCAAATATTAAGTCAATGAATAGTACTATGAATCAAAACTAGTGAGATTGACCACACCTTAATGAATTAATTAGTGGAATAGTTTGACGTGTAGTTATTACAATGTATATAGTCCTATCACTACTTCTTTTGTTCCACTATCTCATCTTTAAGTCTAATTTTTTAATACTTGTATATCAATTTCCTTTATAATGACAACATTATAAAACAAACATTAGGTCAAGTATTTACCATATTAAAGAGTGGGTATCTGGAAACTATCATAATCAATGCTAACAAACAGCTAACAATAGTTATATGATATCTGTCATAATTAGGTTAATGATGGTAATTTTATAGTTTAAAGTTCTGGTTTTATACCATATACAACTGAAAGTATTATCATTGTATACATCATCAACTTAACTACATGTACATGTACATATAGTTCAGTTGATGATACACGTACTATAATAAATTGTAAACAAATTGGTGGGACCAGCCTGATTGAGGTATTGTTATCATGTAATCAAACAATAATTATTATAATTATCAAATAGTATTAAGTTATAATATTGAAAAGCAACTAAGTCATTCATACGCAGAACAGAAGCTCTTGTCTTTGTTCCCATTCGTTTTGTCCTTCTTGCATGGCAAGTAATAAATCAGGTACACCAGAGTTACCAAGAATTGATGAATTCATTAGATATTTTGAAATCACATGGTTAGCTGGAACATTCCACACAGCAGACTGGAACTTATACAAGACTATAGTACCATGGAGAAACAATCACATGAAAGGTTGACACAATCGTCTACAGTGTGAAGTTGGCAAATCCCATCCGAACATCTTTGAATGCAAGAGTGGAAGAACATATTTGAATTTTGGGGGCACCAAAGGAGGAGGTCTGGGGGCACAGCCCCCCAGAAGCTGAGGAGTGTTTTTGGTATAATTTCATATAATATGATTATGTGAAAGATATTATTTTATTAAAAGATATAATATAGTTACAAGATTTTCTTCACAAATGGTCACAGGCAATGTTAAGTCATTAAAATTTACCAAAAAAGCTTTTCCTTTTGTCATTAACATTTATAAATTCCATTGCAACTTTCTGAAGGTCAAGTTTATCTGTCCTATCTTTGTGGATATGTAGTAACATTGCATAATTAAGTGATGGCTGCCATTGTGGAGCATAAAAAATCAGTGTTTAATTGTCGAAGAACAGAAAAGCTGCATTCTGCCATTGCTATAGAAACAGGGATTGTGAGCAATATCTGTAGCAACTTGAATACTTCACTGAAAAGACTCTTACTACCACTTAAATAATTCATAACCTCAACAAGTGTACGAAGATTAGTGACCTTTTTATTTGTACATGTCAAGAAGGGCATTATGGACTTTTGATTACTAGAGCTAGACAAATCCCTCAAACATTTTTGCAGCTGTTCACTGACTTTACTTTATTTAACTGTCCAAGTGATAACCCATGTGACAATGAATTTGATAAATGCCTGTAACCATGGCTACACATGTTTATATACAATGAATGTGGTAAATACCCAATTGCCACAATTATATTATAATTACAATGAGTGTTTTTCATTGTTCTCTGCATACTTTCAGTGTAAAAATTTGAGGGGTGGGCACAATAAGCATGTTGTAATTTTTGGGGGGCACGTGCCCCTGGTGCCTCATTGGTTTCTCCCCCACTGTTTGAATGTATTGAGGTATTTCAGAGAGAACAAGTCAGCACAGAGGTTTCAATACAGCAGATGTATGTCGACCTTGTCCGAGCAAGAAAGCTATAGAAAAAGATCAACACATTAAAGAACTCAAAGAAAGTTTTAGCAGTAATATAATCTCTTTATCAGACTATGTAGCAGGCATGTCTCTACACAATAACTTATGAATTCTTTAATCATTACTTTCCTTAACATTAAACTGTTCTCTCTTTAATCATCATTTACCTTAAACTCCTTCATCATTACTTTGATTGTTTCAGTCCCCATTGGTCCAGTAGCTCTTGTCTTGTAACTTGTTAATTCATAATGTTTGTTTTATTAGAATTACGGTATCCGTAGGCAAACCGAATTTTTAATTAAAATTCGAGTAGGTGAACATGGCATATCTCAACGTAAGTACGTATGTTAATGGCAAAGCAGCTATCATAGAATTTATTACTACAAACAGAATGAGCAGATCATTAGTACAAATATATTGTAAACAGGAAAGAACGAGATGGGAGAATAGTTTAGAGATGTTAATAAAATATAACATTCAGTTGAGCAATCACAACTCTTGAAGATGTGATTTTATCACAATGGACATATTAGATCATCCTCCAATATAGCTAAACTTATCTGAGGCAGAGAAAACTGTTAACAAATTAAAAGAAGCAGTTAAGGAATCGATTTGTCCTATACTATTGATTTACCATGACCAAATCCATGAGATTGCTACTCTGCCTAATAAAGTGGATTTCACTGCAGAAATGCCAATATTAGAGTAGATAAGAATATCACACTATGACAGAGGAAGACAGAGATTACTTCCCATACCAGAATCAAGAGGTGCATGAGGTGATTTTTAAAGTTTAGTGAACTAAATCATCTTCAGGAGATCATTTCTTTTTGCTGATGATGGAGGCAAAGATTAAAACATGTTCATTTTTGGCACAGATAGCAACATTGAATTAAGTTTGAATCTGATGCTGTATATGTCAATGGAACATTTAAACTTGTCCTAACTTTTCTATTAGATATTCAATATGCACACATTCAAGTATGGAAAAATTTTCCTCTAGAATTCTTTTTTCTCCCCAAAAAATTCAACCACTGATGAAAACATATAAAAGAATCTTTCATTTAGTCAAGAAGAAAACTTACAGGATGGAACTACAAACACAATCAACAAACATAATTAGAGACTTCAAACTACTTATTTAACAGACTGTCCACTTAACTTCCACTATCAAGTTTACTTGGATGTTATTATCACATCTCTCAAGTAAAGTACAGAGCTATCTTTACTCACAATAGTACCTGGCATTCATATGTGTCCATCCTTTTTGTAATTTCTTACCGTCAATGTGTCATTAACTTCAAGCTCTCTTATTTTCTGAGTTGCTTATTTATCTTTGACATCCTCCACTTGATCTGGTTTACCAAATCAAAAATTGTACAAACAGATCATTTTAAAAACAAGGTTAAAGGAGAAAATCGTGTTACTGAGTAAGGGGTGAGGGAATATGTCATTAGAAAACTATCTAACTTATGCTGACTAGTAGAATTATCTTGTTTACTAATTTCTATAAAGTTTTGACAAAATATTATTCCAGTCAAGACAGTCAAGAAGAGTGATGTCTTCCCAAAGGGCTGTGACCCTGACCTCTGACAACTACCAACAGTAGAGCCTTTGGAAGATTCTGATATTTTACAGTAAGATCTAGTTGACCCACGACTGTTAATTCTTCTTGGGTGTAAGTCTGGAGTATGACTTTTAACTAGTTCATTTTATTTCTAGAGAACTAATATTTCTTATTAAGAACAATGACATCTTCCATTAATTGCTTGATCTTCAATCTTGTTATAACATACACTGTCATAGTGTCACAACTGACATCCTATGAATATAAGTAATGATTCATATTTCCTGTCTCACAACAACATTACCACTCTTATGATATAACTTCTTTGTTTCACTAAGCTTTGAATGGTGTGTAATTAATAGTTCACTGTCAGTGAACACTTTTTGTCAGCAAGTGACTTGTTGATCACAATCACATTTCCTCTAGTTGTGTAAAATATTATTTTAACTGATTGGTATTGTTTTATCATTAGACATAGTGACTTGATAACTTTTGATTTGGTTAAATTTTGCGATTTATACCATGTTCCACCCATTTTTAATTATTACCGTTGACCACACCCTAAAATGTTTCTCACACCTGGACTCGACAATGAAAAAGACGTTCGAAATGGACTCCTGTTTCAGAGGATACCAAGTTCATAATGAGCAATGGACGTCCAATGGAGAAGAAATCATTTTTACTAGTTATTTGTCACACGGTCACCAATAATCAAATTTTCTGCGTAACCATTTGCCACGCCCATAATTGTAAGAAATTGGCGAAGGATATTTTACGATGGAGTTAAATTCGTGAAATTCGCAAAAATTTAGCAACGCGAATGTTTCCCGATATACGGTATCTGGCTGTACTATTAAATCTTTATCACTCAATACCTAATCTTGACCTCCCACACACACTGGATAAGATGGAGTATCTGAAGGAGTTGAGTACTACCTCCAGGTAATAATACGTGGAGAAAGTTATTTTGGCTGGTCTTTCAAAAGATCCGTACTGTCTGCTATATGAATGAAACCACGTGTATTATTATCACGTCCTGACCCAAATGCACATCTGTCGGTGTGAGTATTGTAATTTTGTCATTTGGTCTGAGAAAGATGGTACTTTAGTAGAAAGAGTTCCTGATGACAGCGACTTTTTTGATAATATCACTGGTGATCTTCAAGACTTCTTTGTCTATGGTATATTACCAGAAATAGTTAGCATATGGTACACAAGACAACCAGTCTCAAATAAAGAAAACAGTGCCAAATCCACATTAACTGATAAAAATGATATGGATTATGATGACAATGAGGACTACAAGAAGACATGGTGCTATTGTGGTCAACCCAGCTATGGGCAAATGATACGTTGTGATCACGAGTCATGTTCTATAGAGTGGTTCCATTGTGATTGTTTAAGAATTAGAAAAATTCCAAAAGGTACATAGAGATGTCCAAGTTGCTGGAAGCTACCAAAAAAGGCAAAAAGACATCATTATGGACTATCTTATATCATCTACCATAATCAAATTCCAGCTGTAATCACTAATGTCAACCCATCATATGATCATTTATCCAAATTCAGCCCAATCACTTATTTTTAACAACTACAACATATATGTACTATATTGTCTATAACTGCTAACTCATCATTCTCAGTACTACAAAAATTGAATGGTAGAATCCCTTGTAGTATGGTGTACTTTGGCTTCACAAGTCCTATCACTCGTTCTACATGAATCTGCACCAATGACAATTCACAACTCCAATGATATCTACCTTTTCAAGTTGCTTTTTTCCTCTTGTAAACAGAGGCATTTTAATTTCAGCCAAGTACATTCCTATATGATCTTGGCAAGTGAAGCCTCTATCAGCTAACACAACATCACCTTTCAAAAGAAAGACAGATCAAATTGCATTTTATTTTACAATAATTGTTACATACCTTTGTCTGAAATTCTTCCTCCTACACACTTGAACACATATGATATCATTCCCTGTGGAGTAATTCTAATCAAAAATTTCATTGTCGAATGATGTTTATAATTGCTCCACAATTGAGCTCTTACAAAAAGATCAGTGGGTCTTTCAACAAAAACTTTCGTGCAGTTGATGATTACGGCACACTTCTTGAAAAACTTTTGGAAGAATGTAGGCATGTTTAATTGTAAGACATCACAGTCAAGTCATTGAATGAGTCATTTTGTTTGTATGTACAAGATGTCTAGGATTATGTGAAAATGCCTAAAAACTGTTGCCTTATTTACATTGAATCTATACGCAATATCTTCAAATTGAAGACTTTCATGTAAAAGTATTTAACTTGGATAGTTTCTGCCCACAGGGAAGATCAGACTCCAGTAACTGAAACAGTTCCTTCACAACAATCCAATCAGCAATACCTATATACAGTCAGATATATAGTATAAGAAAATTCATTACAAAATTAAAATCATAATTAACCTCTATATAACTTCAGCACATTGGGGTTGCTTCTTAGTAACTTGTGGTCTGCTACTTGAACACGATCATCCAGCTTCTTCAATTGTGCCTGGGTGGTTTCAACTTCTTTTTTGCTGATAAAAGAACAGTCTCAAGATCCTTTAAATTCGCTAATACTGCTTCAAGCTCATTTAGATCTGGCAATGTTAAGTCTGTTTGACATCCAGCCGACACAATGCTAGAATCTACTGGTTCTTGGTCATTCCTTGGTTCTTCATCCATACCATCATCTTGCTGTACACAATCAACTTCTTCCCTCGTGCTACTTTGTTTTTGCTCTACACGAGATCTTAGGTGTGCGTATTGGCTTCTGGTAGTAATACTGGAACTACTACAGGAGCTGTGATATCCCAGATTCAAGGATGGTGCCCAGTCAGGGTTATTCTGTTCATAGTATGGTACAGGCTTTCCTAAATGAAGTACATCCATCACCAACTGTCATAACAAGTCATGCTTAGTTAATTAATTACCTGACACAAAATGATCTGAACAAACCCTTTCATATTTTGATGGGTGCCAGGTTTTATGATTAATTCTGGATAGCTACTGATTATACCTAAAACAATACAAGATACCATGAGGGATGTGCATATATATATCGTACATATCATAGGTACCTTAGGTTGGAATCAAGCATGCTGGCACTATACCTTTTCTATGTAAGCTTCTCAACATCTTCCCTTGGTTTTTTAACACTTTAGGAATTCTGTAAAAACTTTTTGCTGATCCTTTTAAGGCTCTGTTAGTACATCCGACCACACAACATGATACCACCACTTTAGCTGCAGTCTATTTTTAGCCAACCAAAATGGCGGACAGGATGCTCCGCCTCTCGTTGATTACTTCGGCGCAACTATATTTGAGAGCTTTCCAATTTTTTAGTTATCATTGGCTAAACAGAAGTATAATTAAAATCGTGCCATTAAAACTTTATCCAAATTTATTCCTTGAACAAAATTTGGCAAATAATATTTGTCCTATTCTTAAACTAGCTTCTTAAATTAGTCCTTATGAATAATTAATTATTAGGAATATTTTGAACTATAATTTTCACAATGTCTAATATTCTTATCACTACTTCTTTGTTGCACTATCCCTACTTTAAATCTACTTGTTTAATACTTGTATATTAAGTTAGTAAATATCCTTTATAATGATAACATTATAATACAAGTATTAGGTCATATTTTTACCATAACATGTACTTCCAAATTACATATTTGTCACATTTAACACTACATCAGTGTATTAGTATTTCTTAGGGAATCACTTTATATTCTTGAGACAATTGAACCAGATTATAGATACAACTATTGTCAATAATGATTGTTCTTTTATTTCAATTTACTCTTGTTGTATACTAGTATTGTTTACTAGTAATATAGTAATATAGATTGTATTGTTAATTTTATTTCTCTTACATCCAGAACAATCAAACTCCATTGCATTTGGCAGCATTGTTGAATCATCATGATAATGCTGATACATTGCTTAAAGCTGGAGCATATGTTCATGCTATTGATAAGGTCAGTATATACTATAATGTAAACATATTATATTTATAAAGTGGTTATTACAATACCTTCATATTAAAGAAGTATGTAATAAATTCTAACTTTCTTGTTATTTTAAATGAAAAAAAACATGTACATGTAAGTTATTACATGTATATAATGATTATAATCGCTATCATCAAATATTTGATTATAATGATATAATCAGAAAACATTCATATCCTGGAAAGTCAATTTCCATATTTAAATTTCCTTCTACTTAAATATATCCATCAGTATCCTTTACGACACTAGTGATATTATATTAACAAAACAAAATATGATAATAATGACAAGATATTATCATAAATGAGAAATTTATTATTTTTTACCCATTCATACTAGATACATGTACAGCAGTTGTAGAATTTGTTGTTTTTATTACCTATAAACAAAGTATACCAACAGTCCTATAATCATTTTAGATCACATGATATTTTGATGTCCTTTTGTTTTGCTTTTTTGTTGTTTATATGTGATTATTGAAAATGACAAATAACATAAACTACATACATTAACTGTTGACATACTAATAGGAAGTAATGACTTTAATTAACCTTAATTAATATTGTGAGCACAATTATGATGTGTGTGACCTAGAAGTTAAAAGCTAGCTTGCTTCCAATTCCATTAAATTAAGGTTTATTCCCAGCATTCTACTCTAGTTATTTTATTCATTTCATTTTAAATATTTTTACCTGATCAAGTTGTCCAAAATATATATAGGACAATGCTTTTCAATTATAATCTTGTTATGTACTTGTTGACTATAGAACTAAGTTTGTTTGTTTGTTTGTTGTACATAGCAAGTAAACCAAATACTTTAACTTCATGATCAGATATATTATGGCATCCAATAAATTTACTTTCCTCTATATCAAGTGTATCAATAGATATGACTGACAATGCTTTAAAACTTTTAGCATAATGATAATATAGTAATTATAGTTTAGCTTCTGACAAAAGACACCTTGTGTCACTTTAGATTGATCCTGTCTGAATGAGGAATGTTTCACTTTAGATGTAGTATTATAGTGAGACACCTCAGTCTGAATTTAGGACACTAATGCTATTACAGACATTTCTTCATACCCTGGATTCATTGTATCTATGATAATAGTACATGTAACTGATCCCTTGAAATACAGGTCCAGTTATTGTATTAATGGAGACAGCAAATTTAGAACATTTTGAAAAAAAACAATAATTATGCATTTCATTTCATTTGTACTGGGGTGTGATGTTGATGCTTTAATTATAATTATTATTATTCCATCATTGATGGAAACAATTCAAATTAAATATTTATTGTCTAGTTCCTGTTACAGTACAATTTGTTTATCAATGTGTCTTTTTAGTCAAGCAATTAAGGCATTAATTAAAGCATAGTATTTCTAGACCATATCCAGCTCATTATTTAATAGTCTTTGTCTTTTACTACTTGTATTCATTTCACTAGTTAGTGTACAATAATGATTTTAAGTTAAACCCTTGAGATAATGACACACATCTAATCAGGACAACAGCCTTTGTCCTTATGATATCCTGAATTAGGAAGTTACACTTTATGTTAGAAACATTTAATATTATCAGTGACATCTTTTACTGTTATATAAGTTTTCTCTTTACATCTTATAAACTTAAATCATGAATGTTAATTTTGATGATTGAGCTATAAGTGTAAGTAATAAATTTAACAATAATTATGTAAGTACACAAAACATGTATGGGAAATGACTGGAGATTTACTTGACAGAAGTGATGCCATTTTGCTATGATTTTAATTAAGTGCATTCATTTCACTTTTTGATTAATATTCATCAAAAATATTTACAATAAAAGACAGAAGTGTACAAGTATTTTCTATAATTAGAATTATTTGAGATGACATGATGATATTCATATTAGAGAGGTACTATTCAGGGAGTTTGTTAGAGGAGGTTCTATTGTATGCTTGTTTACAGTTTTGCCATACAAACTGTGTAACAATTTGTAGCAATTCCTTTAGTAAGGATACCTTCCTAAATGCAGGAAGGGCAGATACACATGTAAATTTCCACATCTTTTGCTAATTATCTCTCGAATTTTCTATATCTCAGCATATATATATATATTAATATATATATATTAGTAATTATTTAGTATTGTATTCACAATATTGACAATACTGGTCTATCATAAACAAAAACAAATTGTGATCACATTCTATTTATACATGTACATGAGCACTTGTACTAAAATATGTGGGTCTATCAAAGGAACAAACACAGGTGTATACATTGTATAGGAGTTAGAAGTCATCATCTAGCTTCCTAAATGTAATCAATACTGAGATATAATGCAATAATGTAACAACAGAAGGTTATTATTTAGTTTCCCTAGTCAGTTAAGCTAAAATTGTGATGACAGCAAATATCAACACAAATACTGTAGTACTGGGACCATATATAATATTGATGGTACAGTTGTTCAAGACTCAAAATCCTAGCATCATGAGAGCTATTGATGTATCTCTGTATAACAAGTCTTTCTTTTTGTTTAAGATTTTTTGGAGTTACCAGCCTTTTCAAAGCAGCAGTTGATCAATCAATGATTAATATAGGACAGCACAATAAGAGAGTCTATTAGTTAGCATGACTCATGTTGGTGTCTTTGATATTCCCACATATCATACTACAAATCATATAAGCCACAATCTATGACAGATACAGGATATACATGAAGTGGCTTTCAATTAGAAATCAAACAGAGCCTTGGGTTTTAATTAATAACTGTCCTTATGTGTATCCTATGTGTCATAGACTGTGGTTTAGCTATAGTATATACTTCAATATGTAGGTATATAGTTACCAGTGAATTGAACAATAAGTGTTAGGATATACTTGTTTGATCATGAAACAAATGTGTACTAATAATATTCAGTAATTTAACTATGTTGAAGTTGTCAATAATGTATTACCTGGACTGGAAGGAATCATTTTTGTCAGGTGATGTAAAAATTTCCATATGAACAATTGAATCTTCACAAAATTGTTTGACCTTCCAGTGAGTGAATGATTGCTTCTTTTTACGTATAATTCAATTTTATATGTAATTAACTATACAATCTATGAATATCAATAATGATTAACATTTCCTGTCCCACAAAAGCATTTTCCTACTCTTCTTGATATAAACTCTATGTTGTGTGTTTACTGTGTGAGTCGTATACTAAACTGTTTTGCAACTCATTCAAATTATATTAAGCATTTATGAAGTAGAAACTCATCCTTGAACTAATGCATGGTTTGAGCACTGATTAAAATACCAGTGAAAGTGTATCACTATGTATGAGAGGTGAGGTCAAGAGGTAAATACAGCCTGAATCATAGACGAGTGCTGTATTAGTTTTGAGACCCTATCCATTTGATTATATCCATATATCATCCTCACCTGTCATGCACACTGTTACCTCCTGATCTCCATTAACCACTGATTTCATTTTAAACTATACTGTATTTACACACACACAAACATATATATTTGTATGTCTATCGTTGTTCTTATTCAGTTTGTAATGAAAATTGAAACTACAGATGATTGATAATTTGTTTGAACATACAAATTCTTTGACCAAACCTTCTATAATTTTAGTAGGATTTAAGAAATATGTCAAATATGTTAGGAAGAAAGAAGAGCTTACTCAACACACTTGAGATATAGAATGATATAGCAAAGATATGTGATGGAATGGTTATTATAAAGTAATGAAATCACTGATAACACAATAGGCATCAAAGTATTCCCTAGTACAACATACTGTATGATACATAGACATACAATTGGCTCTACAAAGATCTTTTGAAGCCCTAGGAGATTTAATGGCAAATATGTCATTTTTACTATCAATTAATTAGTATGGGTGAATACAACAAGGTGTGATAAAACAGATCACATCAGAAAGATAGGATATGCAATAAGAGCCTAGCAACCTGCTTGCTGGTATTTACTTCATGGGTCTGAGAATTTCACCAAATGCTGCTTGGTTGGTATTGTTCCATTAGCTTTAAAAGAAGGTACTGTTGATGAGAGAAATTTGTTGAATTCCTATTGGGAACTCTTATTCTCATGTTAAACAAGTTTAATGGTAGTAACCTTGATAGATATTCATCATGTGACACCAGCACTTCAGGGCACACTACTTAATGTTGGAATTTTATCAACATTTCTTCCTCCATACAACCCACATCAGAATCTTGCTGAAGAATTATTTAATAATGTAAAGTATTATCAATGATTGGATTAAGTCATGTGATATTATTAGTAATAAGTTCTCACAATGGAATCTGTATGTTGAAACACAATATTGCAATCAACAGTTACAACAATTAATATAATTAAACACTACAGTTTAATACCGTCACTTATGTCAAAAGAAAATTTTATAAAGTCTAACTATGGGCATTATTTTGATTCAAAGTCTCGAAGCTTCTTGTTAGCTTGTTTGTACACAACAAAATTGTATTTCTAGTATTCTCTACTCTTGCAGACACTGCTGCTAATGCTTCACTTTTTGTAGCTCTAGTCATTATGTTCTACTGTGAAGTCAGCAGAACAAGTATAATATATTTATTTCAATTTTAATCTTCCTTTGTTGATGATAGTATTTCCTGTTCCTTGTGTTCACTATAAGATCACGTTTTTGATACTAGGACTGTTTGTCTGTATGAAATGCCCTATATAATTATTACAAAAGTCACTCGTGTAGAGTACAGTCACTTTTTGATGCAATGAGCTTTGTCAACAATAAAATCAACCAACGATTCCTGAAATAGAGCTGATTGAAATAAATATTGCCATTTCTTTTTGATAAAGTTAGAAATATTATAGTCTTAGAACTAAAATGGTATGATTTAGTCCAGGTGTTAGTTGATTATATACCAAAGCTAATAAACTATAACACAATGATTTGATGTATTCCGTTGGTAGACATAAAAAATATCTCTTTGGCTTATTAAACGCTGCGCTCAATAGCAATATCTTGCTTCTTGTAGAGTTGCTGGAACTCAATAAACAGGAAACTTTTCTCACAATGTCCATCGTTTTAATAGTCATATTAAAATATGCTCCAAATCGAATTCCCTAAAGACATCAGGCGTTTTGGCCGATTTTATTGGACAAATCAAAATTCATCCTATCCATCGAATGCTGGCAGCTGGAGACTAACAATACTGTGACTTACCGTCACTGCTACACTCATTATGGATAAACTGGCATCTGCTACCGGTATAGTTAACACACGCACCTGAATAAAATGTAGAACCTTCATACAATTTATGTTTCTTATCTTATTCTAACTATTTAGTAAGTTCTCATACAGTGGCAACATGGCAATTGTAAACAAACTAACATATCTACTGAAACTATAGTGAAGGTTTTGTATTTTAGTGCTTTTTATTTTTGCAAAGCAGTTATCATGGAATTTATTACTACAAACAGAAATGCAGACCATTAGTATATAAAGGCTACAAATATATTGTAAACATGGAATAATAGTTTGGAGATGTCAATAAAGTGGGCAATCAGTTGAGCAATCACAACTCTTGAAGATGTGATTTTATCATAATGGACATATTAGATCATCCTCTTGATATATAGCTGAACTTAATTGAGGCAAAGAATATTGTTAACAAATTAAAAGAAGCAGTTAAGGAGTCAATTTGTCCCATACCATTGATTTACAATAAGTACATCTGGGAGATTATGGAGATAGCTGCTCTGACTAATAAAGTGGACTTCACTGGCAAGATACCAATGTTAGAACAAACATAACTAGAGACTTCAAACTACTTCTTCAACAGGCTGTCCACTTAACAGTGTCACTAGCAAATTAACGTGTGTTTTGGTATCACTTCTGCCATGAAAACTATTGCTCTTGGTATGCAAGTTAAAATCAAGAACAAAATGACCTTAAATCATTTATAAGAAAAATTTCTTAAAGATTTCTTTGTCCTCTTTGACAATATATTAAGTGATAAACAACAAAGTATTCCAAGATCATGTATACCAGGGCTTTTTAGCAAAATCAGTACTTTTATAAAATGTTGAAATAGTGAAAACATTGCTCAATTAATTTAAGTATGATGTTAACAATTACTACAAATTCATTTGTAGTAAGAAGAATTTTCAGACATTATTAATGTCAACACACAGATTTTAACTAAACTATTCATTACAGCAGTTACACTGAATTACTTCTCAGTTTGTACAGAACCATGTCATCCAACAAGTACCATATACAGGTTCATCTATTGAGTAACTTTAACTTTCTTCAGACAAGTACACTTTTATCTGTATTGTACAAGAAATGGTCACTAGATTTTTAATACACTTTGTTAAGTGTTACTACATAGCCCATAGTTGGTACAAGAGATGACCTGGTTGTACACTAAATTAACAAACTCATTACATACACTAATGCAACTAAACTACATACAGCAAGCCCTTCTTCCAAGGTATATGGGTGTGTACATTATGATCAGAAAGGAAATGTTTTTGATCACAGCTCAGACCTAAAGTAAAATTATCATATAACATATCAAGACTAAAGGTAGAAAAAATTACAAGTGTACTCCTGTATATGAGTAACAATGTACATGTAAATATGGAAAAAATTGAATTTTGCAAAACATTTTCAAGACTGTATCTTGACTACTAAAGCTGGTAGATGACTTAGTAACAGTTTTAACTTGAGAGTTAATGTCTCCAATTAGTTGTGTAAGTAAACAGACATATATGTCGACCTTCCTATCAACACAACCAACACTTTATACAACTAATTGGTCCCATTACCTGTATGTAATATCTGGATGAATTCTCTCAATTGCCAGTTGTTTCCCATGCATATGGTTTACACTCTGCAAGGAAATATTCTAAGATTGGGGAATTGACTTGACTTATAGATTTGCAAGAGCTTCTTGAGTATATAGTTGATATGTAAGTCATTCAGCCATTATCTATAATGAATAACTCTCTTGTTTCGATCATAAGCATCTATCACTCTATTTTAATAAAGAGAGAATTTATCCAGACATTACATACAGGTGAGAGTTTAAGTTTGTCATAACAGGAGCATAAATGGAAGAAAGACATATAATAACAAGAGCTGTCATTAAAAGATATCTGAAATAAGCAACTGCATGCAACCTTTTTCTCATGCAAGGAATTAGTAGAGTAGTTATGTGTTGGGATTGCTTCATTTTGACATTTGGCTTGTGATAACTTGATGAGCCATTTTCTTAGCACCAAGAAAAGAGGAAAGAGGCTACAGAGAATTGACATATTTACTGAATCTTCTTTTTTATGTTTTCCTTTTTGTTTGATACATCATCTGATGAGTACCATTTACACATTATGGTGTTTAATTGTTTTAAAGAATAACATTCCTCACTGATTGTAAAGTAAAACATGTTTGGATCAGTAAACAATAACAATCAAATATTAAGATTCAGTGATATGTGTCACTGATTATCAATAAATACTCCAAACTCTCATAGTTGCCCCATATCAATTCAATATTTAGTGAGACTAACCATTAACTTACTGTACTGGCAATATTATAAATATTATAACATGGACACTGCTCATACCACTTATGATATATGGATTTGACCACATCTTGAGTGACAACATCCAAGGTTTTTTAACCTCTCAAAGTGTTTGTCACTGCTATTGGTATATTTTGAAGACATCTAATGAAAAGGTCTTTCAATGAGTTAAAAAGTTTGTGTAAACAGTATCTAACAACTAGTCTTCTTGTAATTATGTAAATCAAGGTATTCATATTATAGTCTTTGTATTTAGGGTAGGATAAGTGAAAGATTTGAGTCTCCTGTATTGACTAATAAGACTGTGACTGCTTGAGTACCATTGTGTGCTCAATTTCACTTTATGTAATTAGTCCTTCTTTTAATATAATTTCATTGGTTGTTAATATTTTAATGTTATCATTAGTTACCATTGTTACTAAATTAGGACCAGAATTATATAGAATTTGTTTGCTATTATTAAATGTGATCAGTCAGTTTCACATCTCAACTTCTAATTTTTTTGTTTTTTTATTTAGCAATTGACTTACATGTAACTACATTGAAATGTTATGTTTTTCTTTAGAGTGACTCCTACTGTTTCTATTTTACATATTATATCACTATATGACAAGTCTGTGTCAATTAGGACATGTTTATTTATATATCTCAAGTATATAGTAATAATATATCATTTCTGTTAGTCCATTACTTTTACAATATAAACCTTTATCTAAAATTCTATTTCTTTATATAGAGGGGCGATTCTTCTCTGCATTTTGCTTGCATGTTTGGTCATGTCAATGTTGTCAAGCTCTTACTCTCTCATGGTGCAGATCCAACAATAATAAATAATGATAAAAAAACTCCTGCTGACGAGGTCAAAGCTGATGATGTTAACAGACAAGTAATATTGGAAGCTCTAGAAAATACAAAACAAGGTATATAGATTGTTTACATTTTATATTATGTGATGATGACTATCACTTCTTACATAAATATCATAAAGAGTTATCATTGACACAATACATTAAAACATTTTTTAATTCACTATATTATAATAATATGATACATATAATTTATGGTACTCCTCTGTTGAAAGGCAATGTGTATGTTTATGAGAAATATTATTTTTATAACATGATAATTCATTATCACTAACTATATACTAAGATAATTGATTAATTAGAACTGGACATAAAACAACAATAACAATAATTGTTGACCAGTATACTATGACAACTGAATATAAATGTTATTATAAGTATAGTTTGGAGACATGCACTAAAGCTTTTTATCAATTATAAGACATGGTTATCATTATAGCAATCACACAGAATTTATTGTTTATACTGTGTACATAGGTGAGACTTCAATAATGTAATGAAGTTCTTGTTGTATATAACAATATGTCTTAATGTACAAACAGACAACATTATTGGTTGATTATAGATTAGGATGTTTTTGCTACATTAATTATTTATGTCAGCAAGTAACTCAGACTCCTCTACAATACATCTATAGATAGTATTAGCCAGCTTGTTGTATATCAAGTATTGATAGTATTATATTAACAGTCAATGAAATTATTACAGTCTGTTCTGATGTTTAACAGACAGTCTACATCTACAAAGTGAACAATCCTTGCTAAATCAAATGATGAATATATCATTTGAATTATAATTAATTTTATTTTATATCCCATTCTAATTCTAAGTCTGTAACTTATTGTAACAATTACTATAATCACAAGTTTAAAGACACTGAAGCATTCTTAAATAGTAGGACACTATTCATTGCTATAGTCTTATTCTAGAGCATGTCACTCATCATTAAAACATAGTGTATTGATTTGTGTTCAGTTTACATTACTTCCTTATTATTATATAATATTGATATAAAATTCCATAAATATACACAGTTCTTATTTTATTAGTTCATAGTTTGTTTTACATAGTTAGAAAAAATTATTAGGCTTTGTATTACACATTATCAATCATCATTAATAACTTTATGCTACGTCAATAATAATTGTCTTAGAAAAAAACAGTGTGACCTAAATTAATAACAATAAAATTGCAAACATTATGACTATTTTGTATTCGATTTACCAATCACATATACTAGCTTAATGTAAATAAAATTAATAAGAGGATCAGCAAGTTTATTGTCTTTATTTATATTTCTTTCTTTTCAATAGATTATTCTGGTGTTGTACATAAAGCACTCAAGGAAGGCCATGTCAAAGCAAAGTGGTCAAAGCTTGCTACATCAGGAGCACCTGCAACTGGAAAGTCTTCAGTTATAAAACTTATCTTAGATGAACCTCCTCCAGAAGAGCACCATAGTACTTTAGTAGTCACTACACCGGAAATAAGGAGGGTTGGTACAACTGGTTTTATAGCTGGAGCTGAACCAGGCAATTCTTCTTGCCCAATATGGAATAAAGTAAACCCACACTCAGTCAAACAGATGATAGCCAAACAAATAAAACATGGAGTTGATTGTTCACCAAAAACATCTTCGACAAAAAGTGCAGGTGACAATGAATCTTCATCCTCATCTGATGATGATGGAATACCATCTGGTACTACAAAGGATATGTCACAGTCAAAAGATGTGTCCATTTCAGTACAACAATCAACACCTAAGCTTGTATCTCCTGCTACTAGTGAAATTGTTAAAATCTTACCAACTGTAGAGGAGTCCCCAGAGCTTTATCAGTCACACTGGGTTTATGTGGTAGACTCAGGCGGTCAAGCAGCCTTCATAGACATAGCGCCCGCGTTGCTACGCTATAACCCAGTTAGCATACTCACCCTAAAATTAAATGAGAAGCTTGGAGATAGGCCCAAATTTTATTTTAGCTTTAAAGGTGAGTTAATTGGAGAACCAGTAGAACGTCAGATCACCAACATGCAACTTCTTGAATCGTCGTTTCGTTCACTAGTGTCAACCGATCAGCCACATTTGCGCAATATCCATATCACGTGTTCTTACGACAAGCCTTCCCTTCTTGTTCTTGGCACATTCTATGATAAAGTAGATGAGTGCAAAGGAGAGACCTTAGATCAGAAAAATGCAGCTCTTTGGTCAACATTAAGCAAATTCCGTGATGTAAGGCTCAATTATAGCGATGGTAAAAAGAAAGTAATTTTTCCTATCAACACAATTGCCCGTGGTGAGCCTGAACAAGAAATGGCCAAGTTTATTCGTAATGTTGTTTGTCGGTCTTACATTGAAGCTATCATACCAGCTCGATGGTTCTTGTTTAATCTGGATCTAGAAGAGTTTCAAAAGAATAGTGGGTCTATGGTTGTAAGCAAAGAACAGTGTTTGAGGATTGGAGGAGCACTAATGATGGAGCAGAAGGATGTTGAAGCAGCACTCATGTACTACCACGATCTGACAGTTTTCTTGTATTTCCCTAAAATCCTCCCTAATGTGGTATTTTTACACCCTCAACCACTATTCAATAAGTTGTCTGAGTTAATTAGTATTTCTTTTGCTGATGCTGTTGACCATTTAAGGAAAATGAATATTATTTTACCTGCTGATACCCACGATCAACTTAAGAGTGAAGGTACCTTTACAAGAGATATTTTAGATCATCTCTCTGAGGGATTCACTGAAGAGTTCACAGCTGACGATTTCTTAAGATTAATGGAAGATATCTTCATTATTGCACCTCTACCAGTAAAGGGAAAATTTTTTCTTCCTAGTGTACTCCCAACATCAGACAACTTAGAGAAGATTAGAGGTCCATTCTTAAGAAACATGGACTCTCTTGTTTTGACGTGGGAAATGAAACCACTCCCTCAAGGTGTCTTTCCTGCTCTTGTTGTTAATCTCCTTAAGCGACAAATCTCACCAAGTTTTGATCTTTATCGTCCCATCGACTTAAATGAAGAGTCTCGACAGTATCGCAATGCTATCCGACTAGCATGTCTTGACCTAGGAGGTGCAATTCTCTTAGTTGATGCCATTTATTGGCTGGAAATTTATTACTATGGACGTTCTACAAAGTGTTCTGCTATTCGATGTTCTATTTTAGAGGGTATAAATGCAGTTGTGAAGAAATTCCAGTATAAGCCAATTCTATCAATTCCTCAGGAACGCTTTCTCTGCTCAATTTGCCCTCCTCCAAGAAATCATCTTTGTCGTCCAGATGAAGACAAGGAGACGCTTACGTGCTGTCAAGATGGCATGTCATTTGTTGCAATTGACCCAAAACGACAGTACCCTTGGATTGATTATGTAGTTCCTGAAGCCTCTAAGTTACAAGGTAATTGAAGATTAATATACTTGTTTGTATAAACAGTATACAGTCTATAGGATGAGGTTACTACTATGTAGTACAGTATAATACAAAACACTTTTTGTGAATGGCTATATAATAAAATGTCAAATAATAAGTACATAAGCACTGAAATATTGTTATAAACATAAGTGGTTTGTGTTTTGCTGTACCAGCTTTAAAGTGAGAGATCATGCTCCTTCTTAGCATCTTTCCTTTTCCAAGGTTATGTCAAAATTAATATTTATAAAGGAGAATGAACACTCTGACTGGATATAATGAATATATAAAGAATTTATATACAAGCTGCTTTGAAGAGGTGTAAGCAGTTTGTCCTAAAGTTGCTTGTTACTTTTCTTGTGCTAAGTATATCAAAATCACATTCATTAGTACATCTATATTTATTATTAAGTATAGACATAGTTATATAGGAAGATTGCACTAACACATTATTGCACAGAGTTGTTATAATAATTTTAGAGCATTTAAAGATTACTTAAGTACATGCTACATAGCTTTACCATCAATTAAAATTGTTCACAGAATGGTAGTTTTTGGCAGATTTTACCTATTCTGCTGTTATCTAGTGATATTTTGCTAATAATTATTCATTAACAAGTCTCAAAGCACTAACTAACCATGTTTACCACATGGTGAATAGTGTTAGCTGTGATAACACTTGATTGGTTGATAAAGTGGTAGTTCCGTACAGGAGTTGTGGACTTTTTTAATGAATAGTTACTCCAAATCAAACTTGAATAGTTTCCAGTTATTATCAATTTACCATATATTTCCTGATAACACTATCTGTATTGTGTTATTACCTTGGGCTGGGAGTATGAAATAAAAAATGTAAAAAATAAATAAACAAGTATAATAATAACTATTTAAGAAAATGAAAAGCAACATACAAACTGTAAGGATAGCAATACCAAAAGTATAGAAACAAAATTGGGATGAACAAATCCATACATGAAATAACAAAGTAGCCAATCTTGTAAAGACAAGAAGGGCTGTTAGCTAAAATTTGAATATTAAAAAGTACACTTTAAGTGTATATTCAAGACTGGATAAAGGCATGTAACACTTTTTCTGATTAACTACTACAAAAGGTTTATATGAGTTTGTGCATTCATTTCTATCTTCTTTCTATAATTTGACATATCCATTCCAACATTGCCTTTCATTTTCTTAAATGGTATTTATCATACTTTCAATTTTTATTTAATAAAATTGAGTACTTTTACTAACACATGATAACACATTGATATGTACATATAATTAAACAAATCTCAAGTTTATTTAAATTTTATAATTTTGAAATAGTGATGTTATTATTAATATGATTTTTTGTATTATAGACATTACTCAATTATTGAAGAAAGAACCCAATCTCACTGATCTCCTTATTCTGTTAGCTGATATTGAATATGAATGGCACAATATTGGTGTCGCGCTTGAAGTCGAACAAAACGTTTTAGAGAGTTGTTACAGAAGCAATGAGAATAATAGCTACAAGCTTTTCAAAGTTATTAATTCTTGGATGACTAGCATGACTAGTGAGGTTACATGGGAAGCTGTCATTGCTGCAGTTGAGAGCCGTATTGTCAAACATAAGTCAACTGCAGTTAAGATGCGTACATTCTTAGCAAAGCCTGAGGTGCGTTATAAGTACGAAGAGATGAGTGATGTCAACCAAATATCTGATCATGAGGTGCGTCCTAAACGTGAACATATGACTGCTGTCGTCCAAACATCTCGGCAAGAGGAGCGACCTCAATCGACACATACAAGTGATGTTGACGAAACATCTGCACCTACTAAGAAGAAATGTCAAATCTTATAAACATTTTTTGTATATTCCTTCCATTTTGCACAGCTACATATATTATATTATTATACCTCTTTTTGCAATAGACTTCATTAGTTCTCTTTGATATTGATTACATTGTGATTTCTTTGATTTAAAGGATGTTCTTTTATCATTATTAATTTTAATTTTATACTATTATAGTTAATCTAAATAATAGTTTATTTAATATTTAACAATTTTTATATAGCGCTTACCTTTGAGAGAGTGTTTTGAAAACAAGTATGATTTATATTTGAAATCTTTTCCAGTATAATTTACTATAGATGTATTCATAACAAAACAAACTCCTATGTCATACTAAAAAATGTACAATGATCCCTTTATAATTATTTGTTATAGGTTACAAGACATAACACAAAAGTCTCAGTGCCACAGTTTGTGACAACAAACAATTTCATAATTCATTACAGGTGTATCATGACATCATTAGGTGGTTATTGCATCATGTACAATTTTGTCACTAATAGCTGGTATATAATTAATTATTATATATATATATATATATACATGTTTTGCTGAGATTTCATTTTTGTAATTAATCAAATATTTCGGGTTAAACCACACAATAAAGTCTTCATGTATTAAATATATAGTGACAGGAAGCAAATTGTGAAATACATTATTGTGTTATAACTAATTATATTGTATAAAGTGAATATCAACACTCTCTTATCATAGATGTGACACATGCTACCTCACAAGTTGCTATAAAAAAGTCAAGTCATAATCAAACAGACAATGGTGTGTTTCTTTATTATATAGCCTACAGGAGAATATTAAGTACCTATTAGTATTATATTTAGTATAAGCAGTATACGTAAAAAAAATTATGTCAAATATTAGCATTAATTTTTTTGGTAAATACTTCATTTTTTCTTGATGATTATTTTATTTTCCACACACATTGCACATGCTATAGCATGTGCATCCTTGATAACCTTTGTGATTTAGTGTCTTTAGTTGAAAAGTATCCATTCCTACAAAAGGAAAGAGAGGTAAAACATTTCTTTTTCTACTGATGGACATATTTTTTGCATTTGAAGCTATTGATGGAGATGCAGAGGCTTTGTGACAACAGTATTACACTTAAAGATTCTCAAGATCCATACCAAGAGCTTTATCCAATGTTACTTCAACAGGCTAACTCGATGGTCAGCATTCTGTACAGTTAAAGAAACTGCTGGATGACATGTCAGATAGTCAGTTCATAATTTGTAAAAAATTGTGCTAATTTTGACATACATATGTAATGATTCATTGTTAGGTTTGGTTATCCTGCCAATGTTACTTCCAGATTCCAGGACAAAAGCTGACCCAAGCAAGGTTATCTACTTTACAAAGGTATAGTATGACGAAAAGTGTTAATGTGAAATGAAATGTTTGATGTAGGGTGCCACGGATATCGAGAAAATTGTAAAGGAAAATCAGCAACCACAACCTTACCTTTTAGCAACTGGTGATTTTGAAAGACTTGGTCAATGTTTCTTAGTTGTCAATTGTGTCATTATTCATGAGGTGAAGAATTGTCCTCCATTGAGTCTTTTAGCTGCATACTTCGTCTACAATATATGTTACCCAAAGGGATGTAAGAACATGTATTCATTTATGGGTTTTTTCCTTAAATCACCCACAGACAAAGTACCTCTATCAGTTAAAAATTTGTATAGTAATATGAAGCTTCCTTAAAACAAAGGGGTTCAACTTGTTTGTCTTAATACTTTTTCAATCATGTTTCATTTGTGGTCCATTTATAAACAATTATAATTCTTTGAGATAAGTGTTTACATCACAATGAAAATAAGTATTGAGAACACACTTCATGGCAAAAGGTGTGCATGCCTTACACACCAATACGAATGTGTGTACTGTGACAGTGTGAGCATACTTGATTTAGTGTATGTTTTTATAGTGTATAGGCGATCATAAGAATGGTTTGGACTAAGAGTATGTCCATTTTTATCTATTGGTATCTATGACTTGTGAGCTATTGAGTTTTAGTGTTGTTACAATGTACAGCAAGCTTCGTCCATGTACCTTGACATAACTTAATTATTCAGCATAAGAGTGATCACTTGTTTTTTGAAAGAAGAATTATGATAGTATTTACCCACAAAAGAAACAAACAAAATAAGAACTCAGAACTAAGACAAACATAACCTTCCAAAACAGAGAAACTAAATTACAACTATGTTCCAAAATGATCATAAGTAATCCTTGAAAAAAGAAAAGAAAGTTATAGTAAAGTGTGGACAAGTGATCCAATGAAAGCCTTGAAATGATTTTTTTTGCATACATCATCCACCAGATGTTGGTACTTAATACTATCAGCCTTATTTTGGAAAATGTCTACTCTTAGTTATTATATACAAAAACAGTCCAAACTTAAATACATATACAGTGTATATCTTTGTTGAGTTACTATTACAAAATCTACTTATTTTATAGAGAACAATTAAACCAGATAAATTGGTCCTCATTTGTTTATTAACTCCCATTGCATATAAATGGCAAGAACTCGGAGAGGCACTTGAATTAGAGTACAGTGCCCTAATGTCATTGCAACAAAACTTCTACACTGATGAGAAAAGGCTCTCTGAAATTCTTCGGTTATGGATTGACTGACAACCTACCAAAGTTAATTGGAGCACATTGTAATGGCTGTACAATCTCCTCCTGTTGATAATTTGTCAGTTGCTGAAAGTATACGTTCCTTTC
Source organism: Xestospongia muta (assembly GCA_963693285.1). Taxonomy (NCBI): domain Eukaryota; kingdom Metazoa; phylum Porifera; class Demospongiae; order Haplosclerida; family Petrosiidae; genus Xestospongia; species Xestospongia muta. The sequence goes on from OY848917.1 coordinate 30,591,796, forward strand.
TTTCAAAAACTGATGACTGAATTTTTCATTTTGCTATTTTTTAGTTTTTTTATTAAAGAATGAATGAATATATTGTCTGTTAATAAAAGTAAGAGGTACTTTAATTTGATCCATTTTTGAAGTATTCAAAGTATTTCTGTTATTTCCAAACATTTTGTAAATTCTTAAATTTCTTTATATTTTATGATTTTTCTCTCTTTTGTTTTTGGTATTATAATAACATGCATATAATTATGATAAAGACTATTAAATATAACTCAGAAAATTTGTGAAACTATTTTATTTGTAACTGAATTGTTTTGTTGTTTGTGTCGTACCTCAAGACAACAGTCTTAACTTTTTAGTCTAATTGAAATACTTTCTGATTCTATTTTGTCCTTACTATTTTATTTTGCATGTATGCTGCAATGTTTTTGTTGCTAACATGTATCTTTAAATTATATAATTAATTTAAATAAAATCATTTTAAAGGTCTTATATACCACTTATCTTTTAAAGAATTTACTGAAAAGATACACTCATCAAACAGAATATACTCAAAGTCTTGTCCAGTATATTGTAGTGATAAATAAATATATAGGAAAAACAACATGGAACATCAAAGTACCAACATTTCAAATTCATAAATAATCCTTAATGTACATAGATGTGTTGTAAGATCACAGACCAATGATTCATCAAAGGTGTGTCATAAGACCATATGAAGTAATTGTATCATTATTCTAAGCATGTAGAATAGTATCATTAGGCAGTAATTGTGATTGTATGAAACTTCCTGATCTAAGACACATATTCAAATTACTTCTTGGCTCTCTAACTTATAATACAATTTTAGTATATGTTAGTAAATATAAGAGTTGATGATTTTCAACTATATTAACTCTAATTTGGATGTACCAGGATTTCACCACTATAAGGATGTTCATGTACATACACATACACATGTTTTGTCTTCAAATATTGACAGTAGTTGACACAAGGTACTTGTGATGTTTCAGACTAGTAAGTTTTTGTCTTATCACTTTTATCATGTCTGAAACTATAGTGATCATCAAAGTCAAGTCATCAGTGGTAGAGGATCATTAATAACTGCACTGTCTGTAATATTCTAAAACTGTTGTATTTGCTTAAGAAATAATTTCCAAAGCTACTATATTTGTATTCTCACATTAAGGGAGTGACTATCTTGGCATGAGACTATATATAAACCTAACCCCACCCCTTTTCTGTAAAGGTATCCAAGTAATCACAGCATAAGATGCTGCCTTGTAAATTAAAATGTATGTTTTAGAAACTTTCAAATAGGATGTATTAATATTGTCCTCATGTATATTCACGAGATATCTTGTCAGTATGGGAGTTACTTCTGAGAGTTAACTATTTGATCAATATTATCTAAGGAAATCAGAGATAGAGCAATGGATTGTATCATAGTCAAACCACAAATGGACAGTCTGTAGCAATCACATCATCTAAAAATGCTAAGTGAGAGAGAGAGAAAGAGAGAGAGAGAGAGAGAGAGAGAGAGAGAGAGAGAGAGAGAGAGAGAGAGAGAGAGAGAGAGAGAGAATGTCACTAATACATATAGTAATTCTTACAGTTTTATGATCTTCCATTTTATTATCTTGTGTTACTTCTAGTGATTTTGTGATGTCAACAAGGAATGAAATTGAGAACAAACGTAATTCACAATGAAGGAAACAGTCACAATTATAATGTACTGTACTACAGCTCATATACTGTATGATAGGAGTACATGTACTATGGAAAAATAAGTTCATGTTATACTGACCTTTGTTCAGGTATAAGAATAACAAGTGCATACTTCATTAGCTAGACAATCTCAATGAAAAGCATGATAGCATGTAAAAAGCTTGAGATAGTAATCTTCCATTACATACATTCTTTATGATCTGATTTGATTAAAACAGATCTAATGAGGAGGGAGGAACAATTATATAACATTTTAACAAATCATTACTTGTTCCTTATTTCCTGAATATCAGCATGTATATTCTTAGCACTCTCAGTAGCTCCTTGCATTTCTTTCTTGAGTTGTTCAATATGAGTATTATAGGATTGTAGCGAGTCACATATAGGATCCTATACCTTGAACTGATCAATAGTTACTACATCAGAGAAAAATGGTAAGATATCTTCAATCTTAAGAACACGACAATCTTTTAAAAACTGCATAGCTCTATAATAAGATACATATTATATTAATACTATAACATTGTTAATTTCTATACTTATAATAACCAGTACATATAGGAGCACATGACTATTGCGAAGGAGCATCCAACTCCCTTAACTAGGTGTTGTTGAACCAAGACTTAGAATGCATGTCCATATATAGACATAACTGCAAAGTGTTGCATTTTAGTACTTGTAGGCTGTAACCTCTTAGTAAGGTGTGATTTAAATAGATAAGTTATTTTCTTTCTAAATTTTAGTCAAACAAACAAAGATAACCTAATACAGTCATCAACAGATTCTGCTTCGCATTCCAGGTTGATTGCAGTAAAAACACTTAGAGCATGATATATAATATAACATAAATTAAATGCACTCCTGGTATACATTATGTATGTATACAACTATATTTACTTTGTGATATCTTTCTCCTTTTTAATGACATGCTCTGCAATTTGAAGCCACAGTTTTTTCTGTAACTGACTGTCCTTTCTTACCACACGATTCATTCCAATCAAACTATGTGCTAGTTCAACATCATTACACTAAATAAATAAATAAAACAATTATAAAAAATATTGTAGATTGTAAAATGAGAGGAATGCATTATATATATGTATATATATATGTGACCATAAATACGAAAATGGTACTTAACGCGCAGACGAATTTTGAACAAACGCTTGTGTATAAATGGTTGCTATGCGGCCATCTTAAACAGGAATTTATTAAAATTCACTACGTGATAAGAATTCCAAATTATATTGATTTCCTTCTCAAGATGGCCATGTAGCAACTGTTTTTACACATGCGTTGGTTCGAAATTCGTTTGCGTGTTAAGTTTTATTTTATTCATTTTCGTATTTATGGTCACATATATATACATATATATTATAACTAAATGTACAGAAAATTACAGCTTCTTATATAACACTGTACAATACATTATATCTAAATATATATATATATAATATTTAAAGAGAGTTACATTTATTTACATACATCATCCATATAAACCCATACTATCCTATATACTATATTACAGGTGTACCTTTAGTGCTAGCAATATACACTCCTCAAATAATCCCACATTATCCTGTATACTGTATTATAGGTGTACCTTTAGTGCTAGCGATATACACTCCTCATATAATCTCATACTATCCTATATACTCTAATATAGGTGTACCTTTAGTGCTAGTGATACAGACTCTTCATATAGTCCCATAGCAGAGTATATATAAACACAAGCTCCATCAAGACTACGTTCTAGACATAGTCGTAAAGCATATTGTGGATCATAGTCAGGACTTAGACCATCCTATAATATAAAGTATACTGTTAATATAAGTATATGTAATACATGTAATACACATCCACTTCCAATCATTTCCTGTAGTTTTACTTACTATAGCTTGCTTAACAAGATAGTCCTGTAGTTTCTGATGATCACTGGGATCATTACTGTTAGCATATGAAGATACTAAAAAGTTATGAACTGATGTCTCTGATGATCTCAGACATGTTACACAAAATTCAAGATATTTAATAGCAGCTGCATTCTAATACAGAGAGACGAAATAGAGCAGTTAATTAATATAAACTTAATATTGTACATGTACATGTATATACTAAAAAGGACCTGGATGCTTGGGTAAGACTATTTGAAGGATTTATGATACTTTTCACTAAACATTTCAATAGTTATATCAACTATCATCATCATTGGCTAAATAATAATGTATACAAAGAAATCAGTCTTTTATATACTAATCCTAAGGGTTTAAAGTTCAGTATTAGCTATAACAAATATGGAATGTCAGGGTTTTTTCAGGTTTTTGGGCAAGTGGGGGAGGCAAAATGTGATATAATGGGAGAGTGGGGGGGAGGGAGGAAGTGATATCTGTATGCTTTGCACATGACAAAGTAGGGGGGGGGGTCGGGGACATGCTCCCTTGGAAAATTTTGACTTTTTGCATTTGATTTGATGTATTTTGGTGGACTCTGGGATTGTTTTCACACAAACACAGTTTACATTTGCCAGGTATAAATTATGCTTGTATCCTATGTTCTTGAGCAATGACACAAACATAATGTACATCTGCCAGGTTATTACTATTATTACTATTTATTAAATACCTTTATATGTGATCTGTCATACTATATAAACTAACTGAGGTCACTACCAGTACATGTTAACACTTGTACATTCTTCTAGGACCAAGGTGTGGTAAGACTAACAACACTGAATTGTTCTCATTTTGTCTACTAGTTTATGTCATTTACCTACACAACTAAACATAATTAATTATCATTAAAAGAATTAGTTACAGGACAACTAAGTCTTGATAAATAGTCATTTTAGTAGGAATCTTGCATACTTAGATTATGTGCCTTATGTCAAACTGATTGTGTATATGGTAGAGCAGGTCTTTTTTTATAGCATTTGATATCCATGACTTCTAGTAGACAACTGAACAATGTCACTAATACAAGATACCTTAAGAACACAACAGTTAGGGTTATCAACAACTAAATGTACAAACACACATTTATTTGTTAATTGAACTAATACTATTTATAAATGATACCATATTGGCAACAAGGATACAAGATTATAGACAAAGTGACACTTGTAGACAAAGTGAGTAACATCCATGACACTAATAGTATAGTTGTACTATTACAGTAAATATTTTTCTATAGTCTACCAATATTGTCTCAAGTAATAATTAAAGCTTTGCTTTTTAATCAAACATCACATTCAGTGTGATTTGTTAGTAACATTGTTAGACTTGTAACTTGAAATAAAACATTGTTTGTATGATAAGAATGGGAGGTACTACATATGATGTAAGAAATAGCAGGTCCATCTTGAAGCCATGTTGGAATAAATAATTAATAGAACATGTGACAGATCATGGAGGTAACTTGCTCAATATATTCAAACTATAACATTGACCTAATTAATCAGAAATCAACCCAAACAAGTGAGATTAGTCCTGATAATCATTAAATAAAGTTTATATTTAGAAAAGTGATCTTTATACTACTTTAGAATCTAAGAGTACAGACAATTCTAACTATCATGACATTTCAAGGGAAACTATATATTCTGTATAAAATGACAGACAATAGTGTACAATTGAAAAATTTATGTTAGATACACAAGAAGATTTGTGAGTGATAAAAGACATACAACAAAAAATCATTTTGTTATTAAGTCAGTATTGTATTCTCATATGTTATTAACCCTTGTTGTTCACTGCATGGACAAAGATTAAAGTACTTCCTTTATATGTGTGTGTGGATGTCCATTAGCTGACAATGCATTTTGAATTACTTTAAGTTGGCAATAACAGTGTCTACAGCTACAAAACTTCATTAAAATGACAAAAATTATGTACTAGCAAGTTGTTCTAAATAAAAGACTATCAAAGGAAGAAAAAGCTTGAAAGTCACAAAACCTTAACAAAACATCAAAAGACTGAACAAGTGTTTGCTCTAATAAAACTACTATGAGTACAAAATATATTTATCAACAATTTCAATGTGGAAATTTCAAATAAATGTTTCATTTTGAAGTTATGGCAAATTTCACTTACCTTGACAGCCTTCTTTACCAACAGTTGTAGTTGTAGTAAATATACTTAGACCTAGAAAGAGATGTTGATGTCATGAGACTACAGATATAGTAAGTGTTACATGACTATGACCGTCACTGCCACACCCATTATGATTAAACTAGTACTTTCCATGGCCATAGTTTTAACATCATCTACTACCTGTATCATTTGTGTAAAGTAGTCTTCATACAATCCTGTTGTCTATTTTATTTTAAGTATTTAGTAAGTTCTCATGTAGTAGCAACATGGCAATTGTAAACAAACTAACATCACTACAGAAACTGTGGAGAAGGTTCTGCACTTTACTATTAATGTTTATCATTTACAAACTATATAGCTTGTTGATTGCTTTATATTCTACTGCCATGAAGAATACATTCCTCATGAGCCATTGATTAACCATAATTAAAACAAATACTTAATTATTGGTGGTTGTCATAGCAACATATGTATAAATATACCTGTAATATTGTAGTCTAGTAGTAATAGCTAGTCAAGACCTTGACATATTTACAGTGAGTTAGATAAATAAATGCAACGTAGTTCTGTCAAAAGAATGGATAGATATTTTGATATGATGGATGAATATCTTGGTTTAATGGATGGTCAATTTCATCTAGTGATGGATGAACATTTTGACTTTTTGATAAATGGATAGGTTGGTTTAATGGATAGAGAGCTAACCTTAGAGATACTTTCTGAATAATATTACAATGTAGTTGTAAAGACCAATTTGAGAGAGAGACAGAAAGAGAAAGAGTTATAATTTTACAGTGGTATGCATGTTCATCAAAAACTGTCTAAAGACATAACTTCAAACTATGAACATGGATCCAGGAGCATTTCCTGATGACAACACACACAATGGTGCACAAAACTATGAGAGATCAAACCTACCAGTGGAAGATTTGAGAGCAGCAGTTACAGAAAATGATCAAACAGACTGGAGAGAGAGAGAGAGAGAGAGAGAGAGAGAGAGAGAGAGAGAGAGAGAGAGAGAGAGAGAGTATTAGTTTAGTGTCAGAAATATTATCAACATGTTCTTTTGAGGTTGTTAGTAATTTAAATGTCTTTGGTACTGTCCATACTATCTAATTATATGTTTATCTTTGTCTACTATGACAACAAAATTTTGTACATTTTCAAGAAGAGCAGCTGTTAAATAATTAGTATCTGTTGTCAGTTATTCTCCCAACATTGAGTCAGTAAAATATGCTCATAAACACTTCCCTCATCAGGAAAGAGGCATTACCTACAGATACAACTGATAAAACAGTTTCAAACAAAATAATTTTCTAGAGATAGAGGTCCTTCTACTATAGACATAGCAGGTGTTCTCCTCACATATAACACATGTATACAATATAGTTTGTAATGCTATTCATACTTCTACAGGAAAGTATGTCAGACACTGATATATATATATAATTGATTATAATAACATGCACTGTTTGCAATACTAACCTTATTATAACTGTTATGTACCAAATCCTACCAGAGACCAGAACACAGCTGAGTGTCTTGATCATTGAGTTTGTGCAGCTGTTTTCTAATGGTTTTAATAAATTCTGGATTTTATGTAGTTCTGAGTAGGTGATTGGTGTCAGTGTCCAACAACTCCCTCAACTATAAATAAAAAGCATTACATAACAGCTGGTAACAGACATCAATACATCCTACATAAATATACTTACCAAGTCTTCATTAAATGTCATTCTAATTAATGAGCATTTTCTAGGCGCATGCGCAGTGAAGGTGAAGGTAAAGTGAGCCTTGTGAGTTGTTATGTTTTAACTTCAGTACTCATCTCTTCTTGTAATCATCAATTTAAGTGGTAGTAGCTGATAATTATCCTGGCTATGAAAGTATGTAATATTTTAATTATACTTTTGGTTTATTGAATGTCTTTCACTTCTAAATACTGTTAATACCTTAGATAAATTTTTAAAAGTCTAAACTACCACTTGCTCAATACTGATACAGACAAGAGTATAAATATCAGGTAAAACATGTTTTGTATGTAAAATTGGTGACAGTACACATTAAAGTATTTTGTTGGTATTGTGGGTGACTGTACAAGTTGTATTGATTGTATTTAATTACTGGAGTTTCCCCCTGGAATAACTGCCTACCTTTTTAATTAGAAAACAAACTGTATTTCATTTGATAAAAATATCCTCCAATATTTTAATTGGCAGTATGGAATAGGTCCAAAAAAATTGTTTGCCAAGTTTAATTTCACCAAAGTTTATTTTATTTTCAATTTTACAGTACTCATTACTCTCTCTCTCTCTCTCTCTCTCTCTCAGATCCTCTTGATGTTCAAACTTGTAAACCACACAAGGTTCTTCCATGTTTGTGATCATGTAAAGGTCAAAGGTAGAAGACATAAAGGGAAAGAGTGGACTTGTAGATACAATAGAAAACATCTAACAAAAGGTAATTTGTGGGTGTGGCAACAGTATTTTAAATTTATATATGTTATACACTGCAGTTGAGTTAGATATATGATTAATATAGTGATGGCCACAGTCCAGAGGTGTATAAATATGTAGCTAATAGGAGGTGTATAACTGACTAATATCATATTAACCAATCAGATTGTTTCATTTCAATTGCCATATTAGATACATTATATCTGTTGCTATGGATACACATGTATCAATATTTGTTTATTAGCTTAGCTAACAAAGGAATGTTTACCATTTTGCTTGCAGTAGAAAAAATGGACTTTCTTATTTATACTTTTGTTTACAATACACAACAGTACTATTCTACTAGAATGTAACAACTTTATTAGCCCCACCCCCTACTTTGATGCTCAGTTTAGTATTGTACTGATTAGCTAGAGATTCCAATAACTATTACTTTTTAGTAATAGTTGTTACTTCTAAACAAAAGATTGTTCTCTAAAATTAACCATGGTGTTTAAGTTTATGGAAAAGTTTTTACTTAGTAAAAGACTTTATCAACAAGAAAATTAACCACTGAAATAGTCTTTTGAGGCTAGCCCCTTTGCTTAGAGGAAGACCTCATTGCCACCAGCCTACTCAGCATTATTAAGTTCATTTATTAAATCTCAGTCTTTGTTTGTTTCATGAACATTGTTCTGTATACAAACAGTTTTGAGTTATGTAAATTTTAATATTGCTCACCTATTTATTACTGACCTAAATTCCACAATGTCTGTTATAATAAATTTACTGATTTATAGAAAATAGAATGATAAGGTAGCAATTTCTACCAAATTAATTGCCATAACTTTGAAAATCATTGCCTCAGAAAAGAGTGTATTATAGTATGTCCAAGTTGAGAAGGGCCACCCAGACATGTAAATAACTTTGTTGTTTTACATACTATCCATATAGGACTTACACCAATTGATTCACTTTGCAAACATGTATTATATATATATAATTTGGCTTTCTAGTGCTACGAGAAAGTAGCAAAACTATAAACTCCATACATTTTCAATGGCATACCTTTGTCATACTTCAAATTACATACCTTCAATGATTTAATGAGCAACATTTTTTACCTTGAGAAGTCAGCTGTGTGGCACATCAAAATAACAACTGTTCTATTATTACTATTATTAGTATAAAAATAATAATCAGGTATTGTCTTTTGTGATTTAAGGCAGCTATTTAGCCACTGTGGTTCTGAAAAAAACCCTTGTAATAAAGAAGGAAGACTGAGAATGCCTAGAACTATTTGTCATCAGAACTACCACATTGATCTGAATCATTAGACTGAGAGTCTGTTTTTTTCTAACACATTAGCATCACTGATAGCCTTGTATACGGAAAACAAAGATCTCTTATTCCTTCTCCTTAGTAGAGAAGGCCGAACATCATCTCTTTCCCGTTGGTATCTTCACTAACACAAGAGAAAACGTGGTGTGCTCACATGACATTCATGTGAACAAATAATGAACACAATTAAAATGTACATCAGTGCTTATTGCATATAATAGGTGACCAAATACCTCACCTTACATTCCATGCATAAAACTCCTTTTTTAATAAAGGGCCCTTCTTAACTCGGATATATTATAGAACTTATACACTTCTCTAGGTGGTGTATAAGTTATTTATTGATCCGAAATGGAGCAATCTGATTGGTCAATTAAGGTATGGCACAGTACAAAACAGAATATAATTTTAGTTGATTTTTATCATATTTTGTGTGAATAATTGTAGTAAAAATGGGCTGTTTTGTTGTTGTTTTCTGTACTAGTTTATTATCACAACTCGCTTTTCTTTTTTCAGCACTGTATATAACCAGCTACAGTTCATTGTATATATTTTGTAGACTCTTAGCTTCCTTAAATTAAAGAGTTATAAAGTAGTATCATAATGACATTATTTACTGTAGTTATAATAAGGTAAGGTGATTTTGATCAGAAGGATTAATTATTCATCATTAGGAGATAAGATCATGTTATAAGTCTATAGAGTAACACATCATTACAATGTATTAAGCACCAGTTACAAATAATCATTAATAAGACTTGTGGCTAATATAAATGTAAGTACCACTAATGATCTTTGTATATGTACATGTTGTTATATAGATCAATAGCAGTAATTGTATCATTTTAATAATTGTTGTATAATTCCTCTTACAGTTAACAAACAGTGGATGTTATTATAGTATGGAAAGGGAGCTCTCACTTAACATGGCAAAAAGGTCAGTGTCAAAGAACATGCTGTCCAGTCTATAAAGACAAGAGTTATGACACTCGACTGTCATCAGGTTAGTCAACTTAGCTATTGAGAATGTACATTCTATTATATATTGTACTATTGTGACCTATTGTTTGGAATACCTAATTGATGTTCAATTTTATTACCTATATTATGTCAGACTCTAATACCACTACACTTGGGACATTGCTGGAGTTAACAAAGACCCACACATTGTAAGTAAATTAAACCTTACATGTACAATTTACACTAACTGCCTGTATCTGTAACTTGGTCAATATCACTGTACTATTATTATGATATAAACATGTACCACTCACTATGTAATAGTTAGTATTAGAACTAGAAAAGATTCCATTAAAAATTTGGAATAGATTAGTCCCTTAGTTTTATTAGAATTATATTCTAATCCTTTTTATTGATTTCAATGTTATTTCCAATGTTGTATAATTTTATAATCTATATAGAGTCTGTTACTAAAAGGACTGTGTCATCTGGTCAGTTTGTCATATTTATTTAAATCTCCTTATTGTTTAGTAGCAGTCTACTCAGAACTTCAGAAAACTAGTGAGTGGAGTATATGATATTAACTGTTCTCTACTTTATAATCTTAATCTAGTGTGTGTTATAAGAAGGGGTGTGTCATCTGGTGTAAGTGTGATTAAATTAAATGTTCTATTTTCTTATTATTATTACTCACAGGTAGAGTGTATTGTTTGTGTGGAAAAGAGTAACAAGGTCTAATGATTGGCTGTGATATTCTATTATGTATCATGAAATGGTTCCATTATTGATGTGTTGGAATCAATTGGTCATAAACCAAAAAGTGAATGATATTGTCCAAATTGTAGACTATAACTTGTAAGAACTTTTGGATTCAATTTTTAAACACTTTTGAGTAAAAATAAAATTTCATTAAACCATGTAACTACTTGGCTGATCTTGATACTTATATTGCTGTTGTGACTCCAGAGCAATTTTGAATGTACTGAGTGATGCAACTCATGATATAGATTACTGAGTGATACAACTCATGATATAGGTTAATTAGTGACGTAGTGAAGACATTGACCTTCTTTACAGTATATCTGTACGCTCATTCATGCGTAGGAAAAATATCTAGTTGCGAGATTTGCGTCTGTTGGCACACTTGCTGTCTGTATAAAGACTTTGATATCTGTACTGTTTGTACCAGAAATTTTAATAGACATTAAATTGCAATTGCTGCTTTACTATGTTGTTAGCTAGTAAGTGTCCGAACGTGATTCGTCCGATCATACATTTATGTGTAATTTACTCTACCAGTAAGAAGCAGGATTTGGTATGTACAGTACCAGTGGCTACCAGTAGGACGAAGTACCAGTGGCTACCAGTAGGAACCAATGCACCAGTAGGACGAAGTATATATATATACATAGTTAGCATGTACACTACCAGTAGCTACAATGTAGTACTATTGGAGACCACTAGTTACATGTACAGTCGGTGGTTACCAGTAGATACCATTGAATACAAGCAGTTAGTATGTACTAGTAGCTATCTGTGAATACCACTAGCTATCATGTGGTTGTCCCTAACACTGTCCAGTGGATACAACTGTCACATATAGGTAACATTAGATGAAAAATAATTATTCATTATTTAATTATTATTAATAATTATTTCTCCTACTTCCTGTTTCTTTTGTAAAACTCGAAATTATCATTACAGTCGCCCACTCTTTGTTATAATTGTTTATAGTGACAAGAGATGAGGTGGGGCGAATATTTAGTGGGCGTGAACAGTAAAGTACTGAGACTACACACACATAGTCTAAAGACGCAATCGACCATTCATAGCAGTAGTCAATCTCTGGACGTGAAAAGTACAATTCCAAGACGAGACGAACATAGAGTTTAATATTTCTAGTTTACTGGCAAAGTTTGTACAGATACGAACGGCTATTAATAGTTGTAGTCAGTTGCAAGAGAGTTCATAGTGAGTTCATTATTCTCATTAATATACTTATAATTCTATTGTATTAATAAACTGAAATGTTATATTTGTAATCAGGTAAGTCCTATACATCAGGTAAACTAGTTTAATAATAGTACTTCCTATACCACACTATAAGGTAGTCTATCTGGTTATATCCTTGATTTACTGTGTTAATATATTGATATAACTAGTGTTATCATATATAGTAGAACAGTCACTTGTTAGTTATTGAAGACAGATAAATCATAGAGGTCTTGTACCAAAGCAAGGAATATTTATTGTGACATACCCACATCTACCATGATAGTAGTCTCTTCCTCATCACTTCTTTTACTTACATTGATATCAGCTACCAATGTTTATAGTATATATCATAGATATAATAATAATATTAAATATATCTATTATTGTTAACATCAACAATATTATACTAGTTATATAACTGTTATTATTATATCAAATATACTTATATTATTTAGTAATAAAACTAATTACATAGTTACTTTGTGTAGGTTATAATCTAATGAACTAGAATAGTAAGTGGAAGTATTGTCTTGTTACAAGTGTACCAGATCAAGAGCTATCAGCTTTATTACTTGCTGGGAACATATCTTTGTAAGTTATAAATTAATAAACTGACAGTACATATATATATACTTTAAAAGATAACATATATTGTCAAATATAATCACCATTGAGTCACTATTAATTTATATTGCTTTAGAGTTAGGTTACAGTATGTGCTACTATAATGTTAATAAGATCATCACTAACATTGGTTATATTCACTTGTCATAAACAGTGAGACATGTTATATAGAGATACATAATTATAATACACCATGTCTACCCAGTCCAATATCTAATAATCTGTACTAGACCTTTATTTACATTATAAGAGTATCTCCTTTATTTAATACTTTATATGTAGTAATGTACTGGTCTATGTAATGATGTATGTAACAAGGGGTGGAACTATGAATTCAAATTTATATATACAAGTATTCATAGACGGCTGAGGGTGGGAGCGAAGGGGCTAATGCCCCCCAACTTTTATAAAGAGGGAGCAGAGACCCCCAACTTTTACATAGAGTAATAAGTGTTCTTTGCCACTTGTGTTAAACATTAGAATTACCCATTGTTAAAAGTGTTAAATATTTTGGTATATTTTAATTCTCATTTTAAAAATGTTTACTTTTGCAAGTGACTATGGGATGTGATCTGTGTCAAAATTGTTAAGTCCAACATGCCTATATTTATGCATAACAAGAATGCCAACTTATCTCTGTTAAGCACCCCATAAGTGACACTGTGTACAAAATATGTTCAACGCCCTAACATTTTTGAGCTTACTCCACCTATGGTATCCACTGATAACCTGATAACTAGTATTATCATATGTAGTAGAACAGTCATTTGTTATATATAAGTATCCACTGCTATGAATATTATTATATTATTATTCAACTGATGACATAAAGAATGATAAGTGATGATGTTATGTTATCACTATTTGTAATATGTCATTGTACTAGTATAGTTATTATATTAATAGTTATTATAATTACTACTAATATATTTACATGTAGTAGTAGTTGACATAGTTAGTATACTACCACTTTACTATAATATTATCACTTTGTTTATAGGTCATTATAATATAGTACATTTTGAACATGTCATCACAACTAGTAAGTCAATAATCATTCTATCACTATATTGTATGTTGTATAAAAATCTCTAAATTAACTTTTACTGCCAAATTTTAAAGACCAGATTGAGGAATTGCTTCAACGAAACATTTTAGATAAAATTATAGAACATTGCCTTGATATAATTTGGTATTTAGTATTAAATTTGTTAAGACTGTAATCAATGTTACTAGAGAAAAGTAAATCTATCAATGTAATCACATTCAGAGAGGATTGAAGTAACTTTGGAGTAGTCCTTATGTGACAAATAGGCTGTGTCCATATATGAAGACCATACTTTCACTAGTTTACTCTCTAGCCTATCCTTGTACTGTTAGAATTAGTGAAAATTAGCAAAATTAGTGAGTTATGTTCATAAAATATAATGGACAAATTTAGAAAGCTATTTTTTGTCAAAATGCTTCTAAAATATTTATTGTTTTGAAATTCGATCACTAAATGTTAAGAGAGTTTACAGTATGTCTTCAATGTTTTATTTACATCTATAACTCAGTAGTTATGATGTCATACTATTTTAAATCTAATCTCATTTTATCTAATAAAATATGTTATGATCACTTACTAATGATGTAAGAACATTAACAATGTAGATGAATTACCACTAGTCATGTTAAAAACCTGTGTCTATAGGTCCATAGTTAGTTATATATTAAACTGATCCATATCTCTCATACACTAAATATATATGATAGATAGTAAAGTATGGACTACTACAATACTAATAACCACTTAGATATTTAATACCTGATTGATCATGTTATTAACATGTACTCTATACATGTATATATCAGTGTTATTATATAATGTCTACCTAGTAGTGTTATAGTTATAACAGTTGATATGTATACTGACTATATACTACAATACATAATATATGTGATCACTATCTTTATAATAGAATAGAGAGTTATACTTCGCAGCTTATAATGGAGATCTTAGTGGTATAAAGAAAGCTTTAGAAAAAGGAGCAGATCCTAACTTTCATAATCCTCAATTTGTAAGTTAATCATCTCATTATATCATAATAGATAATACATAATAGTGACACATACACAGATATCATTGACATAATGTAGATATCAGTATATATTTAGTGAACTAATATCAATTGAATTATTAACACAATCCTAACAGAGTTACTATCAAATTGTCAATAGATATATTACACACAAGATAGTGTGTTATATTGATGTAGTACATTAAACACATTGACACTTATTTTATTGTTATGTTAAAATAATAAAGAACTTAACATTTACCACAGAATGTTGATAGGTGTGGCTAATTAGCATTTATCATGTCTCTCAACAGTTGTTAGTCTTTTAGATATAGTTTTAAAACAAATAAGGACATTATATTGTTCTGAATGTTACTAATATCACATGTATATTATCAACAAGTATACCTTTAAGTGTCTAGTTATTGTCAGAATTATATGACAAAGAGCTTGTAATGAAAATGTTAGATTTTTTACTTCTTGGTATATGAAGTATGTTAGGTAGTAGTAATATAATTTTTGAACCTTATGGAATGTGTACACTATTGTTCACTTTCATTGTTTTATTGTTGTATATGATAATTAAAAGTAAGAAATAAAATCAAACTACACATATTAATTGTCAAAGGATGTTGAATAAAGATTTAGTAAAATTACAAAGCTCCATTAACCATAGTCATAATACTTGACTAACCATCAATAACAAACTAACTGATCAGGTTATAGTAGTGACTAAGTAGTTAGTAATGTCTTACCTTTGAGCACTCATTAATATAGATGAACATGAAAGGTTCTTTAGGTTTCCAAACATGCTACATTAGCAGACAATAACAGTCTTAAACAACTTACAGGACAAGTAAATACTTGTCTGCTCATTTTACAGTCACATCCACTATATTTATGTATTTACCAAATTAAAAACTCATTAATATATTGAACTGGCTTTTTCAAATTTAAGGTCGTCAATATTTCCTACTATACTGTAGTTTGGTAGTTTACATGTTGACAGACAGACTGATTGAATTGACCTACATAATGTGACAAGTATTATTAAGATGGTTGTGTGGTGGAAGTAAGAAAACATAAGATTACCTGATAATGAACATTAATAAATTAATAAATGAACGGAGATTAGAGCAATCTACTGGATTGTCTTAAGGTACATTTTGTTCAGCTCTAATAGTAAGAACAGGTTGAAACTTTCGAATAACCCTGCCCAATATGTTTATGAATAATCATAAGAAATATTTTTTAAAGTGATCTCTTTTTCCATAGAATTTTAACATTATGATATTTCAGAAACAATAGCAATTATCCCAGTACAGTGAAGACTTTATAAGATTTTAGATCTAATATCAAACTCTGAGTATTGATTACATCATCACCTTAACTCTTGTTATAAAGTCCATGTCCAAAGTCCATACTTTACAGAGATATGTCCAGTAGTACCAAAACATGTACTTGGTTTTCATGTACAATTGATAGCATACATAGTAACACTGTGACACATGGACATACATGACATTATATCCATGTACATTACCATGGTAACCATGGATTACAATACAATGTATCCATTGGGTGGTGGTAACTGTGTACTTAACTACATGGATACATTGTATTCATGTACATACCATGGTAACCATGGTAATTACTGTATCATAGTAATAATGACTAGTTATGACCATAATGATGACTGAAATGACAATACTATGACAAATTGTGTTACGTAATTATGTATCTATGTAATTTGTCATTTTATTTTTGGACTCTGTTATAGTATAAGTTTACTTATTAATAGTTTTAATCCTTTCTTCTGTTGTGGAGATCACAAAGACAAAGGATAAAGAGGAGAAAATGAGCCTTGTTCATTAATGTTGGGTATATTCATGTACCCAGTCTTAATGAAACTACATAGACCCATGTACTCCACATAACTTTAACATTTTATCTTAATCATTATCTAAGAAATAAATAAAATGTCATTTTAATAAGTACACTTCGTGTAAACAGTAAAGGTTTGATACAGTACACTATAGTTTCATAGCATACCATCAAGTACCTAGTGGTATAGCTACTTCAAATCCATAGATAGATAATGTGTATTGATCACATACATACATGTACAATGTATTAATTACAGGATAAAAGGTACATGTCATGTTTATTATGTCATCCATAGATACAATGTATCTATTGAAGTAGTTAAACCACTAGGGACATCTTGTATAAGTAATTATACCACAAGATACATGATAAAATGTATATGTATACCAAGTTATCTATTGATCTATGGAAGTAGCTATACCACTAGGTCCATGTTGACATAGGTTACATGAGAGATAGAAGCTATGTGTGTACCATGTCATCGATGGACAAGTTGGAAGTAGCTATACCATGATGGGATGCCATATGTTTACAAGACGTGTGTATATGTAATGACATGTGTATCCATACACAACCATACTGTGTATCATTGGATTGTAAAGGGACATTATATCTAACCTGTGTTACTACTGGATATGTATGACTTTACAACATATAGTTAATGTTTAGGGTTTTAGGGGTGGGGATCAGTTTAATATATAATAAAGTATAAATTTCTTGCCTGACCTATAGACACTACTGTGATATCAATTATATTAGGAATATTGAGAAAGAGCTGGCTTGAGGTCCTGGAATATATCAGATACAGGCTGGGGCCTATACTTGTATAATCTGTATATATTAGTCCATTATACTTATAGCCATCTCTAATGTATTAAAATTGTTTCTTATACTCAAGCCTACATATCTAATTCATACAAGACTTGGACTATGTTAGGTTTATACATCTAGTATAACCACATATGAGTATAACATTTAAAATACATAGTTACCTAATTAGTCATGTTATGTTTACTATTATTATAGACTATATATGTTTTATAGTTTAAAGTTTAGATAACATATCTATATCTTTTAGTGATGATTATTAACCCTTGCCAGTCACTGTATGGTTGAGGGTTATAGTACATGTCATATATGTGTGTATGTGTGTATGTCTTTTTCAAAAGTACAGGCAATATGTCAGAGGTTATCACTACTAAACATTACTGTGTGTATATTATGTAACTTTCTACATTTTAACATGGGAAATTTCCTAAAAATAATTCATTCTCAAGTTATGGCAATTTACTTACTTGATTCTGATGTGATGTTTGTGTCTACTCCTACTTGAGGAATAATAATTATAATAATAATTATTATTATGATCATGTGATCATTAACTGACATGTGTTAGACACTTGTTACAAATACTTTGTAGCTTAGCAAAAAGAGCCTTAAGAACCATTATAACTTTGTTGATGTCACACTCATCATTATAGTCCAACATTACCATACCTATAGTTTTTGAAATACAGCATTATAATTATAATCAATATGTTCTTAGTGCTAGTATGACAAATTAATATTTCTATAATTTACCTACTACTGCAGTGAGGGTTCTGTACTTTAGTGCTTTTTATTAGTCTAGAAATAACAAGTTTACAATTCCTTTTTCCACATTATTATTGGAAAAAGTCCAGTCCATTGTTACTAGACTTCCTACATATTAGTAGTATACTATATTAACAATGTGATATAATCATATACTGAAGTATTAACACACAATAGCTCTATAATCATATTTTGTGTAAACATAAACAAACCAGTCAATTGTTAGTTACAATTGAACTGAATACTGTGTTGAATCTAAGATCATCTCTATAAACTCTTATATAGTCACATTGTCTCAGATAGAGTTCAGTTAATGTTATATATATGAAGTAATGTACTATCATGATATGTCTTGTATTAAGTATTAATGTACTGTTCTTTTGTTATCAACTAACTTTGTAGTCTCAGTTATGATATCACATTAGCTATATGATTAATGGATTATTGTCATGTGTAAAATATAGCAGTAATTGAGTAGTAAGTAAATAACATTATCTTCTATTATTAATTTAGAGCCAAGAAACTCCACTTCACACAGCAGCTAGTGAGGGACGGTCAACTGTTATACCAGCCTTACTAGAGGCTGGTGCAGACCCAAACTCAACTGATGAGGTAAGTATTAGATAGTAATGAATACTGTTTTACTGGATTATATAATGTTATATAAAACAGTTAATTAAGTAATAGATCTGTATATTTAGTTATTATAATCATGATGATTACTTTTGGTTTCACTCTAAACACTTTGTATAAATTTAATAACTCCACCCCCTCCATGATTAAGTTATAACATGTACACTTGACTTTAGTACCTTCTCTTATATTGTGGATAGTCTCTATTTATCTCTTTATGTACAAGAAACTTTTAAAACATCATTCATTGAACATAGCCATGTACGGAAAACATTTAGAAATGGTCTTAAAAGCAGCTATGTCAATGGTATCTGCATTTTGTTATGTTTCTTTGTTGAAGTGTCTTACCAAGTCAGGAGTTAGAGAAAAGGATTCTCTTTTTGTCTAAAAAATTTAGAGGGTGTACTGCAAGTCCTCAAACGATGTTAAAGTGAAGTGTTTTGAGCTCAGGTATTATTTAACTATGAGCTCACCCACACAATCTAGTATTATTTTAACCACAAAATAAACACAAATTACAAATAAACATTAGATAAACAAGTGACAACATAAAAGCTATTTTACTTATAAAACAGAAATGGCCAGAGGAAACAAATATATTGGAGCAGAAGTACTTGATATGATCACATGATATGTACAATGATGAGCACTGTGAGGCTTGAAGTGATGATGTCTGGGATGACAGAGAATGTAATCATGAGGATTATAGAATGTGAATGATAATGATAGAGAATGTGATGATGAGGATTTTAGGCAGGTCACATAATCCAGAACATAGGCACATCAATTACTCTTGTTAACAAAGCATTTATTTTACCATATCCAATCTCCTGAATTTTCATTAGCTAATTTTCAAGAATCTAGGTAAATAAAAATACACTAACACAACAACAATAATTATGAGTTTCTATGTTTAGCACTACATCTACTGATACACTTCAAACAACATGGTAAATAAAATGTAACAGAAATGTATACAACAGAATTTTTTACATTCCCAGTCAAATGCTACTAGATTTCAAACGGACAGATGATTTAGAACCAATATTCATAGAGCCTTTTACACAAACAGTTGGTCAAATTGTTACTATGTCTTCAGCTCTAGATATTTTAAACTCTCCTTTATGACAAGTCTAATGGAAAAACACACATCAAAAAATTACTATAAAAATACACAATATTCAATAATTATTAATAAATGGAAAATCACTTTCGGCAGGTCAACATGCTTAAATTGAACAACGTACTTGCGCATTATCAGGAGACATATCAAGTTGAGACACAATGGAACTTAAAGGTTCATTAGCAGACGTGAGACTTAGTACCAAAGAAGTCTGTTCAGTTAACAAGTCTGAATTAACTGTTGGTTCAATAGTCATGTCTGTGAGAGCATCATCAGGGTTTATTTGTGGTTCAAAGTCTGTACTAGTAGCTGTCTTTATATATACTGCGCTATATCTTTTTCTAACATTGTCGATACTACGATGAACCGTATTGCTGTTGGCTAACTTGATGAGACAAAGGACCTGTAATCTTTAACACTGTTCCTGGCATCTACTTGGAACCAGTTGTTCTAAAATCCTCATCAAAAACTAGGTCACCAATGTTGAATTATCATTGATATTTGTCATGAGGTTCCTTCTGCTACTTTTGTTGAGATTCTGCCTTCTTATGTACATCAGGAAACAATCCATTTAGGTGAGATCAAGTCTTTGCCCCATTAAAAGTTCTGAGGGTGACACACCAGTAATGGATGAGGTGTAATCTGTTAAGTGAATAAAACTTTAGAAAATTTTCTTGAATGGATCGGCTACCTTGTATACACTGAAGTTCTCTTTTCACTGTCTGTACTGCCCTTTCTACAAGGCTGTTGGTTGAAGGGTGGTACAGAGCTGATGTTATATGCTTGATTCTGTTAGCTTCTACAAATTTCTTGTACTCATCACTCATGAATGACGGTCCATTATCAGTTACAATTTTTCTTGGTAGTCCATGATTTGAAAAGATCTGTCTTAGCTTCTCTACAATTCTAAAGGAGGTAATATTAGGCATAATATGAGCATCTAATCATTTTTGAGTGGGAGTTGACTAGAATGAGGAACATGTGTCCTATATATGGTCCTGCAAAGTTGAGATCTAATTGACTCCAAGGCTGCTCTGGCCACTCTGTGAGTGTAATGGAGCTGAAGGTGGTGATGGTCGATTTTCTTGGTAGACAATATATGATTTACTGTGGTTTCAATATCTACATTCATTTTTGGGTGCCAGATATAACTGCAAGCATGTTACTTCACAGCCTGGATGTGTATCATCATCATGTAGTTCCTTTAATACACTCTGTCTTCCAGGTGGTGGTATAATAACATGAGAACACTGTAGAATACATCCATCCAATATGTTTAGTTCATCCTGTTGAGTCTGATATGGACGGTGTGATTCATCTACAGTATTTGGTCAACCCATAGATATACAGCAATAAACTTTTAATAGAATAGGGTCCCTTTTAGTCTATTCTTTTATTTTGTCAGAACTTATAGCAGTAGTAGAGAGATGATTAATAAGATGTACAAGGTCTCCTGGAATACAATTCAATGATGTTGTGATGGATCTAGCCAGACGGCTGAGTGCATCTATATACATTACTTAGCATCTTCCCTTGCTTGTAGTGGATAGAATATTGATATGTACTTAGTGTAAGAACCCATCTTTGAATACGTGATGGACTGATATGTAGAATCTCTCTAGCTTTGTTAAAGAGATATGAGAGAGGTTGATGATCTGACTCAATGTAAAAGAATCTGCCATACAAAATAATTGTGAAATATCTTAGTATCATAATATACTAATAGAGAATAAGATTGAAGTACTTCCTCAGAAATTTGAAATGAAACTTTCTCCTCCATATACTGAGTCATATGATAAACTAGACAAAGTAAGACCTGTTATTACTCACTTAGTAGACACCATCTTACTATTTACAATCCTCACTATCAATGCAGTGTTGATGAGGCTATAGTCCCAAATAAGGGAAGATCATCTCTAAAGCAGTACTTGCATTTAAAGGTTGTTAAACGAGGGATATTGATATGGGTACATAGCTTATTTCCTATGTTAGGCCATTATTATAAATGAAAACACACTCTAAATAAAGGCTAAACACGTCTCACATACAAACACATCAATTTAATATTTTATATCTCGCTCACCAGTTACGAAGGGTTGATACACAGTTCATATCTCTCCAAAAACATTCCTCTTCTCTTTAAACAACAATTTACACTAATTTGAAAATCAAAAAAATGGCCGAACAACTCGCAAAACACTCAAGAAGAGAGAAACATGTGCTTTGGCCCTCAAGGCAAATTTAGAGTATGGGAGGGTATTATGAGACATGAAACTAATTTCTGTCATAACTTCAATTTAGAAACTTTCAAAACTTGAAATTTTAAGAATTTTCTTAAACATAACAGTTAGCAATAATATCTTTACAATGTGAAAAAAATTATTGAATTACAATACAGGACAAATATTCATTTATTCAAGTTGCAGGAATTATGAGACATGTGTTGGTATTACGAGACAACCTCAGATTTAAAGGTTTGGAACTTCATAGACATTTAAAACAATAGTAAAGTTTGGGAATGTCTTCCTCTCTTGCATAACCATTGTATTTCAGATCATACCTTGCCTCACAGCTGTTGCAACACACCCACACATCACCTTCATTTGGATAGACAAAACCACACTTGGGAAAAATAACACTGTCTTCATCATCTTCACCTTTGGTAGATGGAATTTCTTCATTGTTTACATCACACTTCCCTTTCTTTGGCTGTGATTTTTCAAGCTTCGCCTTGTTTTTACTTTCCTCAACTTTCTTTTTTAGCTTTTGTCCTTTCCTTTTTTCTCCTCTCTTTCTCAATGTCAACCTTGCCAGTCACTCTTCTTAATGTTTCTACTGGTACATTGTACAGCCTTGCTGCCTCTCTCAATCCTTTACCTTCACTCACACTTTTCATGGCTGCTCTCATGCTTTCATTGCTCCAAAATGTTCTCTTTTGAGCCATTACAACTGAGATCTCTATGATCACAAAAAGGATAAAGTATTAACATGATTTTAATTATAATTCTAACAATTGTAGACATCAGATCTAAGGCCAATCCAATAAAATGCTTAGTTTTTGGTTAGCTGCCAGCACTATTAATAATCATTTAAATAAACCACACCCTTTAAATTATTGGTCACATGGATGATGTTACATCATGGTAGTACTGATAGTACTGAAAGTCTGAAACATTGTATATAACAATACGCACTCCTTCAAAACTTTTTAAAACCCTACTAACCAGAAACTAAACATTTCATTGGAGTAGCCTAATTGGCAAACAGGTAGAACTAAACTAGGCCCACTGGTTCAAAGATATTCTGGGGCTTACCTCAAATCTTGCCGGAAAGAGGCTCACAGCTGGTTTCTGAGATTTAATTCGATTTAATCCCACAGGAATAACTCATACAGATCTGTAAGTGCACTAGTACCCGCTCTCCTTTATCTTACAAGTACATTCAAAAAACGCTGTAGCTAACCTACCCGTACCTGGATCGAAACTTTTCTTATATTACCGGTAACGGTGAATAAAGGGTTAAATTTGATCGTTGCCTAGCAACTTTGGTGTACGTGATCTACCTCCCTAGGTACTAATGATTAACTCTTTGTTCACTTTAATGAACTTAAAGAAAAATCAATGAACTGATAGTCTGCATACATATCTAGTCAACATTTTTAGCAGCAGCAAAACAATTTCTACAGAACCAGTAAGTCATTTTTGGAGATGTATTTACCCCAGCACAGCTAAAATGATACCATTCAAGGCATAAATCACAAATAATTGACTGCTCTGCATTACTATCATGAAGATCATGACGGCATATCTTGCATAGCCAAACATCACAGTCTTTCTTCCTTTCAACAACATCTTCAATAAGTTTCCAAGCATAGTTAGTTAAATATCGACGGACCAGATGAATATCTACATTCTCATCCAGTATGGCATTTGATACTTTCTCAGGATGGCACTCTATTTGATGTTCTTCTATAAGGCCACCAGTTTTGAAAGCACTTTCAATTTCTGGTGAATCAACAAACCACAACAATATAACTATAATAGTAAGTGTGGACAGTCATAGCAAGATCATTCAGTATTACATGTACCTCTTTCTTTTTCTGAGCAATGTTTACGACTGAAACTTTTAGGTTCTTGGAACTTTTCAATCATTTAGCTGGTAGTCCAATGGTTGTGCAGTCATGGCCCTTAGGTCTACCTCTTTTCTTTAAAACAGGAGGAAGTTTAATCCTTTAGAAATACTATAATATAGTATGGTCATAGTATTATAACTCACCCAAAGAATTCTGTTGTTTGAGAATCTTAGAAGGACTTTCAACAACTGTGTTAGTAGAATCAGAGAGAGGCCTCTTCACACCAACACATTCAGTAGTCTTTGTAGAAAGCTGTGGTGGCCTTAAATGACTGCTAGTACATGTACTTGTACCTACATTGTAAAACATGTTTGAAACTCTTCTGTAATTGATGTAATCTAACTTACATTGTACATGTATATCAGGTAAGTGCTCCCCCAAATGAGTTCATTACAGTTGTGATATTACCTTGATCACATTCATCTTCACTACCAAAAGTGTCATCATCACCAGAACCTGTTAACAAAGAAAGGATTAATATATTATGAGGTATGTATTACAGTGTACATAAATTGGCTATACTATAACTAGACCCAACCCCCTACACTTTTAAACCTTTAACTAAACCTTAAACTGATGGCAAACTCAGCCATGAGAGGAATAATGTATACATGTAAATACCTTTGTCATCTTCAACAAGAGTGACCTCTTGATTGCTTTTTCAATAAACTATCAGGTCTTTCAGTACTTGTAATCGAAGGTCAAAATGGACATGTGATGCTCCACTAGCAACAGAAGCCAGCTCTGATGTCAGTAAAGAAGCTTTACGATACTTTTCATGTTGACTAAGCTTATGTTTGCCCTTCGAACTTGATTCAACTGTATCAAAAGATGGTTCAATTGATGAGTTTATGAATATCTTTTGAGTAGCTCTGTAGTATGCATATGTCCACCGCCTGTCACAAAGAGAAGGATCAAACAGAGTCTCACCTAGCTTTAACCGCAAAGCAAACATATGACGACATGGTAAGAGCATTGAGTTACGAAAGATACAACTGCAGTTTGTCAGATTCAGAACTACTTCCGTCTGAGAGGTATGAATTACATACTGGCCATCTTTTTCTTCAATTTCATTGACTTTTGGTGTTAGTTCCAGCTGTTTAATGACATAAGAGGCAGCATAAGATGTCAGACATTTTAAATAATTACTCTCAGCACTTCCATTTGGAAATGGGTGAGCTACTACTTTCTGAAACATCAAGACTGCCTTGTGGTCTCTTTCTGTCCTAAGGGCAGTTAAGATAACAAAGAAGCTGGAGATAAAGTCTTCAAGAGAGCTATGTCGACTGATAACTTGCTTAAGCTTGCCATTGATACTTTCTAATCTGTTATTGGTTGTATTTAAGAAACTTCCACAGCTTGCCTTGAGACCCATGACCCATTCATCTTTAATTGGATGCCAGTTTTCACTCACATATTTCACCACTTGTTTCTGAGCATCTCTCTGAAGTTTTGCATATAAGTTATTATATTCTGTCTCTGTTGAAGAGTATGCCATTTTCTGTAGAAGCTCTAACGATGAAAACCTCTGTCCAGAACTCAACCCCAACTTTTCACATGTGATCTCTCTACGAAATGACCGAAGTGTATGAAATAAGCAAATAAGAACACAAGCATTTGGTAGACACTACTTTAGTACATCCCTTTCCCCAATGTCTTTATCAGCCATAAGAACGTGGACTCTCTCCCATTCAGCATTACACTTCTTGAATGTATCCACCATCCACTTCATGCTCCTAGCGTCTTCACTAACAAGACAAACTCCTATGATTTCACTTTGTCCATTTAAATCTTCACACAAGAGTAAGTATGTTGGTAGACCAAGTTCCAACAGTTTGTATGTAGCATCGATAAATATTAACTCAGGGAAGCTTTGAATGCTTGTCTCATTTGGGAATCCTGAAAGAAAATACCTTTAAAATTCTTATCTTTATCAGAATAGACTTCCACACTTGCACCTATAGTACACAAATCAGGTAATGGAAATATTCTAGATAAAGAACATGTACATGTAGGACATACTGTAATGTACATTTGGCAGCTATCAGACTACTGCCTTGGTTAATATAGTAATTATACATACCATAGTTCTCCATTAGCACTTTGATAGTTGTATCCAAATCATTCCTTGAGTGCCCTCTCTTTGAATCAAGTGATATGTTAGACAGATCCTTTAGAAGCACAATCTTTCCTGTCTCTTGACATTATTGTTGTTGGAGCATCTTCTTGTTGACTCTCATATGTAACAGTTTTGTTGCTTTGTCTTTATCTTCTTTATCAAGATGTCTTTGGTGAGGAAGGTGCTTAAATAGTGCCTATATAACATTGCCACAAGTCATGTTAAAACTGACACCATTCCAACGCGTACGTGTGATATTTCATGGTTATGCTCAGTTGAAACACTCTTCACTTCTAAGACAGTACCACTTACATTAACACAAAGGGTAATGTGTGCTGGGCAGTCACGTTTAAATGTACTGTGAATAAAAATCATTATCATCAGCAGATGTGACAATTGCCCTTACTAACTTGATCTAATCCCCTTTCCTGTAGCCTTGAAGGACTGCTCTCCGTGTATACAGCAGTACTTTATGTCATAATATCTTAGTTCGGGCTTGAGTTCTTTTGCCAACCTTTTCTTTGCAGCCATAATAGTTCTGGCGTCTCGTTTCCAAAATTCCACACAGTTTACCGATTTATAATCGTTCAGTTTGGTCTCCAGTTCTGCATAACTGTAGAATAGATCACCAACATTGAAAGATAGAGCCATTCTCAATCACGTGCACTAATGTTGCTAGGCAACGGTCAAATTTAACCCTTTATTCACCGTTACCGGTAATATAAGAAGAAAAGTTTAGACCCCGGTACCGGTAGGTTAGCCACAGCGTTCAAAAAATCTACTGAACATGCTCAGTAAGCAGCGAATAGGGCGTCAGCGTCGATGACACCAACTAAAATGGCGTCTTCCCGTAGCTCACGAAGACTTCAGCCAAAAAAGAATCATGTTACGTTTTACATGTATGATAAACTAGTATTATTAATTTTAGATGGATCATAATACTCGCGTGCTCACACCCACGCATTGATTATTTCATCACTTTATAGTATCAGTTGACAATTAGGACACAAATTAATTTAACAAATCTTGTCATTTATACAAAAACTGAAAGAAGTGGAACCAATAAGATCCATTCATATGGCTGTGATAGCTTATGAAAAATCAACACTCATTTGAACAGTCTTGTTCAGTTCTAAGGTATGTCAATCAGCTTTTAAAGTAATAAATTTTAAAGATAGTGAGTTCTAAGGTATGTCAATCAGCTTTTAAAGTAATAAATTTTAAAGATAGTGAGTCTATCAAATTAGTAACTACATCAATGATTATAGGAGAATGTACACTATTAATAGCTCCTATAATGGCTACTTAAATGTGACCTACTCACTTTCAACTGACATAGAAACAATTATAGTATTCAATCAATGTGTGTATTGAGTACAGCAATAATAATAATAATAATAATAATAATAATAATAATAATAATAGTGAGAGACTGCTCACAAACCATAAAACCACTTATGTAGCCCAACCATACAGACCACTTGGGGGTTCTGACAATATTAGCAATAATAATAATAATAATAATAATAATAATAGTGAGAGACTGGTCATACACCGAAAAACAACTTATATAGCCCAACCATACATACCACTTAAGGGTCATGACCACAAAAGAGATAATGATATTCATAATACACAATACATTCCTTTCTCCTTTAAGTTTTCGGTTAGTAATATCTGTTGGGAGGTCAACTGACTCAAGTAGACCTTTGTACCAAGCCACTTAATTGGGAGCCCTCTGGCACTTGTTCCTGCTCCAAGAGTGGGTCACATGATATTCGAGTTGTTATATGGGTAATAATATGTGTCATCTGTAAATCCTGTGCTTGACACAGTTCCATTTCTAGTGTGAATCTATGACAACCACTCCAGCAACAGTTGTCCTAAGTAAGGTCTGGCATAATCGATGTGGTCTTGCTGGACACACCCATGGGTGGAGTAAAGCTAGAGGTGATGCATTTCTGCTCAACTAATGCACATTGCAACTACTAACTTTCTTTTCTATGTCAACATTTACTTTCGGCCACCAATCATAACTTTGTGCTATGGCCTTCATCTTGATAATGCCATGGTGTGACTGGTGAATTTCATCCAATATGCATTCCCGAAACTTTGGTGGTATTATCACTCTGGAACTTCGCAGGACACAACCATCTACAATGTTCAATTCCAAGTGTCTCCTTGAATATGGGGGAAAATCTTCTCTTGTCCCAACGTTTAGTTTCCAACCTTGACTGACTAAAGTGGCTACTTTTGATAGAATAGGATCAGTTGTAGTACATAATTTAATATCAGATACTGTAATAGATGATGAATTGAGTATGTCTACCAAATGAATAATTCAGGAGGGATGGAACAGACTTTAAAGTATCAGGTAATGGCAATCTACCCATACCATCAGCATGTGGTAACTCTTTACTAGGTTTATACTGTACTGAGTAAGTGTAACTACACAAAATTAGGGCCCATCTTTGGATCCTAGCAGATACTAATTGTGGGATACCACAATGTTCTCCAAATAAATGTATTAATGGCTTATGATCAGTGTTCATTATAAATCTCCTACCTGAGATGGAATTTCCTGACTCTCACAATGATGGCTAATGCCTCTTTGTCCAGTTGTGAGTAGTTCCTCTCGGTTGTTGATACACCTTCCATGCAAAGGTGATTGGTTGTTCTTCTCCATTGTCTAGGTGATGAGACAGGACAGCCCCTATTTCATAAGGGGAGGTGTCACAGGCAAGTACAAGTTCTTTAGAACCATCATAGTGAGCTAACAGTCTGGGTGACTTCAATAAGTCTTTAGCTGACTCAAAAGCTTCTTGTTAGGCTGACCCCCACTTCCAAATTGAGTGGCAGCGTAACAATGAATAGAGAGGACTCAGGACTGTTGTTAGGTTGAGTAGGAATTTCCCACAGTAATTAACTAATCCAATAAAAGCCTTTAATTCTGAAATATTCAGAGGAACTGGAGCTTTCATAACAGCTCTGACCTTCTGTTGGTTCAATGCCTTGATTACTAATGTGATGTCCTAAGTACTTGACCTCTGGTGCTAACATACATTTTTCTTTCTTGGACCTCATTCTAGCTGCCTGCAATCTCTTTAAAACTTCTTCTACATTTGCAATATGTTCAGCCTCAGTTGTCCCAGTTACCAATACATCTTCAATATACACACATATGTGTTTCAGACCTTGTAACAAATTCTCCATTACTCGTTGGAAAATGGACTGCACTGAATTCACTCCAAAAGGCAGTATTGTGTAATAACAATACAATCTCTTCATCATGTTAATCATCACAAACTGCTGACACTCTGGGTCCAGCTGTACCTGCTGGTATGGTTGGCTTAGGTCCAGCTTCGTAAAGGAGACCCTCCAGCTAATGTTGCCAATAAATCATCAACTTTCGGTAGGAGGTATGTGTCTAACTTTGCTAGACGATTTATTGTCAGTTTATAGTCCCCACATATAATTGAACATTTGCCTCACAGAGTTGATTATATGTTGATTTACTGAGTATTGACACAGCTGCACCAGTGTTAACCTCCATAACGACTTCTACTCCTTTAAGACTCACTGTTACTCTAATTGGTTTGGCTCTCTTGAAGTAACATTTAACAGGGTGTGTGTGTCTCCTTGTTCATCTGTCTCTAGTTCATCCTCTTGTATATGCTGTGCTCTCTTTGTCAATTGTCTATCTCTGCTCCCTCATTGACGATCTTTGTTTCGACATGCCCGTGTTATATGTCCCTTTTTATGGCAGATATGACATAGTGCCTCTCTGAAACAACACTCATGAGATTTATGTTGTCCACCACAGTGATAACATGATCCTCCCTCAGATATTAGGGGTTTTGGGTGGACGTCTGCCATTGTATGTGCTTGAACTCTCTGTACTTGAGTAAACTTTGACTTGCCTTCTTCTCATAGTACACTTCTCCTTCACTCAATCCTAGTTTGCCAGCCTTTTTCCTAATGCTTCTCTTCCTGTTAGCAGGACAATCTGAGGCATAAGTTCCATTTTCTTTGTAGTTTATTACTTCCTCAGTCAGGTTCACATCTTCTCTCTGCTTTGACATTGGTTTTTTGACACTTTGAAACTTACCCAGGTTGCTAAAGCTCTCCATTTAAGTACACACAGTCTGAGAAGTGCTAAAAAGGTTTATATGTGTCGAATCCATTTCTCTTTACCAAATTATTACAGTTTGACACCTGTGGTTCAAAATATTGCAAGACGAAATTAATTTTGCAGCCTTTTGGTTGCAAAATTTAGACCTAGGTCCAAATTTTACACCAGGACCAAATTTTTCGTGACAATTGGCTGGGGGTTTAATCTAGGGGTAGAGACTTTGCTCTTAACTGTTTTATTGGCACACATTCTTTTAATGGATTTCCTTTCAGTTGCTTATTCAACTTTTACAATACACTTCACATCCTCAGAATTGAAAGCTAAATCATTCACATTAATATACTCTGTTATCATCCTAGCTATGTTATGATCAATCAGCTAACTTCATTAATATCTGTCAGTCATCTAATAGTTTCTAACATTTCTTTATAGCGTCTTTTGCCTCTTATATAGCATCTGTTACCCTCACATCACTTGATGTTACCTTCTCCACCTCATCACTAAGTTTGAGGAAAGTTTCTTTCACATGTACATCTTTGTTAAAATGATATTGGTTCTCATTACTTCTCCTATAGAATTTTTTAAGTTCAAATTTCCTGGTTCACTTGAAAACTGTTCTGCAGCTTTGTCATTTAAGTTTATAAACTGCTTATTGACTGGCTCCTTGGATAAATTTATAACTTGCAGCAGAGTATTAAACTGTGCTTGAGTAACAGGAGTACCAGGAGTAGCTAGAGAGCCAGGAGTGGTTCCATCTTCAGCCATATCAATAAAACACAACAAATAGTAATTGTATTTCTATAAACCAACAAATAACTCTGTTAAAGTAAAAACTGTGTATACACAGTAACACTCTGGAATCATGCTAGAAGGGATCAAATCACTTCCTAACTGCATTTATAAATACACTGACTACAGGAAGTGATGTAATACTAATGTATTCCTTTAGGAACTTTATTGTCTTATTCACAACAGAAAATACATAAGTCAAGTGTACATTATTACATAACATTGCATATTACATTAGATACAGTAACACTATTGGGTAACGTTTTCTTAGATTAGTTGGTATGCTTTGTAGATGTTATAGACTTACCACTTAAGTTTAATTAATTCATCAATATGGTGTTCTTTAGATATAGTAATACATCCATACAAATAAGCTAGTATAGAGGAATATTATTGCTTAAAACATTTATTATAAGAAAGCAAAGCACATTATTACTTGATATCTTAAACAAAATAACGGATTAAAGAACAGATAATTAACTTTATCTGAGATATTATTGACATGTGTTAGGGGCTGGACATAATATACATGTACTACACGTACATGTATATGTACTCTTTACTGTTACTTGTGACGGGCAATACAGATAAGACCATTATGGTAAAGGAGATGATAATATAGGAGATACAGCAGGGGGTGGTGATATAGTAATTATAATAGGAAAGTAAATAGGCGAGGATGATTTAAAGATATAATTTTCTGTGAAAGTATCATTTTGACGAAACTCCAAAGATAAAAGAAAGTGATTGTCTTGAACATCAGAATGATTATCTAGGCCTAATGATGATGGAGATTTTGAAAAATTGTTAGAGTCAAGTGATGTTGGAACATCAAAACAATTAAATAACAAAATATCTGAATGATTGTCTAAGTGAAATGGTAAAGCAATACATCTGAGTTATCATCAAGATTAGAAGGTGATAGGAGATATCAATTGCTAGAATGTTGTGAATTTGGAAGTGTACGATAGACTTTTAAGTGGCGACCATGGATTCATATAATAATGTTATGATCTCTACACTTTGAGTGAAAAAAACCTTTACTGACATCTTTCACAACTTCGTATGGTTCTAGCCATTTGTGATCCATACAATCTTACTTCCTCTTTTTGTGTAAGAAATCCTTTTTCAGAACTTTGATTCCAATTTCAAACTTTGGGCAGAATTGAATGTTTTCAATGATATTATTCTTTTTGTTTCTGCTGTGCTACTTCTAGGACTGAGACAACAGTAATTATACACAGTAATTATAGCTTTTATTATCGTTCTCCTTTTAGCATTATCAATGAGTAAAACACCAATTTACAGATGTGTTTGTCAGATATTCATCTAAGAGTTCGTTCCTTTTTTCTTCTCAGTTTCAACATTGATTGGTATGACAGCTCTTCTACCAAACACGAGTTCAAATGGTGTATGCAGAGAGCATTCTTGCTTAAACGTGTTATATACAAAGACACATGTCTCTAAAAATAAATCCCATTCAGCTTTCTTGTCATGGGTAAACTTCAATATCTGTTTAAGGGTTTGATTCCACTTTTCATCTAATCATTTGCCTATTCAGTTTTACACATAATAGTATATCATAAACAACTGACTACATTACCTGTGAATGATAGGGTGTGGTATAGTGTTACCGTGTCTACAACTTTCATTAGATCTTTGTCAAATTGACATATCTAAACTCTCTGACTTGGTCACTTGTCAACAGTTTAGAAAGACCCATTCTCATAAAAATCTGTGGCAAATATGAATTATATTAATATTATTCTATAATTTTACTTTAATAATGATCATTACCTTCAATAAAGTCTCAGTGACACCATGGACACATTTACTAGGCAAGGGAATGGCCTCTACCCATTTTGTAAAATAATCTGACACAGTGAGAATAAAACAATTCCCATTTCTACATGTTAGAGATATTGGTCTGACAAAGTCAATTACCACATGGTACCATGGAGAAGGTACTGGTATCAAATGAAGCTCACTATTAATGATAATTAGGTTTTTTGTTTATTATCTGACATTCATTACAGATAGCAACCTAAATGTGATGATATAAAACAACACTAGATTTTAAGCAAACTTACCACTTCTTTGGCATCATTCAATATACATTTCCACATAAATCATTCCCTGTTCATCCTACCATTTTCTTAAGCTCCACATGTCTTGTTGTTGGATCAATGTGACAGGATTTCACAGTCTTTATTCAGTCACTTCAAAAATGTTTGTATTTAACTATATATAATAGTGCAAGAACCATTGAAACTTTATTTTACAAATATTTGTGCCATTTTACCTGCTTCTCTCTTCAAGGTTTGTAGTATAGCTCTCCATAGACTATTTCAAATAGATTGTCTTGCTCAGCCATACTGTCTTTTTCCAGCGAAATCTTGATGAGTATGAATGTCTGAACAATATATCATGTGGCAAAAAGACTTTAATCAGTTATTTTGTGCAGCAAGGAGTCTTTATTCAGTTTGGAGAAATAGTGATGCACATGGATACAAAAACTTGTAGGGTGTGATAAAAACAGCTAGCAATTTTTGGTACTAGGACAAAAAATAGCATAGTATGAAATATTACCTGGCAGATCTATCACAATCAGATCTAATAAAGCATTGTCAACAGCTTTGTGTAGTGTGGACTCATCTATATAGATGAGTCTAAATGACACAAAACTATTGACATATATAGGAGTAAAAATGTATTTTTATTACTTTCTAAAAATGTTGATAACTTTACATACTTGGTATACTATTTAAAGATGAAACACTTGTATAAACTGTGCTCTTTTCTTACACAATCAATAATAGTAAGCTGATATGTTGTTTCATTCATTTGTTCTATTTTACCCTCCTTCCTCTTCTTTGAAGCTTCGTCTTTTGCTCTCTTATCACATTTATATAGTTGATATTCTCTTGGATGCTTTTCAAGATGCTGAACAACATACTATATAAATGTCTATTGTTAATTTATTATAAGTCACCTTTTTCATATTAGAAGTGTTTCTACTATGCTTGAGTATGGTTAAGCAAACACAACTCTTAATGTGATTGTTATTAAGACGTTTGAAATAGTTCCACAATAAACTTTTAAGTCTTCTTTTGTCGAATGTACTACTTGACTTACTTACCTCATGTTCAATTTCAATTGACATATTGTGCTGACTGTCCTCGTACTCCTCACAGGAATCGAGACTACCATTGAATTCGTCGTCCTCTTTATTAACTACACCAACGAGAGTATTATTATCGTAATCATCAATAAACCACACTTAACTAGAGGAAGTAGGTCTGTATGAAGTAATCGAGTATCTCCTTTCAACTCGATACAAGTAAAAGTTCCATAAAATATCGTAAATATCGATATTTTGGTATCAATCTGCCCACCTCTATACAGTAGATCAAAAGGTTATTTACTTTGATAGTTTGGGTATAAATACAAGTAGATATGTTGGAGATTCATTTTAAAGCAGTTATCATGGAGTTTATTACTACAAAGAGAAATGGCAGAGCATTAGTATATCAAGGGTATAATTATTTTGTAAACAGGAGAGGACAAGATGGGAAAATATATTGGAGGTGTGAACAAAGTAAGGCATGTAATGGAGCAATCACACATTTTGAAGATGTGATTTTTATCACAAGTGGAAATACATAATCATCCTCTGGATGAAGCTGAACTCGAGGAAGAGAAGATTGTCAACAAATTAAAAGAAGCAGTTAAGGAGTTGATTCATCCCATACCATTGATTTACCATAGCACATCCAGGAGATAGCTAGCTACTCTGACTATAAAAAGGAAGTTGTTACCAAGATACCAACATTAGAAGAACAGATAAGAATATCATTGTATGAAGACAGAGATTATCTCTTTTGTCAGACTCAAGAGTACAAGATGAAGACATATATAAAATATGATTAGGAGATCAATAGATCAAGAAACAAAATAAACAGAACAAGAATCAGCTATATAACAATAAAAGACTTTTAAATTTAAATTAAAACTATCACATGATACACTATAAACAACAGAGTTATTTATCAAATAACATGAATGAACAAAAAGAATTTGTAAAGGAAGTCCTACCTAAGTAGCACAGCATTATTGTCATGAGGATGACAATATGACAGATGGGGATTCAGATCGAAAATAGTAGGTGGAATGATTGACTGATTATAAACAATATTGTAATAGATAACTAACTTTTGAACACCCTACATTGGGCTAGAGTTGGCCAGTTTAGTCTTATTTGCAAGAGATAATGGTTGATTCTCCATTGCATGATAGCAGCATCATGGGCAGCAAATATTTAAACATTACTTTTTCTAAGCTGATTATTGGCTTTGTTGGTATGGGTTCCAAACACTAATAGAATTATTATCGAACAGATGGACCAGAATGGTCTGTCAATAAGCCCAATATGTTTTATTGGAGGCTGAACAATTACTAGAGATATGCTTGTTCCAAGATAAATCTGAAGATACTCCTAGATATTTCACATTGTGTACTAATGTGACACATTATTTACCTTAAACTCCTTCATCATTACTTTGATTGTTTCAGTCCCTTTTGGTCCAGTAGCTCTCGTCTTGTAATTTATAAATCTCAATGTATGTTTAATTAGAATTAAGGTATCAGTAGGCAAACTGTATTTTTTATTTAAATTCGAGTAGGTGAACATGGCATATCTCAACGTAAGTACGTATGTTAGTGGTAAAGCAGCTATCATAGAATTTATTACTACAAACATTAAGAGCAGATCATTAGTACAAATATATTGTAAACAGGAAAAAACGAGATGGGAGAATAGTTTAGAGATGTTAATAAAATATAACATTCAGTTGAGCAATCACAACTTTTGAAGATCTGATTTTATCACAATGGACATATTAGATCATGCTCCAGATATAGCTGAACTTAATTGAGCCAAAAAATATTGTTAACAAATTAAAAGAAGCAGTTAAGTAGTCATTTTGTCCTATACTATTGATTTACCACAAGCAAATCCATGAGATTGCTACTCTACCTAATAAAGTGGACTTCACTGCAGAAATGCCAATGTTAGAGCAGATAAGAATATCACAGTATGACAGAGGAAGACAGAAATTACTTCCCTTACCAGACTCAAGAGATGCACGAGTTGAGTTTTAAAGTTTATAGCATTAAATTATCCTCAGGACGATGGAGGCGGAGATTAAAACATGTTCATTTTTGGCACAGATAGCAACGTTGAATTAAGTTTGAATTTGATGTTGTATATGTCAATGGAACATTTAAACTTGTCCTAACTTTTCTATTAGATATTCAATATGCACACATTCAAGTATGGAAAAAGTTTACTCTAGTATTCTTTTTTATTCAAAACAATTCAACCACTGATGAAAACATATAAAAGATACTTTCATTTAGTCAAGAAGAAAGCTTACAACCTGGAACTATAAACGCAATCAACAAACGTAATTGAAGACTTCAAACTACTTATTCAACAGTCTGTCCACTTAACTTCCACTATCAAGTTTACTTGGATGTTATTATCACGTCTCTCAAGTAAAGTACAGAGCTGTCTTTACTCACAATAGTACCTGGCATCCACATGTGTCCATCCTTTTTGTAATTTCTTACCATCAATGCGTCATTTACTTCAAGCTCTCTTATTCTACTCTTCTCATAATGACTTTCTTTCTGAGCTGCTTGTTTATCTTTGACATCCTGTACTTGATCTGGTTTTACCAAATCAAAAATTGTACAAACAGATCATTTTAAAAACAAGGTAAAAGGAGAAACTCATGTTACTGAGTAAGGGGTGAGGGAATATGTCATTAGAAAACTATCTAACTTATGCTGACTAGTAGAATTATCTTGTTTACTGGTTTCCATGAAGTTTTGACAAAATGTTCAATAGTCCCATTTGTTGCAGGGGCAGTTCTACATGTATAATGTTTGATACCACTACTTTTAACAAACAATTGAAAATCAATAGCAATGTACTGTGGTATTAACTGGTTGTCTATTTAGCATTTCTACTAGCAAATTTACTTGGATGTTATTATATCTTCTCCCAAGTAAAGTACAACTTTTGGTTTTCAAGTCCTATATCAAGAACAAAATGACTTTGAATCATTTATAAAAAAATGTACCAGATTTGTTTGTCTACCATTAGCAAATTTACATAACTGTTATTATCACTTCTAACAATAACAGTACAATTCATGGTTTACAAGTCCAATATTAAAAATACAATGACCAGATCTCAGATCATTTATAAGGAAAACAGCAGCAATTTTATTTAACTTCTTAACAAAAAAAGAGTATTTTTATAAAACTTAAAAATAGTGAAGTATTGCACAATTAATCTAAGTATTATATTAACAATTGCTACAATTTCACTATAGTTGAAAGAATTTTCAGGTATTATTGATATTAACACACAGACTTTAGCAAAACCATTTATTTCAGCAGTTACACTGATCACTTCTCATTTTATAAAGAACCATGTCATCCAACAAGTACCATATGCAGATTCATCTATTGATCTGAGTAGCTTTAAGTTTCTTAAGACAAGTACACTTTCATCTGCATTGTACAAGAAATGATCACCAGATTTTAATAGATTCTACAAAATGTTACTGCATAGCCTATTGTTGATACAGGAGACCACCTGGTTGTACACTAAATTCATGCCAAACTCTCTCAAGTTGAAACTGTATTACTAAGTCCTCTACTAGCTTTAATCAGGAAGGTTCAGTCTTGAAAATGTTTTACAAAAATTGGAAGGTTTACAATTTAATTCATAGTTACTGGTGAAGGATTTGTTGATTGTAGTTTATTAGCAAAAGTGTACATAATGTGCAATGTCTCCAATTTGTGTTTCAGGTAAAAAAACATTCATGTCAACTTTAAACTTCCCATCAGTACAGCCAACAGTTGATACAGACAACTAGTGACTGTAACCTGTTTGTATGAATTCCCTTTTTAAACTTCAAATGCCAGTGTTTATACTAAGTTCACACACTAGAAACATTCTAAAGTTGGGGAGTTGATTTGTACATATCCTATTGATTATAGTTGATAAATCAATCATTCAGTCATTCTCTAATGAACATCACTCTTGTATCCTCTTTGGTCAATTTAAACTTCCATCATTCTTTCTTCCAAAGCAATATAAGAATATTTAATTTGAGTCTATGGTATCTGTTGTTTTAGACTAGGTCTTTGTCAAAGTTTAAAGATGAAAATTGATTTGCTTAAATGTTCCACTTTGAGAATAACTGTTTGTTTTGATCATGTTAATTTGGTGTCTTGAGATGATTTCTTTGCTTCTTACTTTAATGGTATTGACTCTGGATCATCTCTCAGCAATTTAGAGAGAACATATTTCCAGAGTCATTTCATTAGTTATTAGTGTCTTCACTGTGTGCATCCATCAATACCATTAAAGTATGAAGCAAATAAAGAAATCATCTCAAGATAACAAACTAACATGTCAAAACAAATAGTTATTCATGATACCAATGTGTTATCTCAAAGTAGAACATTTAAACAAATCAATTTTCACCTTTAAACTTTGACAAAGAGCTGAGAAGTCTAAAACAACAGATGTCATAGCAACGTATCCTTAATGACCAAATAGCTGAAGTACCAATGTTTATACTAAGCTTTAGTATTTGTTAGGGATCAATTTATACACTCAAGACAATTAAAACAGATTATAGATGCAACTATTGTCAATAATGATTGTTCTTTTATTTTAATTTACTCTTGTATACTAGTATTGCTTGCTAACATATACAGTAATTGACTTCTCTTACATCTTTAAGATTGAAAATGTATATCTCTAAAGATAGTGTTAGAAACTATCATTAGTATAAGGTAGTAACTACTCGCAGTTTATGGAATAAATTATTTTGACTGAGATTCTTCATCTTGCCCATGAGTGACCTATTATGATGTCACAATGTCAAGAAATTAAACTATAGTCACCACACATCTTTTGTCTTATTAAGCAAATGATCATCAGGGCATGTGACTAATGTAATAAACTGTTATGTCATAACATAATAAGTATCTTTTCAGAGAGTATCTTAAATGTTAACAGAGATAACAATAGTTATATGATATCTGTCATACATCAGGTTAATGATGTTAATGTTATAGTTTAAAGTTCTGGTTTTGTATACCATATACAACTGAAAGTATTATCATTGTATACATCACTAACCTAACTACATGTACATGTACATATAGTATAGTTGATTATACATGTACTTCTCATTTAATATTATATCAGTGCTTTAATATTTTGTTAGGGAATAACTTTATGTGCTCAAACAATATAACCAGATTATAGATATAATTATTGTCAATAATGACTGTTCACATGTTACTCTTGTTATGTACTAATGTTATTGCTAGCATGTACATGTAATTGAGACTGTATTGTTACAATTACTTCTCTTATATCCAGGACAATGATACTCCATTGCATTTGGCAGCAATTGATGGGCATGCTGATGTTGGCAAAATATTAATCAATGCAGGAGCTCATATTGATGCTCTTAATAAGGTCAGTATGTACTATAATATAAATTTATTATACTAATAACAACATCACTATACTTGCTATTACACTTACCTTCAAATTATCAAAAGTATGTAATAAATTCTTACTTTCATGTACTTTTTAATGGACAAAAACATGTACATGTAAGTTATAATTTGATGATAATGATTATAATCAGAAAACATTCTTTTCCTGAAAAGTCAACTTCAGTGTTTCAATTTCATTTTACTTAAATGTATCCATCAGTACCCTTTATGACACTAGTGATTTTAATAAAATGAAATATGATAATAATGACAAGATATTGTCAAAAATGATAAATTTTATTTTTGTTACCCATTCATACTAGATACATGTACAGTATAGTTGTAGAATTTGTTGTTTTTATTATCTATAAACAAGTATACCAACAGTTCTATAATCATTTTAGATCACATGATATTTTGATGTCCTTTTGTTTTGTTTTTTTGTTGTTTATATGTGATTATTAAAAATGACAAATAAACTTAAACTGCATACATTAACTGTTGACATACTAATAGGAAGTAATGACTTTAATTAACCTTAATTGATATTGTGAGCACAACTAGGATGTGTGTGACCTAGAAGTTAAAAGCTAGCTTGCTTCCAATTCCATTAAATTAACGTTTATTTCCAGCATTCTACTCTAGTTATTTTAATCATTTCATTTTAAATATTTTTACCTGATCAAGTTGTCCAAAATATATATAGGACAATGCTTTTCAATTATAATCTTGTTAGGCCCTTGTTAACTATATAACTAAGTTTGTTTGTTTGTTTGTTGTACATAGCAAGTAACAGCAATGAATAAAATTAAACCAAATACTTTAACTTCATGATCAGATATATTATGGCATCCAATACATTTTATTTGCCTCTACATCAAGTGCATCAATAGATATGACTGACAATGCTTTAATACATTTAGCATAATATAGTAATTATAGTTTAACTTCTGACAAAAGACACCTCATGACACCTTAGATTGATCCTGTCTGAATGAGGAATGTTTCACTTTAGATGTAGTATTATAGTGAGACACCTCAGTCTGAATTTAGGACACTAATACTATTACAGACATTTCTTCATGCCTTGGATGCATTGTACCTATGATAATAGTACATGTAACTGACCCCTTGAAACACAGGCCCTGCTATTGTATAATGGAGACAGCAAATTCAGAACATTTTGAAAAAAAACCAATAATTATGCATTTCATTTCATTTGTACTGGGGTGTGGTCTTGATGCTTTAATTATAATTATTATTATTCCATCCTTGATAGAAACAATTCAAATTAAATATTTATTCTCTAGTTCCTGTTACAGTACAGTTTGTTTATCAATGTGTCTTTTAGTGAAGTAATTAAGGCATTAATTAAAGCATAGTATTTCTAGACCATATCCAGCTCCATTATTTAATACTCTTTGTCTTTTACTACTTGTATTCATTTCACTAGTTATTGTACAATAATGATTTTAAGTTAAACCCTTGAGATGATGACACACCTCTAATCAGGGCAACAGCCTTTGTCCCTATGATGTCCTGAATTAGGAAGTTACACTTTATGTTAGAAACATTTAATATTATCAGTGACATCTTTTACTGTTATATAAGTTTTCTCTTTACATCTTATAAATTTAAATCATGAATGTTAATTTTGATGATTGAGCTATAAGTGTAAGTAATAAATTTAACAATAATTATGTAAGTACACAAAACATGTATGGGAAATGACTGGAGATTTACTTGACAGAAGTGATGGCATTTTGATATGATTTTAATTAAGTGCATTCATTTCGCTTTTTGATTAATATTTATCAAAACCATTTACAATAAAAGACAGAAGTGTACAAGTATCTTCCAAAATTAGAATTATTTGAGATGACATGATGATATTCATATTAGTGAGGTATATTCAGGGAGTTTGTTAGAGGAGGTTCTATTGTATGCTTGCTTATAGTTTTGCCATACAAACTGTGTAACAATTTGTAGCCATTCATATAGTCAGGATACCTTCCTAAATGCAGGAAGGGCAGATACACACATAAATTTCCACATCTTTCGATAATTATCTCTCGAATTTTCTATATCTCAGCATATATATTGTTGTAACCGAGTTGCACGAATTTATCTTAACAATTAATATAACAATAATAACGACAACAAAGAATGACAAAAACTAAACAAACTACAGATTATATACACATACATTTATAAGGTTTCACAGAAGTCCAAAGGTTAAGTTACCACATATATATTAGTAATTAGGAACAAACACAAAAACTAAACAAACTACAGATTATATACACATACATTTATAAGGTTTCACAGAAGTCCAAAGGTTAAGTTACCACATATATATTAGTAATTAGGAACAAACACAGGTGTATACATTGTATAGGAGTTAGAAGTCATCATCTAGCTTCCTAAATGTAATCAATACTCAGATATAATGCAATAATGTAACAACAGAAGGTTATTATTTAGTTTCCATAGTCAGTTAAGCTAAAATTGTGATGACAGCGAATATCAACACAAAAGCTGTAGTACTGGGACCATATTTAATATTGATGGTACAGTTGTTCAAGACTCAAAATCCTGGCATCATGAGAGTTATTGATGTATCCATTACTTGTCTCTCTAAAACAAGTCTTTCTTTTTGTTTGAGATTTTTTGGAATTACCAGCCTTGTCAAAACAGTAGTCGATCTATCAATGATTAATATAGGACAGCACAATAAGAGAGTCTATTAGTTAGCATGACTCATGTTGGTGTCTTTGATATTCCCACATATCATAGTACAAATCATATAAGTCACAATCTATGACAGATATAGGATATACATGAAGTGGTTTTCAATTAGAATTCAAACAGAGCCTTGGCTTTTAATTAATACTTGTCCTTATGTGTATCCTGAAACAAATGTGTACTAATAATATTCAGTAATTTAACTATGTTGAAGTTGTCAATAATGTATTACCTGGACCGGAAGGAATCATTTTTGTCAGGTGATGTAAAAATTTCCATATGAACAATTTAATCTTCACATAATTGTTTGACCTTCCAGTGAGTGAATGATTGCTTCTTTTTACGTATACTTCAATTTTATATGTAATTAACTATACAATCTATGAATATCAATAATGATTAACATTTCCTGTCCCACAAAAGCATTTTCCTACTCTTCTTGATATAACCTTTGTGTTGTGAGTTTACTGTGCGAGTCGTATACTAAACTGTTTTGCAACTCGTTCAAATTATATCAGGTATTTATGAAGTAGAAACTCATCCTTGGACTATAGTGCTCTAATGCATGGTTTGAGCACTGATTAAAATACCAGTGAAAGTGTATCAGTATAATATTTTATGAGAGGTGAGGTCAAGAGGTAAACACAGCCTGAATCATAGACAAGTACTGTATTAGTTTTGAGATCCTATCCATTGATTATATCCATATATAATCCTCACCTGTCATGCACACTGTTACCTCCTGATCTCCATTAACCATGCAGTGATTTCATTTTAAACTATATTGTATTTACACACACACACACACATATATATATATTGGTATGTCTATCATTGTTCCTATTCAGTTTGTAATGAACAATTGAAACTACAGATGATTGATAATTTGTTTGAACATACAAATTCTTTGACCAAACCTTCTATAATTTTAGTAGGATTTAAGAAATATGTCAAATATGTTAGGAAGAATAAAGAGCTTACTCAACACACTTGAGATATAGAATGATATATGCAATAAGAGCCTAGCAACCTGCTTGCTGGCATTTACTTCATGGGTCTGAGAATTTCACCAAATGCTGTTTGGTTGGTATTGTTACATTAGCTTTAAAAGAAGGTACTGTTAATGAGAGAAATTTGTTGAATTCCTATTGGGAACTCTTATTCTCATGTTAAACGAGTTTAATGATAGTAACTGTGATAGATATTCATCATGTGACACCAGCACTTCAGGGCACACTACCTAATGTTGGAATTTTATCAACATTTCTTCCTCCATACAGCCCACATCAGAATGTTGCTGAAGAATTATTTAATAATATAAAGTATTATCAATGATTGGATTAAATCATGTGGTATTATTAGTAATAAATTCTCACAATGGAATCTGTATGTTGAAACACAATATTGCAATCAACTGTTACTGTAATGAATATAATTAAACACTACAGTTTAATACCGTCACTTATGTCAAAAGAAAATTTTATAAAGTCTATCTATGGGCATTATTTTGATTCAAAGGCTGGAAGCTTCTTGTTAGCTTGTTTGTACATAACAAATTGTATTTCTAGTATTCTCTACTCTTTTGTCTACAGACACTGCTGCTAATTCTTCACTTTTTGTAACTCTAAGTATGTTCCACTGTGAAGTCAGCAGAACAAGTATAATATATTTATTTCAATTTTATTCTTCCTTTGTTGATGATAGTATTTCCTGTTCCTTGTGTTCACTATAAGATCACGTTTTTGATACTAGGAGTGTTTGTCTGAAGGAAGTGTCCCTATATAATTAATACAAAAGTCACTCATGTAGAATACAGT
The DNA here is from genome assembly GCA_963693285.1 of Xestospongia muta. NCBI lineage: Eukaryota > Metazoa > Porifera > Demospongiae > Haplosclerida > Petrosiidae > Xestospongia > Xestospongia muta. The sequence continues at coordinate 30,636,577 of OY848917.1, forward strand.
CACTTTTTGATGCAATGAGCTTTGTCAACAATAAAATCAACCAACGATTCCTGAAATAGAGCTGATTGAAATAAATATTGCCATTTCTTTTTGGTAAAATTAGAGATATTATAGTCTTAGAACTAAAATGGTATGATTTAGTCCAGGTGTTAGTTGATTATATACCAAAGCTAATAAACTATAACACAATGATTTGATGTATTCCGTTGGTAGACATAAAAAATATCTCTTTCACTTATTAAACGCTGCGCTCAATAGCGATCTCTTGCTTCTTGTAGAGTTGCTAGAACTCAAAGAACAGGAAACTCTTCTCTCAACGTCTATCGTTTTAATAATCATATTAAAATATGCTCCAAATCGAATTCTGTAAAGACATCACGCGTTTTGGCCGATTTCATTCGACAGATCAAAACTCATCCTATCCATCGAATGCTGGCAGCTGGAGACTAACCTACTGTGACTTACCGTCACTGCTACACTTATTATGGATAAACTGGCATCTTCTACCGGTATAGTTAACACACCTGAATAAAATGTAGAACCTTCATACAATTTCTGTTTCTTATCTTATTCTAACTATTTAGCAAGTTCTCATACAGTGGCAACATGGCAATTGTAAGCGAACTAACATATCTACTGAAACTATGGTGAAGGTTTTTTATTTTAGTGCTTTTTATTTTTGTAAAGCAGTTATCATGGAATTTATTACTACAAACAGAAATGCAGACCATTAGTATATAAAGGCTACAAATATATTGTAAACATGGAATAATAGTTTGGAGATGTCAATAAAGTGGGCAATCAGTCGAGCAATCACAACTCTTGAAAATGTGATTTTACCACAATGGACATATTAGATCATCCTCTTGATATAGCTGAACTTAATTGAACCAAAAATATTGTTAACAAATTAAAAGAAGCAGTTAAGGAGTCAATTTGTCCCATACCATTGATTTACAATAAGTACATCTGGGATATTCAGGAGATAGCTGCTCTGACTAATAAAGTGGACTTCACTGGCAAGATGCCAATGTTAGAGCAAACATAATTGGAGACTTCAAACTACTTCTTCAACAAGCTGTCCACTTAACAGTGTCACTAGCAAATTAATGTGGGTTTAGATATCACTTCTGCCATGAAAACTATTGCTCTTGGTATGCAAGTTAAAAACAAGAACAAAATGACCTTAAATCATTTATAAGAAAAATTTCTTAAATATTTCTTTGTCCTCTTTGGCAATGTATTAAGTGATAAACAACAAAGTATTCCATGATCATGTATACCAGGGCTTTTTAGCAAAATCAATACTTTTATAAAATGTTGAAATAGTGAAAACATTGCTCAATTAATTTAAGTATGATGTTAACAATTACTACAAATTCATTTGTAATAAGAAGAATTTTCAGGCATTATTAATATCAACACACAGATTTTAACTAAACTATTCATTACAGCAGTTACACTGAATTACTTCTCAGTTTGTACAGAACCATGACATCCAACAAGTACCATATACAGGTTCATCTATTGAGTAACTTTAACTTTCTTCAGACAAGTACACTTTTATCTGTATTGTACAAGAAATGGTCACTAAATTTTAATACACTTTGTTAAGTGTTACTACATAGCCCATAGTTGGTACAAGAGACGACCTGGTTGTACACCAAATTAACAAACTCATTACATACACTAATGCAAATAAACTACATACAGCAAACCCTTCTTCCAAGGTATATGAGTGTGTACATTATGATCAGAAAGGAAATGTTTTTGATCACAGCTCAGACCTAAAGTAAAAATATTATATAACATATCAAGACTAAAGATAGAAATAATTACAAGTGTACTCCTGTATATGAGTAACAATGTACATGTAAATATGAAAAAAAATTGAATTTTGCAAAACACTTTCTTGACTACTAGAGCTGGTAGATAACTTAGTAACAGTTGTAACTTGAGAGTTAATGTCTCCAATTAGTTGTGTAAGTAAACAGACATATATGTCGACCTTCCCATCAACACAACCAACACTTCATACAACTAATTAGTCCCATTACCTGTATATGTAATATCTGGATGAATTCTCTCTTTATTACTTCAATTGTCAGTGGTCCTCCATGCATATGGTTTACATTCTGCAAGGAAACATTCTAAGATTGGGGAATTGACTTGACTTATAGATTTGCAAGAGCTTCTTGAGTATATAGTTGATATGTAAGTCATTCAGCCATTCTCTAAAATGAATAACTCTCTTGTTTTGATCATAAGCATCTATCACTCTATTTTAATAAAGAGAGAATTCATCCAGACATTAACTACAGGTGAGAGTTTAAGTTTGTCATAACAGGAGCATAAATGGAGGAAAGACATATAATAACAAGAGCTGTCATTAAAAGATATCTAAAATAAGCAACTGCATGCAAACTTTTTCTCATGTAAGGAATTGGTAGAGCAGCTATGTGTTGGGATTGCTTCATTTTGACATTTGGCTTGTGATAACATAATGAGCCGTTTTCTTAGCACCAAGAAAAGAGGAAAGAGGCTACAGAGAATTGACATATTTAATGAATCTTTTTTTAATTATGTTTTCCTTTTGTTTGATACATCTTCCAATGAGTACTATTTACACATTATGGTGTTTAATTGTTTTAAAGAATAACGTTCCTCACTGATTGTATAGTAAAACATGTTTGGATCAGTAAACAATAGGAAGCAAATATTAAGATTCAGTGATGTGTGTCACTGATTATCAATAAAATACTCCAAACTCTCATAGTTGCCCCATATCAATTCAATATTTAGTGAGACTAACCGTTAGCTTACTGTACTGGCAATATTATAAATATTATAACATGGACACTGTTCATACCACTTATGATATATGAATTTGACCACATCTTGAGTGACAACATCCAAGATTTTTTACCCTCTCAACGTGTTTGTCACTGCTATTGGTATATTTTTTCTTTCAATGAAGACATCTAATGAAAAAGGTCTTTCAATGAGTTAGAACGTTTGTGTAAACAGTATCTAACAACTAGTCTTCTTGTAATTATGGAAATTAAGGTATTCATATTATAGTCTTTGTATTTAGGGTAAGATAAGTACTCTACTCCAAATGTTAAATGATTAATTTGATGTTAGCCCTCTTAGTTGTTATGTTTATATTTTAAGAGTTGATACCATCACCTAAATATTAAAGATATTGTTAATTGAAACAAGTTACAGTGAAAACAAAATTAAAAGAGCTGTACAGCTAATATAACATTTTAGTATTTTCAATATTTTATTTGCAGTAATATTTTCTTATTGAAAAGTACTTGTCTTATTTTTTCTTACATTTTTCAAATGATTCAGTAATGACATGTGTAATTATATGAGGGAAGTCAGATACCAATAATAGACCAAATTGTTATTGTTATTATATAACTAATTAATTTAAGTGTAATATATGAAAAACTTTATATTTATTAAGGTATTGCCAGATTGAAAGACTTGAGTCTCCTGTATTGACTAATAAGACTGTGACTGCTTGAGTACCATTGTGTGCTCAACTTAACATTATGTAATTAGTCCTTCTTTTAATATAATTTCATTGGTTGTTAATATTTTAATGTTATCATTAGTTACCATTGTTACTAAATTAGGACCAGAATTATATAGAATTTGTTTGTTATTATTAAATGTGATCAGTCAGTTTCACATCTCAACTTCTAATTTTTTTGTTTTTTATTTAGCAAGTGACTTACATGTAGCTACATTGAAATGTTATGTTGTTTTTCATTAGAGTGACTCCTACTGGTTTTATTTTACATATTATATCACTATATGACAAGTCTATGTCAATTAGGACATGTTTATTTATATATCTCGTGTATATAGTAATAATATATCATTTCTGTTAGTGTCATTACTTTTACAATATAAAGCTTTATCTAAAATTTTGTTTTTTTATATAGTGGGGTAACTCTCCTCTGCATATAGCTTGCATGTGGGGTCATGTCAATTTTGTCAAGGTCTTAGTCTCTCATGGTGCAGATCCAACAATAAGAAATAATGAGGGAAAAACTCCTGCTGATGAGGTCAAAGCTGATGATGTTAACAGACAAGTAATATTGGAAGCACTAGAAAATGCAAAACAAGGTATATAGATTGTTTACATTTTATATTATGTGATGATGACTATCAATTCTTACATAAATATCATAAAGAGTTATCATTGACACAATACATTAAACATTGTTAATTCACTATATTATAATAATATGATACATATAATTTATGGCACTCCTCTGTTGAAAGGCAATGAGTATATTTATGAGAAACATTATTTTTATAACATGATAACTGGGCATAAAACAACAATAACAATAATTGTTGACCAGTATACTATGACAACTGAATATAAATGTTATTATAAGTATAGTTTGGAGACATGTACTAAAGCTTTTTATCAATTATAAGACATGCTTATCATTATAGCAATCACACAGAATTTATTGTTTATACTGTGTACATAGGTGAGACTTCAACAATTTAATGAAGTTCTTGTTGTACATAACATTATGTCTTAATGTACAAACAGACAACATTATTGGTTGATTATACATTAGTATATTCTTTGCTTCATTAATTATTTATGTCAGCAAGTAACTCAGACTCCTCTACAATACATCTAAAGATAGTATTAGCCAGCTTGTTGTATATCAAGTATTGATAGTATTATACTAACAGTCAATGAAATTATTACAGTCTGTTCTGATGTTTAACAGAGAGTCTACATTTATAAAGTGAACAATGCTTGCTAAATTAAATGATGAATATATCATTTGAATTATAATTAATTTGATTTTAGATTCCATTATAATTCTAAGTCTGTAACTTATTGTACCATTGTTATAATCACAAGTTTAAAGACACTGAAGCATTCTTTGATAGTAGGACACTATCAATACTGTGGCACTTAGAGAGGTCTAATATAATCATTTATCTATTGTGTACATTGGTGATGACTCCTTCTGTATAGTTTGATGGAACTCTATTGTTCTACATTAGAATATGTTTCTTGTACAGACTTGTTGTTTTATTAATTGTAGTGTCATATCAAACTCAATATTATTTATTTTATATTCATACATTGTCTATAATAACATATGTCTATAATATGTGTGTTTACAACTATCTTAAACCTACTGTTAATTGCATGTACTAACTTTTAAACCATTAGATTTCATTATATCTGTGAAATAAAACTTTCAATACATACAAGTTTTAGTGATTATATCTGTACTCACTAAATGACTAAAATTAGTACATGCAATATTAATAGAATGTTAAAGGTATTCTAGCCAACAAGTATCACTGTTAGTAGCATTTATGACTACAGTTTTGTAAATGTTGCTTTATATGTTATATTGGCTTTGCTATATCTTTAATGTAGCCACCTTCATCTTGTCAGTACTATTCTGCTATGTATTGCTATGTAGTGTATTGTAAATATTCTTATATGACACTATACTAAATCAGACATTATACACAATCTATAAATGATATGATAGTGTTTGTAGCTCTCTAAGATAACTCATTTATTCACTTACACTTGATAATTTCATAAACCTGTGATTTAAACATTGTATACTCGATTGAATTGACTCACCATGTAGTTTTAAAGTTCAGTCAATTTTCTTTGTTAACTTATACATACATTAGTCACTCTGTTAGCCTTTTTAAACTATGCTTCTGTAACATGGAAACAGTTTAACATGTATGTGCCTTGCCTGCCATAGAGCTAATGTCATATTATCTGAAAAGTCATTAAAGTATGGCAATATTTCGTTACAACAATTAGTTGGTCTATATTCATTGCTATAGTATCATTCTAGAGTATGTCACTCATCATTATAACTACATTAGTGTATTAAATTGTTAATGATTTGTGTTCAGTTTACATTACTTCCTTATTATTGTATAATATTGATATAAAATTCCATAAATATACACAGCTCTTATTTGATTAGTTCATAGTTTGTTTTACATAGTTAGAAAAAATTATTAGGCTTTGTATTACACATTATCAATCATCATTAATAACTTTATGCTACATTAATAATAATTGTCTTAGAAAATAACAGTGTGATCTAAATTAATAACAATAAAATTGCAAACATTATGACTATTTGGTATTCGATTTACCAATCACATATACTAGCTTAATGTAAATAAGATTTAATAATAGGATCAGCATGTTTATTGTCTTTATTTATATTTCTTTCTTTTCAATAGATTATTCTGGTGTTGTACATAAAGCACTCAAGGAAGGCCATGTCAAAGCAAAGTGGTCAAAGCTTGCTACATCAGGAGCACCTGCAACTGGAAAGTCTTCAATTATAAAACTTATTTTAGATGAACCTCCTCCAGAAGAGCACCATAGTACTTTAGTAGTCACTACACCAGAAATAAGGAGGGTTGGTACAACTGGTTTTATAGCTGGAGCTGAACCAGGCAATTCTTCTTGCCCAATATGGAATAAAGTAAACCCACACTCAGTCAAACAGATGATAGCCAAACAAATAAAACATGGAGTTGATTCTTCTCCAAAAACATCTGCGGCAAAAAGTGGAGGTGACAGTGAATCTTCATCCTCATCTGATGATGATGGAATACCATCTGGTACTACAAAGGATATGTCACAGTCAAAAGATGTGTCCGTTTCAGTACAACAATCAACACCTAAGCTTGTATCTCCTGCTACTAGTGAAATTGTTAAAATCTTGCCAACTGTAGAGGAGTCCCCAGAGCTTTATCAGTCACACTGGGTTTATGTGGTAGACTCAGGTGGTCAAGCAGCCTTTATAGACATAGCGCCCGCGTTGCTACGCTATAACCCAGTTAGCATACTCACCCTAAAATTAAATGAGAAGCTTGGAGATAGGCCCAAATTTTATTTTAGCTTTAAGGGTGAGTTGATTGGAGAACCAGTGGAACGCCAGATCACCAACATGCAACTTCTTGAATCGTCATTTCGTTCACTAGTGTCAACCGATCAGCCCCATTTGCGCAATATCCATATCACGTGTTCTTATGACAAGCCTTCCCTTCTTGTTCTTGGCACATTCTATGATAAAGTAGATGAGTGCAAAGGAGAGACCTTAGACCAGAAAAATGCAGCTCTTTGGTCAACTTTAAGCAAATTTCGTGATGTGAGGCTCAATTATAGCGATGGTAAAAAGAAAGTAATTTTTCCTATCAACACAATTGCCCGTGGTGAGCCTGAACAAGAAATGGCCAAGTTTATTCGTAATGTTGTTTGTCGCTCTTACATTGAAGCTATTATACCAGCTCGATGGTTCTTGTTTAATCTGGATCTAGAAGAGTTTCAAAAGAAGAGTGGGTCAATGGTTGTAAGCAAAGAACAGTGTTTGAGGATTGGAGGAGCACTAATGATGGAGCCAAAGGATGTTGAAGCGGCGCTCATGTACTACCACGATCTGACAGTTTTCTTGTATTTCCCTAAAATCCTCCCTAATGTGGTATTTTTACACCCTCAACCACTATTCAATAAGTTGTCTGAGTTAATTAGTATTTCTTTTGCTGATGCTGTTGACCATTTAAGGAAAATGAATATTATTTTACCTGCTGATGCCCACGATCAACTTAAGAGTGAAGGTACCTTTACACGAGATATTTTAGATCATCTCTCTGAGGGATTCACTGAAGAGTTCACAGCTGATGATTTTTTAAGATTAATGGAAGATATCTTCATTATTGCACCTCTACCAGTAAAAGGAAAATTTTTTCTTCCAAGCGTACTCCCAACATCAGACAACTTAGAGAAGATTAGAGGTCCATTCTTAAGAAACATGGACTCTCTTGTTTTGACGTGGGAAATGAAACCACTCCCTCAAGGTGTCTTTCCTGCTCTTGTTGTTAATCTCCTTAAGCGACAAATCTCACCAAATTTCGATCTTTATCGTCCCATCGACTTAAACGAAGAGTCTCGACAGTATCGCAATGCTATCCGACTAGCATGTCTTGACCTAGGAGGTGCAATTCTCTTAGTTGATGCCATTTATTGGCTGGAAATTTATTACTATGGGCGTTCTACAAAGTGTTCTGCTATTCGATGTTCTATTTTAGAGGGTATAAATGCAGTTGTGAAGAAATTCCAGTATAAGCCAATTCTATCAATTCCTCAGGAACGCTTTCTCTGCTCAATTTGCCCTCCTCCAAGAAATCATCTTTGTCGTCCAGATGAAGACAAGGAGACGCTTACTTGCTGTCAAGATGGCATGTCATTTGTTGCAATTGACCCAAAACGACAGTACCCTTGGATTGATTACGTAGCTCCTGAAGATTCTAAGCTACAAGGTAATTAAAAATAATGCATTTCTTAATGTAAACAGTATAGTCTATAGAAGGATGAGGTGTACAACTATGTAGTCAGAATGTTGCAAAAACACTTTGTGAATATACTGTACAAGAACTATATTAATTGGTTATAATATTGTTATATACCTAGTGACTTGTGTAATGTTCTTCCAAGAAAAAAGAAGGAAGAATAATGAATGAAAAGAAGAATGCACATTTAACTTGAAGTTAAGTGTGCATTCTTCTTCCTTCTTTTTTCTGAGGTTATAGCATAATTTATCTAAAACAGTGCCTAGAATGGTGCCTTGACCAGATCAGAGATAGAGTCTAATGCTGAAGAGTTTAAGGTTTAAGATAACTTCTTTGAAGTGCTACAAGCATTTTGTCATTAAAGGTGCTTTCTGCTTGTACTTGTGCTAAATACAACAAATTATAATTACTTTGGAGCAGTTTTAAACCATTTTGAATGCTACTTAACATAGGAGTGTTAAATGCGTAGAGATGGATATGAAAAAAATGGCCACTGGTACTACATTTTAATGCTTCCAAAACACCATTAAAGTTGATTTACAAGTTTAAACTGCCAACAGTACTTGACACAAATCATGTCTTTTCACAGCTAGAAAAAGTTGCAATAATGCTAGAAAGTGTTTGAGCACAATGTTGCATTAAGTTTCACAGTAGTTCTACAAAACCTAATAGCATTTTTTGGTAAACACTGCTTGGGAACAGGTTTTCTTCCAATAACTAGAATTGTTCATAGAATGGTAGTCTCTTTCAAACTGCATCTGTTGTTATTAAAATTGTAACTAAGCATGTACATTACAATGTGGTGAATTGGTGAACTGTATGGTTGCTATTTTTGTAGTTCATGGATTTGTGCTTTGGTCATAAACAGTTACTCAATACTTGAACAAATTTCAGTTAGATAATAGCTGAAATCAGTTAGTATACTGACAATATGGAATGCAAAAAGTATATAAACAAGTAAATATTTATGAAAGTGAAAGGTAATGTAGATTTGGCAACTCTGAAAGTGTAGAAACAAAGTAGCAATCAGTGCTAGTAAAGTAGACATATAAATGGTGTAATTTTATTTTATACTTTATAGTAGTGATTTCAAATGATTAGTAACTTTTGTTATTTTTACAGTGACATCTAGTGTCCTTCAGATGAAACCTGATTTTACTGATCTACTAGGTATACTGGTAGACATTGATTATGACTGGGAAAAGATTGGTATTGCATTGAAAGTAGAACAGCGTGTCTTAGCTGACCTATTTACAAGTCGTGAAGATAACACTTTCAAACTTTCACGAGTTTTACGAAGCTGGATGGACAAAATGCCAACAAACATAACATGGGAAGTGGTTCTTACAGCCGTTGAAGGACCAATCGTGAAACATTCATCAACAGCCATGAAGATACGAAAGTTCTTGGCAACTATGCAAGTACGATGAAAGCTTTAAGATAACATTAGACATAAAGTAAAATTCTTTCCCAATACTAATTTCTTTAAGTGATCCATTGTTTATCATTACTTAGTAGTTTTAATTTTTGTATTTCTTTCCCTATTTTATACATGTTACATAAAGATAATTGTTACTCTTTTGTAGATATGTATAATTATTTTCAAAGCAATTTTTTCTTGCTGACCTAATTTAATCAATACTTTCAACTTAAGAGTGTGAAAATAAAACATATGATAATCCTCTTTAACACTTTGAGGAAAAATGTGATTCAGTTTCTATTTCATAGTCAGCAAGATAATTATGTATGATGTATGTTGTACATCAGTACAGTTATTACTGTATTGTGATTCTGTCAACATTTATGATAAAAATTTTAAACTAGAACATATAGCAATGATGGCTGTCATATCCACAGCAATTTTGATGATATATATTAAAATGATTAAGGGTTGGCAATTATATAGTCATCCTAAATGTTTTTTTTATAAGTTGTCCATGCATCAATTCAGGCTTGATCAAGCACTTGCAGCATCTATTGTATTAGATAGAAAACAAGGCTATGGTACAGTCACACTACAAATAGATGTAGACGTTGCATCAGATTCTGGTTATTTTGATATCAATCAGAAACTGAAGTATTTAAGTCATCAAGGTACAAACAACATGAAAGGTGTTTTTTGGCTTATTCCATTGTTTCTAATGACATGACGACATCAGATCAAGAAGGTCAATTCAGGTACAATTAAAGAAACATTGAACCTTTCAATGCTGCTAGACAAAGTGCTGAACAAAGAGCTTACCAAATGGCAATGTCTGGCAATCTTATCAATTTACTAAACAGGTTGTCATCAATGTCTACTAATTATATGTTTGTAGGAATGGTCTACTGAACAATTAACTTAGCCATAATTTATTTGATTTATCTTTGGATGGATTATTAACTTCTATTTTATTCAAATATTTATTGTAATCTTTCAGAATATTTTCAAATAAGATGCTATTTTGTTGACTTGCATAATCCAATGATCTTTTTTTCATTTCTTTTTCTTCCATTTCCAATCTTCTCTTTTCACCATGCACATCACAAACTTAAATAAAAGAGCCAATTTGTCTAATAACATTCTTCAATCCTTTTCTTAGCTGCTTCTTCACCTTTTATGATTACACCTTCATCATCAAAATCTATAATTTCATCCTCAACATCAATATCTGAATTTCATTTTCATAATCATTATTAATGTGATAAGAACATTTATCACTTTCTTCAATCAATAATTTATCCATTTCTTGATTAACTATTCTGTATTTGTAGATCTTTACTAATTATTGTAATTTACCACTTTCAATCCATCTTTTTATTCTTTGTTGTAAGAATTGTTTCTTTATTTTAATACTGTCAACTAATTGATTTATATCATTAATAGTAAATGTTCTACCATCTAACCAATTGACATATTGTCAATAAACTTGTCTATGACTCTAAATGAACAATGAACTAAGTGTCCATTAATTTATACACTATTTGTCTAGTGTTCACTGTCCACTGTCTATAAAATAGATCCATTTAAAATATGTCCTACAAATAACGTAGGGACAGTGTCCAAAAAGTGGACAAATCATTTGTTTTTGTCTAAATTTACATTAATTTGTTTGAGTTTGCTGTCTACTGTCTACTATCTGAAAAAAGATATTCAGTTAACTATCTATAAAATGGATGTCTATTTTCTACTGTACACTGTCTATTTGTAAGTTGACTATATTTATTGATTTAATTTCAATAATTGATAAAAAAATATAAAAATAACTTATTATTATTACTAATTAATTGTCTTCAATAATTTACCTCTAATTTCTAAAGTAATTTGAGTATTTACAAGTCTTTTCAATTTTACATTTAGAGCCTTGCAATCAATTTCAAGCTCTAAATGTTTACCAAATGTGTAGGTGACAATATCGTATATTGCATGGTTTCTGCACATAGACTTGACACACAATAGTTTGATCAGCTTTGTCTCCATAAATTGGAAATCTCAAATCATTGTTACCATCCCCAAATCATATAATCTGTCAGGTCTTAGTTTGTAATTTTTGTACATCTCTAGTTCTGATTTAGTGTTAGCACTATACAAACGAGTCTTCATTAATCCTAATTGTAAGAACCATTAATTTTAGTAATGTCTGGATTGTTATCAGTTGTCTTCCATTTAAATCCATTTATTGTAGCAGTATAATCATTGTCTTCTTGCAATGTACCAATACCTTTCCATGCTAATAGAGATGGTAAATCTTCCACATACTGTGGTAATGCAGTATTAGTTGAATCAACACTTGCATAGCCTTGCTTTAGAATGCCTAATATGTTGTACCAAAGACTCTCCTGTTTGTACTCTAATTCTATTGATGATCATTTAGTTCTGATAAATATTACCGCTGGTCCTGGTAAGTAAATTAAGTGACAGGACAATAATTTTATAGTATATAATTGTCTTCATTGCACTAGCCTCAAAACTGTATTCAGCTAGTCTTGTCTACTACTCTCAACTAACTCAAACTTTTTCTGAACCTGAAAATCCAGAGAAACATGTTACAAGGTACTTACATTTTATCATTGATAATACATGTAATACATTTTTGTCAATAGATTGAATTGGATTGAAGTCTTGGGGACATGTTATAAGTGTGGTGGTATAGTTGTTCTTTCAGTCAACCTTTCTTTCAAACTTTGGCCTTAACTCATATTATAATTCTTAATAATAATAATTATACAGTGCATCATTAATACCTTTATTGGTTGTTAATTACTAATTGAAGCTTTCATCATTGTATTAGATCTAGGTTGTAACATGTCTTTTAGTGGTAATTGATTGGTTGGACCAGGTGGTAAAGATGGTATTGGTGGACCTACAGTATGATCTAGCACTTGACCAGGTTGAATTATGCTGTATGCTTCCATGCTTTCTTTTGGACTTCTTGAAGGCAAAGCTCTGTTCTTAGATTCTTCTAACTATCTAGTGAAGCTAGTTTCTTAAACTCCAGTTGTATCTATTGTTAACAGTTTGGTGAATCCTGAAGATTGTAAGGTGCAGCAGCTGTACCACAAAAATTAGTTTCTTCTTCCATTAGTTGTGGTTGTAAAGAAAGTGGTAATTTGTTTTTCTTTTGTAAACTGTATACTTCTTTCATGTTTTCATTCTTTTCTTTAAATTTCTATTTTGTATATATTGATTTTAGCTTTAGATTTCTCTTTAGGTAAAGGTTGAATCAGTTGGCACTTTATTTGGTGGTATAATTGTTGGATCCATGGCTTGCAATGTTGGTACAAATCCTTGACTCAATTCAGCATGCCCAGTTTTTTGATTTAAGTATGGACCTATTGGTGCTGGATCATGTCCTATCTATGCTCAAATTGTTTCATCTTGTCTCTGTTTAACCCATAGTGCATCCATTCTACTTCTGTCTCTGATTATTGTCTTTCTAGCCAACTTTGATTTATTGGAGTATCACCAGTAGCTTCTTGATACCTCTCATAATCTCTGTCCAAGTGTCTAGCAATGTCAGATTGTTTCCATCTTTTAGTTTGATAACCCATATCAGCTCTTCTCTTTCTGATCATTTGTTCATTTTCCAACATGGCTTCTTGCTCTTGTGTCAAAGCAAATGTTTCTATATCAAGTGCTTCCATGTTTGAAATTTGTAATGAAAGTGGATAAGTTTAACATGATAACAGCTTTCAATGTGCAACAATTGTACATGGTTTGCCAGAGTTTGAGGAATGTTCTTGAAACATTGAACTCAATGAGTAAGCTCTTTAAAGTAGTTATGTTTGCTCTCATACCTCATACACCAAAATCTAGTTTAAGGTCCACACCTTCAAAGAGATTATTAATCACATATTTAAATACAACTATGTTGTGTTACCTGCTAATCCATTTAGGGTAGTGTAACATATAATGAAGTGTTGGAGTAATATTACAAGATGGGTAGAGCTGAGAAAAGGATAAATGGTGCTCCTCAATTAGAATGCAAGATAAGCATCATATCATATTGTGACAACACTGGAGCAAAGAGTAGATCAATAATTCCAAGAAGTTGAAGAAAATTCTGCCACCTAATATCAGTTTCTGGGATGTTATCACCAATCATCAATGGCAAAAACCGACATAAACACCACATTTGGGCAGCTATGTTACAACAATAATGTTATGAATACCTAGTACCTTTTTGCTTAAGTGAATGATCCAATGAATGAAAAGTCATTTAAGGAATCACTGTAAACTTATTTCGAGCATCCAAAGAAGAGTATGGAAAGTGTTCAATTTGGTAATAACCTGTTGGCTAATTAAGTACTTCAGTTTTTCATAGCATAAGAAGTACACCCTTCCAGCACATCATGCACGATATCAGCCACAAGTCCATCAACAACACAAAAATACTTGGAGCTATTCAAAATAGACTCTCTTACAATGTCATATGTGGTAGTTGAATGATCATGAAGAGGACCCTCCAAAAATGAGCAATGATGAGAATGAGTTTGAAGTGTTTGTAGGGTAATATAAACTTTCATTAAACTACACAACAAGACTTGATAGTGTGCTATTACTAATGTATTGTTCATACCTTTGTCTGCATATCATCAGAAGTTTCCATAAAGTGCCTACAAATTGGAAGATTACCTGAAGGTGCTTTGTACCCCTCCAAGTAAATGTGATGACAAGTTGTCACCAGATGACAAAGATATTGTGCCCAAAAGACACACAGTTTGTCCATTATTGACAACTGTGATGCCATCCTAAATTAATTTCAAATAACTTTATAAAAATATGAGTTAATTACCTCCTCCAAAATTCCCAACTCCTTCATGAATGGCTCTAAAATGGTATCAATTCCATACTTACTAATAACAGTGGTCTTAACAACTGCCAAAAGTTGTATTGATATCAATTGTGAATGTAAATAAGGACTTAAATTACCAATGGTATAGTAGAAGAGGCCTACATGTATAGGAAATGTTTTTAATTAATACACTAGATACAAACATACCAAGTTTGTGAAGTTTGACTTTGGTTCCCAAAGGATTGTAGACTTCAACATCATCATAATATATCATGACTTGTAAGGAATTTTTTTTTCCGAGAGTACAATGAATGACACCGAAAGTCTGATCCATCACAGTAGTCAGCCAGAAGTCCATCTGTATGTCTGTGTCTACTGTCAACACATGACCTAAGTGTATAATAGTAACAAAGAAATAATACCATAATGGTATGTCTACATATGTACATATGTGTATGTGCTAGACCTCTTCAAATACTAATGATTGGTTTAGTGAAGCATGAAGTGATTTGAGTAAATAATTTGGTACGCACAATCACGAGCAAATGTTAAAAATGGCCTAGATACATTTTGGGCAAGAGCCATTCTTAATTCTCCCGACTTCTTGTTTTGTTGGTTCCTACATTATGAGGATACAGGATGGTGATTAATGATCCTATAGCTACTGACCAAAATATCAAGGTTGTTTTTGTAAAACCTCTCTTGTAAGAACTTTGACTCCAGCTGTGTAAATGGATAGAGTTTAAAAGGATCAGAAAATACTTCCAGTAGTCCATTTATGTTTGTGAAGCTCAAACCATTTTCTTGTAAACATGTACTAACATCATTCTGGAGCTGAGAAATCACTTGCTGAATTATCAAAGTGAAGTCACACAAAAGATTGTCAATTAGTGTTTGAGATACTTTCTTGACTTCTTTTAACTTGAGAAAGAAAAGTGTCATTTGCTTCTTGTGACATGATTGTTGTGTACTAGTTGGTACTCCTGTCTCACATGAACTAGTTGGTTCCTTATACATGTATTCAGTGTCATGAAGTGGGATTTTGAGGAAGTGAAGTTACAACTGTAGAAGGACCGATCATGTCTAAATGCTCACAGTGTTTCCTGTACAGATGCTTCTTGAAGGAATATGTTCTTGTTGGAGTATGTTCTAGAACATCCTCGAATACCACAAAAAATATGGAATCGTGGATCATGAGCGTGAGCCACTGTCATGTGACTTACTACTCCTTTCAGAGTTGGAGCAGCAGCACTGTAACATACCCAACATACTTACTTGTTTATGAATCGACCTCCAAATAATGCACACTAAGATGTGACCACACCTTTTCATATACATGTGGTCGTGGTGAGAATGAGTGTGAGAACTTTAGCAACACTAAATTATAGGTCTTCAAGATAAAAACGGCGATGCTCTCCTACCTTGAAAGGAACAAAATCATTAAAGTACCGGAAACTTTTGAGGACAATGAACTGAAATATTTAGAGGAAGAGATTTGAAAGAACTTTTCCTACCAAGGAAACCTGTCCATTTGTATTTCTTTTCACAAATTTGATGCTGATTGAGATGACTACATTGAAGTAGAAAAGGGCACAGCAATAGACAACAAGGACAAGCTAAAGGTTATGTGACCCCACAGCTAATGACTCCTGTTTGCAGTGCTGACTCTGCTGTGGATGTTAACCTCAGTTCACCTCAAGTTTTCTCGTCCACTCCGTCAGGATCTAAGGAACTTGAACTTCATCCCAGAGTCTTGTCAGATGAATATTTACCTGTACGAATTAGCCGACCTCAAGTACTAGATGATGTGAGTGATAATGGTCTGCTGAAGGTTCTACAGTCATTGTAGATTCTGAAGAAGGTGTGGATGATGTCGAGGTCATTGTATAATCATCAAAGAAGCTGAAGGCTGTGAAAGAGGAGGATGACACCATTCCTCTTCATAATCCATCCCTTAACCAAATCATTATTGTTTTGAATTTGAGACTACACTGAAGCTAGGTAGATTAAGTAATGTCACAAGACAGGCTATCATACCCAGAATAGCTTCATTAATGCTCAATTACAAAAGATATTCCAGCAGTGAGGATTATGCTAATGTTGGTCTGGCTATTTTAATGAAATATCCTTTTCTTAAGTCACCCGTTCTTCATTGCAACCTCATTCTGGTAGCTCAGTTTTGTTAACCTCCAATTGTTCAGTCAGGTTTGTTTATGTCAGTTATTATGTGCTTAATAGCTTTTACATTACAGGAGAAGGTGATGTATCTTTTCTGAGAAATGTGAAAGCACTACAAACAGAGTACAAGAAGATGCATCATAATCCACAGATTGTTGATGAACTAATGATATCTACATTTCCAAACACTGAGAAGATATGACTAAGAACCCTTATGATCTCTCCACTTTATTAGAAAAATATCCATTTTTGGATGATATTAACCAGGTAATAAATAGTACATATGTGTGATGTAATTACAGTAATTATTATAATATTTGTAGATAATGTTTGAGATATCTAGGATTGTTTGTGATGTAAACTGGGCTAAGACAGGACAGGTTATATGGGATGAGACTATTAAGAAAATACTGGAACAAGCTAAGGTGGAGGTTACTCATAATAAACGACTAAGAGATAAAATAGAGGAAGAAAGAGAAGAAGGTAAGTTTATACTATCACTGATTTGATACAGAATATTTATGAACAGCTGATAAGTCTCTTTTATCAATTGTGGTGTTGACCTATTTGTTACTAGATGTGAGGAGCAAACCAGACAGCGACAAAATTGTTTACTTTGTAAATGTGAATTACACATGACACTTAGTATTATCAATCATGTTCTGTGTCTATTATGTAGGTTTGGACTTTGCATTTTGAAGTTATGCTACGTCAAAGTCGGTCACTTAGAGATAGCGTTTTTTAGAAAAAAAGCATTTTTTAATTTTCCGTATACTCATTTATTTATGTGAAATCACATGACTTTACCAGCCACAATACCTCATGTGATGGTTTAGACCAGAAGATACTAAGAAAAGGTTGTCTCTCTTGAAAGTTACCTACCTTAGTGCACCAAAGGTACTGTTAAAAGACTCAACAGTCATAAAAGAATATGGAGTTGCTAATTCTGTACAAAGGTAAGTTTTATTTTGAAAAGTATTCAATAAGTTCTGTATGTTTAGATGTAAGGCTGTATGCCTAGATAAGTAACTGATGATTTAGATTATGACTTAAGTGGAGGTTAAACAAGTTAAAATCTCTTGCTATTGGGTGGTTCTTAAAAGTACTGCTTAATAATGAATAGACAGAGTGTAAGAATTGCTGAGTTAATTCTCTGCTACTTGTTTGCATGAATGACGATTGTGACCAGCTCTGCCACAGTTACTACATTGTCTTATTCTATTAGTAGGTGGAGCATCTAAAAGAGGAGGAGATGGACTTTGAGATGGAAGATGAGATGATGGTCTAGCATGAGAGATTATTGGAGCGGTTACTGTTGATGGTTGATGATAATTTGATGATATAGGACATGTCAAATCCATAGACCTGTCAGTGCAAAATGGACATATTTTTTTCAGAGATACAGTTGTCTTTCTGGAGATAACCCTTGTGGCTGAACTAATGGTGGAAGGTCAGAGATACTAGGTTGCCACAAAGGATTTACACACATATCCAGTTTTGTCTCTTCACTGTCACTGTATAACTTACAGATGACCTCTCCTGGATGATCTGCTGAAAATATAAATTGATGGAACCTTTGATGTTTGGTATCTTCCTGAAGTTAGGAGAGAGATATGTCTGCCAGTCGTAAGTTGGTACTAGAACTTGGCCATCTTGTGTACCAACTAATCTTGCATGGTTGATATAGCCAGATTGTTCACTATGTCAACAATATCACTGAGAAATTCTACATGTGTTCTCCGCTTCACTAAACCAAAACAGGAATCAGGAATGAACTTAGTGTGTCCAACCACCATGAATGACAAAGTAATGGAACGACTTAAGCTGACCATGACTCTCCATTGAAGGTACTATTAAAATAATAGTAACAGCAATTATCATAATTATTTGAGACATACCGACATAATGGTGTTATTTTTATTTTGGCCAACACAGTTGTCAACATGTAACTGTTGATCCATTTATTCTAGTCCTAGATTAGAGAAGTAGTCATGTAGCAAGCTGGCAACAGTATTAGAGCCTTTTCCTGTGTCAACAACTTTATCAATGAGATAGTTTACCTACATTTAGGAGTAAGAATAAGTTGAAAAGAACAAATTATGAATTCATTGACAATACCTGCCTAGGTAACCCTTCAGAACAAACTCTGAAAATGCTACATATTCTCAGTGTGAGGAAGTAGATAGGTCCAGGTTGGAGTGGATTAAAGGGATAGTGAACTTGTTGCACAAAGTCAAAGCTTATGTGCACAGTGATATCCAAAGAGTTTTCTCTCCATTGTAGCTCTTTCAATAAGTGCTATGGCTTGTTTGAGTGCTTATTAAAGGTAAATAAAGCTATACTATAAAAATATTTAAAAGTTTACTTGTTGTTTCAAACTCTCAGATAGATTAGTTCTGCCGCTGATAGTTCTGTTATTTTTCTGGCACAGCCAGCAAAGATCAGATTTTGGTTTGGTGATGATAATATGAGAGAGAAACTTTTTCCAAATTTTACAAAAACTGTGTTAAAGAACAGTGTGAATATCTAAAGATCCACTGGCCTTAATGTACTCCCTCCAGATTGATCACTTGGTGGTGTGAGTTAGCAGTAATTGAATGTCTGTTCTTTTATATCCAGGAATTCAACCTGGGAGGTGTATCCTATTAGCCTATGCATTGTTCTTAATGTACATGATGATGTGGATGCGCTCATGAGCTGTAAACCCATTGTGTGGTCTACAATTACAATTCCCATGTGTCCTTGAGATAAGTCTGAAATTTTCGTAAGATACCTGGACATTATCTAATCATCTCTTTCCTATGCCATGGAGAAAAAGGAAGGTGGTTCACCATATTTGTATCCCTTGGTAGTAATACTATGTTCTTGTCTTCTTCAAATAGCAGATTTTTGATAGCTTCATTGAATTAAAGAAGACTGACAGTTTGTAGCCATTATTTGTCCTAAAAGTACAAGGTCAAGAGAAGAGCAATCCAATTCTTGACATTGGTTACGGATACTAGTTAGATGTTCCACAGAAAATACTCTATTGCAGGGACCACCAAAGTACAAGGTACATCCACATTCAGTTCAAGTAAAGTTTCCTATCATTTCTTCTTCTAGTACATCATGTATTGTGCCTTCTTGGGTCACCTCTTCCTCCCTTTTAATCAATAACTTGTCACCTCCATTAAAGTGTTTTAATGAATATAGATAATACTTTTTAACTACTAGAGAGTTCTGTTACCTTCAATGTCAGCAGAGTCATCTTCAATGATGTTATAACCTATTATGGCTCTTACCTCTGGGTAGCTACCACCATCATAATCGTCATATTCATCCTCGTCATCTATTTATTATTCATAGTTTTTGTATTCATGTTTTATTATCAATCTTACTGGGTGGGTCAGGGTCCTCTTCACAAACCTCATCAAAAAAGTTTTCAATGAAAACCTCAAGTGTGCCTGGTCACTGTCGATGAGCAATGATGAACAAAGCACGTTTAGAACCTTAGCAATGGAGCTATTCATTTTCAAGAGTGATGGGGCTGTGTTACTATGAAGGTTGGTGTACTTCTGTTTATTAATTTGAATATTATGACACATCTTTGCTAGATGCCCTCTATTATGACAATAGTGATATGTTACATCTTTAAAATGACATGGTTGAGCTTGGGGGTTGCTTCCACCACAACAAGTACATTTGTAACTACAGCTATATGAACTAGTATTTGTTCATCGTTGTGGGTGTCCAGGTTTGTCTCTTGTTTCCTTCTGCAGGGTGCTTATGGATACATCATTAGTCCTGGTGTCTTTGAGCTGTTTAGTCTGCTTACTAGCTGTTTACAGTCCTTGTGTTATCTCCATGGCACAAGCTGGAATTAAACAGACTTCTGTGAGTAACTTTCTTGAATAGCTTTGTCTCAAAGGTCACATACTATGTATCCAAAACAGCAATGAGTAGCAAGCTGCCTCAACTGCATTAGAAACTTGGCTATGGTTGCATCAAGGGCTTGTGTCCTGTAAAAATAAAATGGTTCAGCTGTGATAACAGGTTTGGCTGATAATGATCTTTAACTTTGACAGTCAAGTCTTCTAAACTCTTTGATTTTGGTTTCTCTGGGTCAAGGAAATTACTTTATATACTGTAGTTCTTCAAGTCTATCAATGTCACAAATTGAGGAAATCTTTTATCTTCTGAAACAGCATTTGCCGCAAAGTGCAATTTGATCTGTTCTAAATAAGATTCTATATCTTCACTTTCAGGTTGATACTCTGTAATATCCTGAGATGACATCCTATCACCAGATGTGATGTATTTGTTACAATTGGTTAAGAATATAACAGTAAACAAACACAAGATGCTCAATGTGGATACTGTCAAAAGATCATTGAGCATATGTTAATACTAATCATAATACTATTAATATCCATAATACTGCTTAAACATAAATTGTATACACAATTTAGTATCTGTACATTACAATTTATATTTGTATAGTTTAATTTAATAAATAATTCTGATAAATAGATTTAATAAATAAATACCTGTAATTCAGGTATAGGGCCAAGTACATTGGTACTTGTACTTAAGTACTATAAGTACAGCTATGAATGTACTTCTACTTATATTTAAGTCCTTCCTTCATTTCTACACAATACTTGTACATGTACTCAAGTACTAAGGTAGGTATTTGGAAGTATTTAAATACTTGTAACTACTTTGAAGTACATTTAAGAACTTTTAATCTTATCCATCAAAGTTAACAATACGAACCCTACCCAAGTTCATGTTGAGGGTAGTGTGGAATCACCTTCAAAGAAGAGCAAAACCTTTGTTAGCTTCATGCCTGAGCTTTAGGTTGAAACCACTAGTACTCCTTTATAGAGTCATTCAAGCAAAAATGATTACTTAGCTGCTCCTTGTGTCTTAAAGGACATAAATCAAGCCAATTAAGTATTAAAAAGAGAATCATAGAAAGTATGCCAAAGAATTTCTTGGAGTATTTTCTTTATCTTTACTAGTAGAGAGGCTGTTGCCTCTAGAATTGTCCTGGTAAGCAGATTTAATAAAGGCATACTTTTTTCTTTTTACAAAGTAAGACATTATATGACAAGAATTAAAGTTAAAATATCAAGCTGTAGCAGGTATCAGTGAACTTATGAATCTTTATAACAAAATATGGAATATCAATGAAAAAGATACTGAACTATTAGCTGTAAACTCTGGACTCAGTGCTGTGTTAAGCAATGCATGTCAGCGTGTAAGTATATAATTATATCTGATAAATTCAATGATTATTGAGTCTTTTATAGATTGGTAACATTTCTTGCACTCAAGAACAACTTGAAAAAGTTGTGCATAAAGTCATGTTAATGATTAAAGCTCTTATAGTTATTACTAGTATTGAATCTAGTCTTGATGATTATACAACCTGCAATGAAATGTATTGCTGTCAGTGGACTTGTGAACATATTATTGAGAATACTTCAATTTTGAATTATACAAAAATATGTACTTGATTATAGACCATATTGTAATATTACTGATACAACGATAACATGCTCTTAATAATATAAACCATATGTATATTTATTATATATTATATGTACATACGTATTTTTTATTTTGACTTGTATTCCAGATCTTTAAAATCTATTTATTTATCATTTTAAGTATAGTTTGTTGAACCACTATCACTATATTTTATTGTTTTCAATTTTCAATATAATAAGAACATTGCATTGCTTTTCAAGACAATTACAAGTACAAAATGACATATATTAAATATGTTACACTTGTAAAGTACATTTTTGATCTCATATATATATATATAATGGAGGGTGTAGCATATGAACACAAAATTACAATGCAATGAAAACTAGTTTTTAATACTTCTCCAATTTTTGGCATGTGTGCCATTTCTATTTTTTATTAGGCTTTCTTGTTACTTAATAAAATGTGGAATGTGAATACCACGAGCTGTCTCTTAGAACTATGTGTTAGTAAGATGCTTCCAGTTTGATTGGGTTCCTGATTTTGGTTGTATATTGTAGGGATGTCATACACAGAAACTGAGGACATATGTACATTATAACTCAGATTGTCATCTGTGGAAGCTGAGGACAGACATTCTAACTTCGTAATTCAGTTTGAAATTTGGAAATTATTAATTTCCATTTCAAATTTTGAAATCTTTGACGGAAATTGGAAAGTAGAAATGGAAGTCTCCTTTGGCTTCCAAACTATCCTCTATTCAAAATCATATTCCTGCCATACAAGTTTTGTATGCGCACTAAAATAACTAAGCTAATTAGTGCTTTTGTTATCCTCCAGATCCCTGCCCATACATATATCCATCCATAACTTTGTCTGTGCACCATAATTATGTGACAAAAATGTAATGTTCAATATCATTATTAACATTTATGTATTATCACTACAAAACTACAAAAAGGGAGTAACTTCACAAGAAATTCTTAGAAAAAATTTAAAAAATTAATAAAGGTAGACTTTGTGGCTAATAAAGTCTATAATCCACAATGTTTCATCTGGAGCAATAGCTACATCTGCAGCTCCAGTAAAGCCTTTGATAATTTTCACTGGTTTGCCATTTTTATCACAACGATAAACTTCCCCTGGACTGGAGTGATCAGCTACATACATGTTAGGTCACTATCAGTTCACATAGAATGAATAGACAGTAAGTTAAAGTTATCAAAGCAGACACTTCAATAGTACCATGTCAATAGATTATATAATGTCACTATAACAACTGTAAATGTTGTTATATATAGAATTTGACTAATTAGATTGTACTATGAATTAACCAAATATTAATTTTGTCCATGCATTTTCTATTCTGTATCTATATATCATTATACTTATGTAAGACTCTTGAAACTGTCTATACTGTTGCAGATGATGTTTAGAATATTGCATTGACAGTGCATGTGTTTTAAAATGACACTGATTACATAATGGAGAGGTGAGTAAGATGAGCTAACTATATTTAATTAATTAATTTTAGAAAAATATATTGAGTTATTAAAATTATGTGGTTATTGATGAAATTGATTATAAATAACAACACATTGTAGAAGAAAGTATGATTTGATAATTAATAAGATTACTAGCTAAATGTCAACATTATATTGATTACCAAAAAATATGATCAATTGACAAAAACGTGCTCTCAAATTGCTCCAAAAGATGCGTTTACAAAAGGTTGAAGGTTAAAAGAACATCTGCCTGTGCCAACAATGATTATCTGTAAAAAGTAGGTGTTTCATTTGAAATTTTGAATGCATTTGTATATGCAATGTTGATATGCATTATTTGCACTTTGTGTCACATGAACATCGTGTTATAATGTGCAATGGTACTGAAGCAGTTATATTGTGAGGAGACTGTGGAACATATGAAGTTTCTGTATAAATAAGATTTCCATAGCCGTAGCAAGAACATATATAAGTTTGAGAGCTTAGAGATATTTGAACTGTAGCATCATTACTGACTTGTACCCCACTAGGTACAGGTGGTGAGAAATATATTGTAAAAATGAAAACAGGAGGAATTGAAAGTTGGTTAGTTATAATAACTAACTTCAAATGGCAAGAAAGAGTATATTTTAAAAATTAGATTGTTACTACAACAACTTTAACAAACATGAGGAGATAGTGGGTTGTACCCAGAACATCAGGAAGATGTTATGGGCTATTAAGGTTTGTCACACATGCCAACAGCTTGTTGGAGAAGGGTTAGTGTATAATTTTAAGGCAAGTTACTAAACAAGAAGGCAAGATGTACATGTATATTTCCTTCAAAAGATTTAAAAACAAATTATAGCTGTTTAGTATTCACTAATTGTCTTGTAATAATAATTTGTTAAAATATTATTAACCAATCAGATTGTACCAAAAATGAACTGTATGTCCTTTGTATAAATCTGGGGAATGACCAGGTCACTATCAGTTTACATAGAATGAATAGACAGTAAGTTAAAATTATCAAAGCAGACACTCCAATAGCACCATGTCAATAGATTATGTAATGTCACTATAACAACTCTATATGTTGTTATATATAGAATTGGCCAATTAGACTGTATCATGAATGAACTGTATTTCCTTTGTATAAATATTGGGGAAAGACCAGGTCACTATCAGTTCACATAGAATGAATAGACAATAAGTTAAAGTTATCAAAGAAGACACTCCAATAGAACCACATCAATAGATTATATAATATCACTATAACAACTGTAAAGTTGATTAAAAATAATTATAGATCATTCTATCATTTATTATTGCTGTTAGTATAATATGTACATATATATATATATATATATATATATATCTAAGACTGCAAAGAAAGTGAACAATAGAATATCATAATATACACTCTAACTATATCAACTAACTTTTCCAGAGTCCAAATTTTACTATATTCTTTTGTCTACCTATTAATTCTGTTCGTTATAAACATATGGATTCGTGCGCCTAACAAAATTCACAGACATGCAGACACACTCACACATGCACACACATATAAATGAGTAGATTACAGTGTATATTCCTAATAATTGTAATCAATTAGGACTGATAACAAGACTATATATATGTTGTTCACACACTTGTAACATTTTATTGATTCATCTTGAAGTTCATAGGGACAATCCATAATATTAACCTTATTTCATGGACATTATTGTGTAATTACTTAAGTACTTGACACAGCTGAAGAACAAGTAACAACTAATGTAATATACCTGGGCCAATTTGAAGCTCATCCTGGATTAAGAAATTTTGTCCAAATTAATGTAGCAGGTCGTTAATTTTTTTTGTAATTTCCAATATTTTGAGACAATTTTTGAAGTATGAAAGCTTTGTTTCAAACTATATGCACCAGTGTTGAACCAGAGGTCCATATCTGAAAAACATTCTTGTTATGTTTAATAATAACAATGTGATGGGTGTAACTATTTGTACTTGATGTTACTTAGTTTAGAATGAGCCTTGGCACATACACTAGTCCATTTTTGGGATCACAATTGACTGAGGATTCAAGTCATGGAATGCTGTATGGTGGTTTTCTATTACAACCTTCAGATAACTACCATCTTTTGAAATATCTGGTGGCAACAAGTAGTTCGCAATCTTCAACATTGTGGTGTAATTTTTATAGCGATCATCACACTCTAAAATAAAACTACCAATCATAAATGTATAAGCTGGCATAGTAACCATGCTTGAAATAGTGATGGTGAATTTGAAAAGAGTTTTTAATACAAACACTGAGTATAACACATATCTAACCTTTTTACTTCAATCTGACAGCATCTCTAACAAGAATTTGGCGAGATATGGATGCTGAACAATCACTTTCATTACACCCCAGCTCAATTCCTTCTATAAAATTATTCAATGTGGCCAGGTAAAATATGTTGGAAGGAAAAAATGCTACCAATCCTCATTACCATAACATAATTATAGTGAAGTAATTGTTGGTGACAACAGAGCTGAAGAAATAACTTCAACTAATACTGCAAATGCAGTTCCCTAGTGAAAAAAACAGGTATAGCAATAATAAGGTATAATAAAAGTTAGCGATAATGTTAATAATAATAAAGTTAATAATAATAATAATAATAATCAAATTAACAATAGAGGTTTTATAATTTGTAAAGTACAAGAACTTACAATCCTATTCTCAATAGCATCTCTAAGAATTGGATATGTAGTGACTAGCTTGCTGTATACTTGTGTGTATTCAAGTGATGAAAGATAGCTAGTGTTGGCCCATATTTTTTGTCCCAAAGTTTTGCATTATTTCTGTTTGAGTCCATCTATTGATATCTCAATTTGTTATGTCCTCCATGAAGTAGTGAGAGAGCTTTGTTATTGTGAAGCTATCAACCCATTCCCTAGTGACATCAGTCAACATATGAGTTAGAGTTATTTGTTTAGTAGCTTGGACCTATCATAATAATACATCATAATGAAATATCACAACATAGATAATAAAACCTTTATAATAATATATAATAAAACCTTTAAAAACAATTTATGGCTGTTTAGTATTCACTAATTGTCTTGTAATAATAATTGGTTAAAATATTATTAACCAATCAGATTGTACCAGAATGAACTGTATTTCCTTTGTATAATCTTGGTGAATGACCAGGTCACTATAAGTTCACACAGAATGAATAGATGATAAAGTTAAAATTATCAAAGCAGACACTTCAATAGTACCATGTCAATAGATTATACAATGTTACTATAACAACTGTATATGTTGTTATATAAATTTGGCCAATTAGACTGTACCAAAAATGAACTGTATTTCCTTTGTATAAATCTTGAGGAATGACTAGATCACTATCAGTTCACATAGAATGAATAGACAGTAAGTTAAAGTTATCATAGCAGACACTCCAATAGTACCATGTCAATAGATTATATAATGTCACTATAACAACTGTAAATGTTGTTATATATAGAATTTGACCAATCAGATTGTACCATGAATGAACTTTATTTCCATTGTATAAGTCTTGGGCAATGACCAGGTCACCATCAGTTCACATAGAATGAATAGATGATAAAGTTAAAATTATCAAAGCAGACACTTCAATAGTACCATGTCAATAGATTATGTAATGTCACTATAACAACTGTATATGTTGTTATATAAATTTGGCCAATTAGACAGTATCATGAATGAACTTTATTTCCTTTGTATAAGTCTTGGGCAATGACCAGGTCACTATCAGTTCACATAGAATGAATAGACAGTAAGTTAAAGTTATCAAAGCAGACACTCCAATAGTACCAAGTCAATAAATTATGTAATGTCACTATAACAACTGTATATGTTGTTATATATAGAATTTGACTAATTAGATTGTACTATGAATGAACCAAATATTAATTTTGTCCACGCATCTTTCTAATCTGTATCTATATATCATTATACCTATAAAACGACTCTTGAAAACTGTCTATACTGTTTACAGATGATGTTTAGAATATTCCATTGACAGTGCATGTGTTTTAATTAAACATGTTAAAATGACACTGATTACATAATTGAGAGGTGAGTAAGATGAGCTAACTATATAACTAAAGTTAATTAATTAATTTAGAAAAATGTATTGAGTTATTAAAATTATGTGGTTATTTATGAAATTGATTATAAATAACAACAAATTGTGGAAGAAAGTATGATTTGATAATTAATAAGATTACTAGCTAAATGTCAACATTATATTGATTACTAAAAATATGATCAATTGACAAAAACGTGCTCTCAAATTGTTCCAAAACATGTGTTTACAAAAGGTTGAAGGTTAAAAGAACATCTGCCTGTGCCAACAATGATTATCTGTAAAAAGTAGGTGTTTCATTTGAAATTTTGAATGCATCTGTATATGCAATGTTGATATGCATTATTTGCACTTTGTGTCACATGAACATCATGTTATAATGTGCAATAGTACTGAAGCAGTTATATTGTGAGGAGAATGTGGAACATATGAAGTATAAATAAGATTTCCTTAGCCGTAGCAAGAACATATGTGAGTTTGATAGCTTAGAGGTATTTGAACTGTAGCATCATTATTGAGTTGTACCCCAATTAGGTATAGGTGGTGAGAAATATATTGTAAAAATGAAAACAGGAGGAATCAAAAGTTGGTTAGTTATAATAACTAACTTCCAATGGCAAAAAACAGTACACTGTAAAAATTAGGTTTTACCACAATAACTCTAACAACCATGAGGAGATAGTGGGTTGTTCCCAGAACATCAGGAAGATGTTACTGGCTTAATTTTTGTCACACATGCCAACAGCTTGTTGGAGAAGGGTTAGTGTATGATTTTAAGGCAAGTTACTAAACAAGAAGGCAAGATGTACATGTAGATTACAGTGTATATTCCTAATAATTGTAATCAATTAGGACTGATAACAAGACTATATATGTTGTTTACATAGTCACACACTTGTAGCACTTTATTGATTCATCTTGAAGATCATAGGGACAATCCATAATATTAACCTTATTTCATGGACATTATTGTGTAATTACTTAAGTACTTGACACAGCTGAAGAACAAGTAACAACTAATGTAATATACCTGGGCCAATTTGAAGCTCATCCTGGAATAAGAAGTGTTGTCCAAATTAATGTAGCAGATCATTAATGATTTTTTTGTAATTTCCAGTATTTTGAGACAATTTTGAAGTATGAAAGCTTTGTTTCAAACTATATGACCCATTCCCTAGTGACATCAGTCAACACGTGAGGTGGAGTTATTTGTTTAGTAGCTTGGACCTATCATAATAATACATCATAATGAAATATCAAAACACAGATAATAAAACCTTTATCATAATATATATGATATGAAGAAATTATACCTTCACTTTATAAGAGGCGATTAAAAATAACATTTTTTTTTCTTTCACCAAAAGTGCAACAAATTTCCTTAGTCATTACTTCATCTGTTGATGACAGAACACTTCCTGATTGATTTTATTCTTTCAAAATTGGGCTAGGATATAATGAAACTGATGTCCAGCATCCATATCTCACCAAACCCTTGTTGGTGATTCTGCTAGTTTGAGCAGAAAGGTTAGATATATGTTATACTGACTGTGTTCATATCAAAAACTCTTTCATATTCACATTCAGTATATCAAGTATGGGTACTATGCCAGCTTATACATTATATGATTGGTAGTTTCATTCCAGAGAGTGATGCTCACTATAAAAATTACCTGCTAATGTTGAAGATAATAAACTACTTGTTGTCACCAGATATTTTAGAAGATGGTGTTAGTTATCTGTGATAGTTTTAATAGAAAACCACCAAACAGCATTCCTTGACTTGAATCTTCAGTCAATTGTGATCCCAAAAATGGACTTGTTCATGTATATACATGGCAAGGCCCATTCTAAAGTAAGTTACATCATGTACAAATAGTTACACCCATCGTGTTGTTATTATGAAATGTAACAAGATTTTTTTTTCAAATATTGAGCTCTGGTTTGACAATGATGCATGAGATTTGAAGCGAACTGTTCGTACTTCAAAAGATTTTCTCAAAGCATTGGAAATTACAAAAACATTAACCTAACTCTTGCAAAGTATTATCAATTCTTCAGCTTTATCAAAAAATTATGTACTCATGTGTAGGACTAGTGTAGCTGTTATGAATTGTCCCTATGATCTTCAAGACAAATCAGTAAACTGATATTGGCACTGATATTGGTGGTGATAAGCATTATTGTTGAATTAAAATTTAAAGTTCATTTGTGGGGCATCATCAAACACAAATACAGCAGCAATTAAAGAATGCTGACACATGTTGGGTAAACTATGATATATTGCAAAATCATGATGAACCTCTCTTCCTGTTCACAACTTCTTGGAGTACACAAAATGGACAGAGAAACATCTTTGTTTATGAAGCTCCACTTATGATAGAAACATGTCAAGCTGAAGGATTTTCTGCTACTGGAACAACAAAGTTGAAAGTACCTATGACCTATATATATACACATGATTATATATATTTATTATCCTACTATTGGTAGTGATGTCATACATTTAAAGTCTGTATAGTTTTCCATGCTGTAGTAAACTTTAATGCCCCCAAGTAACAGATAACCCTAAAACATATAAAGTAGCTATAGTTCATTTGTCTCACTAGCTCTGGTTGGATTTATGTCTTTAACAACACAATCTTCTGAGAGGATCATCTGTTTGTTAATATCCAGAGTTTGTCCATTCTCAAGCTGATTATGACATCCTCCTAATATTATATATCAATTTACCTGTAAGTTTCAAACTAATGTTACCACAAATCACTTTGTTTGTGTATTTCACCCAAATCTTAATTGAGATCACTCAATGTGTACAGTTCTTCAACAATTGTAATAAATAAATTGGCAATTTCCTCATTGTGTTTCCAATTGTCAACAAATTAATGTTAAAGAATTTACAATGAATTATAGTCTATGTTAACCATTTCTTACATGTTATACTTTCTATGTTATATTAATCTGTTATTATGCAATAATTATGATATTATGTAATGTGTTACATAATGTTGTGCAAACTTAGTCAATTAGATTATAAAAAAAGTATTTAATTTTAGGAGGTTAGCACATGAATGCACCTTCTTTATGTTATCAGAAAGTAATAACTACAAGATGGTTGCTATTACAATATTTAAAGTTATACTATTTTTATCTCTTTTTATCTCTGTCTGGGCATTACCAACTATAGTGACGAGACAATCAGACAATTGTCCAGGACGTTTTGTTTCTAAATTTGTTCTGATAAGTACATTTAATAAAAAACATACCTATCATTTCACAGAGTAAGACATTACAACAAGAACAGAACTTAAAATATTAAGCTGTAGTAGGTATCAGTGAACTTATGGATCTTCAAAACAAACTACACAATATCAGTGAAGGAGATACTGAATTATCAGTGGGTAAGTATAATTATAACTAATTAATATATTGATTATTAAATCTTTTATTTTTAGATAAACAACACTTCTTGCACTCAAGACAAACTTGATCAAGTTATGCATAAAGTAATGTTAATGAGTAGAGCTCACAAAGTTATCACTAGTATTGATTCTATTCTTTCTCAATACACAAAGTATAAAAACATTACACTGTGTCAGTGGATTGATGAACATATCATTAATGATACTTACAACAAGAATGTACAGAACAATATGTACTCTATAATGGACCAGGGTATTGTTAAAAAATATTACAATAATGAAATGTTCTTGTTAATGTAATCTGCATATATATTTATATACATATGTACTTTAATTTCACTTTTGTTCCAGATCTTTACCAATTATTTATATATTTGTTTTTGTAAGTATAGTCTATTGGAATACTAAATCTTATTATTCAATATAAAATAAATATTCCATTGTTATTCAAAGCAATTACAAGTACAAATGACATACATTAAATATGTTATACTTGTAAAGTACATCTGTTCTTATATAATGGAAAATGTACCATATGAGCACATCTTTGGATCATTTTTAAATAGATATCATATTTCACTAAATAATTTGACTCCTATTGTTACACAGTTAATGGCCACTTAGTGGAGTCCACCTCTGTATATATAGCTATGGAGTTGAGCCTTGTCTACTATACTAACAGTAGATTGCATCCAGTTATGGTATGTGTAGTCCATCTACTATTTCATTTTATTTTATGCTATTCATAGAGGTAAAAGGTATTCAAATTACAATGTAATAAAAGCTAGCATCTCAATTAAAACATTCAAACAAAAATTCACATACATTATTTGTATGAATACATCATATAACTCTGTGAAAGTTGTCTCCCAAACTATTCACATAATATAGCAATGGAGTTATCATGAGTTAACAAAGCTAAAGAGCATATATCACTATAAATACTGATTCATTGATTTAATCAGTATATGGTTATACAAGTTAGTTACTCATATCAAATTTATCACACATAAAAAGTCAACATAATGTGTTTTATGTACATGATATTGACTGTTTGTTTAACTATAATTATATTACTGTAGATGTTAGTATGTTATTTCAACTGGTTGCATTATTATATACAGTTGGCAGAGTATGTCAATATAATCAACAATGTGATGATGTATTATATTGCTTCTTATATGTGACTATCTACAGGTTAGTTCAGTTGAAATAGTATCATCTCCTACTTATGGCTACGATTATTGAGTAATCAACTACAAAGATTATTTTTCAGCTTCTAATTGAACCATTTTGTTTGTATATTTCACGCACATATTAATTGAGATGACTCAATGTATCACGTGCTTTAACAATTGTAATAAGTTAATTGGCAATTTCCTCATTTTTTGTTAGCAATTGTAAACAAATTAATGTATAGGGATTCACAATGAATTGTAGTTATTGTTAAACAATTCTTTATGTTATGTAATAACGTTATGCTAAGCTATTATTATCCAATAGTTTATGATATAACGTAATCTGTAGAAGCTATTGTACAAACTTAATGAATTAGACTATTAAAGCACTAATTTGAGGTTAGCAGATTTTAGGATATTATTAGAAAATTTACTACAAGATGACTACTATTACTATATTTATAGTTATACTATTTTTATCTCTTTTCATCTCTGTCTGGACATTACCAAATATAGTGAGGAGACAACAGTTCTCCTTGTACAGCTCAATTAAAAGACCTTAA
Organism: Xestospongia muta; assembly: GCA_963693285.1. Classification (NCBI taxonomy): domain Eukaryota; kingdom Metazoa; phylum Porifera; class Demospongiae; order Haplosclerida; family Petrosiidae; genus Xestospongia; species Xestospongia muta. Next base: position 30,669,679 of record OY848917.1, read on the forward strand.
AAAAGAAGTTAAATATCAAGCTGTAGCAGGTATCAGTAAACTTATGGATCTTCAAAACAAATACAGAATATTAGTGTGAAGATACTGAACTATTAACTGTGAATTCTTTACTTAATACTATATTGAGCAATGTATGTCAGTGGGTAGTGTAATAATAACTAATAAATGTAGTGATTGTTAAATCTTTTCTTTTAGATAAGCAACATTTCTTAAAATTGACAAGCACTTGATTAATTTGAGCATAACTAAACCTCATGAAGTTGTTGCTAGTATTAAATCTAGCCTTGATATGGATATTAAAAGTCCAGTGACACAGATAAATGTCAGTAGATTGGTTAAATTGACATGTCATTTTTAGCAGTGATAAAATACCAGGGTCTAAGGCCTTACTCTATTAGAGTAACAATGTTCTTTGTTTGGTAGTATAGTACCTAAACTTTACATTTTATTGTCATAGTATATCATATACTACTGCTAATTTCAATTTGTTAATAGTATATTAAAGTTTAATTATAAAATGATTTATCTTAAGTCCTATTTTCTAATTAGTGATAAAACCTAACTGTATTTTTATCTTATAGTGATCTTTTCCCTGAAACCACAAGATAGTGTGAAGAAATTACATTATTAATCATCTGAACTTATCAAGTTTCCATAATTGATCATGCTAATAATTTTTCACCTATTGTGGAATTATTTATATAATACATTTGCTCAGATTTGACAGAATAAATGATTTCGTATTTTTTAGTTAATTGTAAGTACCTTCAAATATTCAGATACTTTGATGCTCTATTCTACTACCTTGAACGCAAGGGCTAAATTCCCGTATACGGAACTTTTGTAAAGACGGGGTTAAAAATAAATTGGTACATACCGCGTTTTGGCTGGCCCGACGTTTATCATAAACGAAATTATAAAAGAGAAGTTCGCTTGCCGGCACCATTAAAGTGTTCTACCTGCGTATAGTCTACGGCGCGGCAGCTGTCATGATCAAGATCAAGTCATTAGTTTTGCAGCTATTTTTTCTACCTACTATACTGGCTTGTGTTAACTCATTTACCAAGCTTGAAAATGGAATCTTTTCAAACAGTGAAAATATTTACAGTCTCACAAAAGCCTATTATCCAGTTAATCAGCATCCTGCTCTATTAGTAGAAGTGAAATACTACGTCAACTTTACTGATGATATTGACAGTATATCTATCCATCCTGTCATTGTTACCAATGAAACAATGTTTTATGAACCTGATTATGTGTTTTTATGGAGCTATTCATCAGTGTTGTTATTTGCATTTCCTACTATCCTGGAACAAATATCTTTTAAATTTATAACATTTCCTCCTCATGTTGCTTATATTGTCTTGGAACCATTCTGCACCAGTCTAAATGAAGATCACATTCTTAATCTTTTAAATGAAGTTACAATATGGGTAAGATATTTTAGTATAACATGGAGTGTAGAGCCCAACAAACTATCATTCATAATACAAAAGTATCCAAAACAATTATTAATATATGTATAATAAAAATATATATGTATATTTAATTATTATCTATAATATATGCTACACCTGATTTGCAATAAGGGACCACTTCTGTCAAAACATCTGTGACATGTTTAGTAAAATGGGACCACTGTTAAAACATTTCAAAAACAGTTTTGTATACATACAGATACTAGTGTTGTACATGTGATACATGGTCTTGGAACAGAGTACAACTGCTGTTGTGAATTTAAACTTGAGCTTAGTCTTTCCTGATAATACAACATGCTAGTCAAGTAAGACTTGGAAATCATAAACGAGTTACTTGTGACTTCTGCTTTCATACAGAACCAAGCAATGAGTATGTTTGTGAATGTTGAGACTCTAAATAAAAAAAAATTGTGTACTAAACATGTAATGACTCATACATAATATATTCATATATTCCATCAGCTCTTTCTCCAGTTGACTTGACATACGAGAGCAAACAAATTAAAATTGTATGACCAGATTCCCCATTTCTTTTAGAACAGATCAACATATAACATACCCAGAACCATAGATATGTTATGGACTTAATCTTTGAACTGTAATGGTACATTTCACATAATCTTGAACATCTCATTTTAAAAGCTGTTTTCTCAAAATGTGATTTTTGATACTATTATCAAATTAACAATGAATTTTCAATTAAAAATATAATAAACTAGGAGAAAATGGATATTAGTGAGCTCTAAAGTTATTTAAGAACACAATTTCATGTTTAATCCCTTGACAACAAATTCACCCTAAGGACCCTTTCTACTTTACATGCACCATTAATATATGTAATCATATCTACATAGTGTACATGTACAATTGTATTTATACATGTTTTCCTGTCACATGCAGTTAAAGTCTTATGCAGTTAAAGGAGGGAAATCTATTTCTAGTGGAATAGATCCAAGTGTTCAAGGCTACAGTCTATACAAACCAGAAAATGCCAGCAATGATGAAGCCATCCCTTTACATCTTGACAAAGAGAAATATGTATGGATGAATTCTATAGCATGGATTTTATTTGGAATATTTTGCCAAGTGTTGACTAGTGTACTACTTTGGAAGTATCATGACAAGTGGTGTGAAGATCCGAATTCAAATGTTTTTAAGATTCTTGAAGTACAATTTCAATTGCAACGTAAGAACATATTCTGGTCACTTGTAATTTGTTTAAGCATAGGTGAAATAATTCCTCCAGTTATGGCACTGATACACTTTTTTACCTATGGTTTTGAGAGAGGTTTGTTGAAACACTATATTATTTGGTTTTTTGTATTTGTGAGCAACTTTTTATATGATTCGTCCATAGCTTTATATTTTGCTATTAAAGGAAAAACGATGGAACTTCCTGAATCTTTGAAAAAAATTAACTGTTGTAGTATGTGTTCTCACATATTACAGTTCATAGCAATATTTTCATTGACCTTCTCAGCTTTTATTGTATCAATAATTACCTATGGACTTATCTTAGCAATTTTAATCAATCCTCTGAGAGTTTCTTCAATGATAATAGTAACAATAACAACTGCTACAGTAGTTATTGTATATCTTGCGTATGTATTTGAGCAATATGAAAACTCAAACAAAGCCAAGGGCCAATGTGAAAGCTCAAATAAAGCTAAGAAGCTAAATTTTGACCTCACCACCTGTATTGTTCTTACAGCACATTTGGTCATTTTGATTATGCTTTGTTTGTTTATTGGCTTGTTTAGTGCTGTATATCTAAATGTTATTCTTTTTACTGGCCCTGACAAAACGGGAGTGTTAAATCAGTTATCTCAACTTTTCCCAGCTCTTCTACTTGGTTTAGTTGTTTGGATTATAAAGAAAATGTATGGAATATCGGATAGTAATAACAAAAACAATAATGAAACATCAAGTAGTGATAACAATCAAAGTGAAACATCAAGTAGTGATAAAAATCAAAGTGAAATATCAGGTAGTGAAAACAATCAAAGTGAAACATCAGGTATTGATAACAATGATAAAAATGTAGCTTTAGGTTGTGATAACAATCAAAGTCTACATAAACCATTATCAGGTGATATCAATAATGATGAAATACATGAGTAAAATTTAATATTAAATTATTCTTAAATTATTACAGATATTGTTCAAGTGCTGTAATTTTATGTCTTAGTTAATTTATGTTTTCTGTAAATTTGTTAAATGTTATAATTTATTTTTATTTGCTTCCTTACTTCTATCAAGACCTATTCTATAAATATAACTATTTCATAAAATGAACATGTTCATTTTAAAAGTGGAGATATCTGGCACAATGACTAATTAGGAAGTGTTAAATGAGTAGGATTTTAGTACAATTTAGTGAGCAGTGGTGTTGTAGTCTACCCAGCCAAAGCAGTTGAAAACAATCTTAGCATCAGTTAGAGCTTTGAAATGTAGTTGTTTATTACTATTTGTTAACAGCATTCATGTGACTAGTCATTTAAGAAACTAGCTAAGAACTCAACCTTTTTGTTGCTCTCACACATTGGGATGTAATAATCTTTGGATCATTTCTCACTCCTTTATATAACAAACTAGAGCACACAGTAGCTTTTGTCCTGTAAAGATACATCAGTTTAGTTTTGTTTCTTTTAGTGTAGGAGATGAGATTTAAAACTCGTCCAATAGTTGTTTGTTCATGGTATCTCCTCCATTGTTAATTTGGTAGGATGGGTAAGCCAGTTCAGATCTGGTGTGCTGACAAATTTAAACATCCAAATTATTATTGTTATGTTCCTATTTACTTAATAAAGCAGCATTATTCATATTTGAGGATCTGTATCCATGACGAATGCTACAAGTCATACCTCTTATAGAATGAAGAAATACTTGTTCTTTTACACAATTTGTATTTTTCACACTTGTACTCAAACAAAATTTTCATGATTTTTACTCTAGACCCAAGTTAGAACAAAATGCTTTGCTAAATTAAATTCAATAATATTCTTACCTCATCTATATATTAACCAAAATAATGTGAGCTATCTATCCATTGTCCTACAGCTACTATAACAGGTGACAGATTTGACACATTATAGGTAACAAATTATTTCTGATATCAGTAGTTGACCAAAATAGGTACAGTAAGTCTCCAGGATACCTCAACTATCCTATTCATTTCCAATAAACCTAATTTTCAGGATAGTTAACGTTTTGTCTAGTGTTTTATTTCCACCATATCTATTCATCAAGATATCTTGTCAGTATGATAGATAGATATCACACAAATAAACTAACTACAACTACAACAGGAGAAGCACAGACACAGCTCACTATTAAACAAAGTTTGTCACCTTTAAACAGAACTATTTTAAAAAATATTAATTATAGACACACACACACAAACACAATCATACAAATAAACTATCATTGATGACATTATTTAAGTATCAAATGTTTGAGTTACTTCCATAAATCATGTACATTGTCAAGATTATTTAAAAGAATCAGAAGTAGAGCAATAAATTGTATCTTAGTGAAACCACAAAATGGAAAGTCACTATACTAATCACATCATCTAAAAGATATTATGAGAGAGAGAGAGAGAGAGAGAGAGAGAGAGAGAGAGAGAGAGAGAGAGAGAGAATGTCACTATAATATATACAGTAGTACCTACATTTTTAAGACCTTCCATTTCCTTGTTTCTAGTGATTTTGTAAAAAGGACTGAACTTGAGAACAAACAAAATTCACAATAAAGTCACATCTTCAGTTACAACAGCTCATATTCTGTATGATAGGAGTACATGTAATATAGGACAATAACTCCATGTTATACTGACCTTTGTTTAGATGTAAGAATAACAAGCGCATACTTCATTAGCTAGACAGTCTCAATGAAAAGCATGATAGCATGTAAAAAGCTTGAGATAGTAATCTTCCATTACATACATTACATTTATGATCTGATTTGATTAAAACAGATCTATTGAGGAGGGAGGGACAATTATATAACATTTTAATAAATCATTACTTGTTCCTTATTTCCTGTATATCAGCACGTATATTCTTAGCACTCTCAGTAGCTCCTTGCATTTCTTTCTTGAGTTGTTCAATATGAGTATTATAGGATTGTAGTGAGTCACATATAGCATCCTATATAATGATAATTAATTGTATAGTTATATAATTTTAATAGCTAAAGAGGCTGTAATTACACACAAGTACATGTATTGTTACTAAAATCAGTAATAAATTAGGTAAGTACGATAGTATTATAGCAGTGGCTTTGAAGGTATTTAAAGGATGAGGTATTAAGCTTTACCTCAAGTGAGTACCTTATAAGACCACACCTTTTTTAATGTAATATTTATAAGTCTATGTTCATAATGTGTTATATGTACCTTGAACTGATCAATAGTTACTACATCAGAGAAAAATGGTAAGATATCTTCAATCTTAAGAACACGACAATCTTTTAAAAACTGCATAGCTCTATAATAAGATACATATTATATTAATACAATAACATTGTTAATGTCTATACTTATAATAACCTGTATACATTATGTACATGTACATGTATACTATAACATTGTTAATGTCTATACTTATAATAACCAGTATACATTATATACATGTACATGTATACAATGATATTTACTTTGTGATATCTTTCTCTTTTTTAATGACATGCTCTGCAATTTGAAGCCACAGTTTTTTCTGTAACTGACTGTCAACATCATTACACTAAATAAATAAATAAAACAATTATAAAAAATATTGTAGATTGTAAAATGAGAGGAATGCATTATATATATATATATATATATAATAACTAAATGTACAGAAAATTACAGCTTCTTATAAAACACTACAATATATTATATTATATTTAAATATAATATATATATATATATATATATATATATATGTATATATATAATATTTAAAGAGAGTTACATATATTTATATACATCATCCATATAATCTCATACTATCCTATATACTGTATTACAAGTATACCTTTAGTGCTAGTGATACAGACTCCTCATATAGTCACATAGCAGAGTATATATAAACACAAGCTCCATCAAGACTACATTCTAGACATAGTCGTAAAGCATATTGTGGATCATAGTCAGGACTTAGACCATCCTATAATATAAAGTATACTGTTAATATAAGTACATGTAATACATGTAATACACATCCACTTCCAATCATTTCCTGTAGTTTCACTTACCATAGCTTGCTTAACAAGATAGTCCTGTAGTTTCTGATGATCACTGGGATCATTACTGTTAGCATATGAAGATACTAAAAAGTTATGAACTGATGTCTCTGAGGATCTCAGACATGTTACACAAAAATTCAAGATATTTAATAGCAGCTGCATTCTAATACATAGAGACAAAATAGAGCAGTTAATTAAAATAAACTTAATATTGTACATGTACATGTATATACTAAAAAGACCTGAATACTTGGTTAAGACTATATTTGAAGGATTTATGACACTTTTTACTAAACATTTCAATAGTTATATCAACTATCATCATCAGTGGCTAAACAATAATGTATACAAAGAAATCAGTCTCTTATATACTAATCCTAAGGGTTTAAAGTTCAGTATTAGCTATAACAAATATGGAATGTGGACTCCCAGGAATGGATGTTGATGTCTCATGGAGGGACAAAGGACATGTTGAGTGGGTGGACTGTTTCATTTGGACTGATATATGAGGTAGTCTAAGAGGGAGGACTTTGCTTATGGTAATGGAATAACATTGATCTTGAACATGTAATGACTCTAGAATGCATCTTTGCCATAGGTAAGGGTGCTGGGTGAGGATGATGGGACTTTCTCATTGGATCTTATGACCAGTCTGGAAGACATGCTCAGCTAGAGCACTGGTAGAGATATCTACATTTTTAACAGCCCTCTGTGTTCCTTCACGTGCTGTGATAAAGTTTTTCTAATTTTGTCAACATAAGAGTCATTGCATTCTTGACAGGGGATGTACTAATGTTATATTTTATATGTACATTAACTTATGTTATATGTACTATATTTTATATGTTACATGTACTCAGTTAACTCAAGTTCAACCTAATGATATATTTAATAGACACATATACTGTAATATAATTGTACCTGTTCTTTTAACATAGTTTGGTTAGTATCTCCTGGTTGATTACATTGGATAAGAGCTGGTATGAGACGCTTAGGATCAAGAAGTTTATCTGCTGATATCCATGCATCAACAGTAGAATTAGGTATGTACTTAACAAATACTGGAGAGAATTTAGAATATAAAGCAGCAAACTTTTGAAAACGATTTCATTCTGAAAGGAGAGGAGAGAGAGAGAGAGAGAGAGAGAGAGAGAGAGAGAGAGAGAGAGAGAGAGAGAGAGAGAGAGAGAGAGAGAGAGAGAGAGAGAGAGAGAGAGAGAGAGAGAGAGAGAGAGAGAGAGAGAGAGAGAGATGCATTATATTCTTTTTGCATTATGACATGATCTACATGAATATAAGAGAGAGAATATAATGAGAGTATTAATAAAAATAACAGATATTAACAGACAGACTATTAATATGAGGTACCTTTCATAAGTTTGGCAAATACAATGATATCATTAGTAGCTCCATGACTAGACATCAGATCATATATTGTCTTACTACTCTCAACAAGACTCTCCTAGAGATATATTAATATGACATTATAATTACACTATATACTGTATATATAGTATAATGTGTAATAAAATAATGTACTATACATGGACATATATATAGTGATTATTTTAATGGAACTATTACTTTGAGATAATGAGATCCTAAGAACTCATGAAATTCCTTTTGTAGTTTTAAATAGCTCTCATCTTTTCCTTCATCATGAAGATTTCCTAGTTCATTAAGATAAAGTTCAGTTAACCAGGTAGATAACATTGTCCGTTGAGTTTTGTCTTGATCTGATAGAGACTCAAGTTTGCGATGAAGAAATAGTTTCAAAGCATCTTTTTTGTTGACCTGATTCATATCATCTTAAGTAAGTAAGTCAATGTTATTATAGTACCTACATAAATTTAAGAGTGACTTGTTCAAATGACAAACGGCTTTTACAAAACAATATGGCAGCATCTTCATATCTGAAAGAAAGAGACATAATTATTTTATTTGTACATTAATTTAAAGGAAATACTATTTATCAGATACATCTCTACATTGTACTTGTTATTGTATATAGAAGTCATAAAAAGTAGATCATAAATGTATATTTTGTGATATTAATTACTTACTGTCCTCTCTTGAAGTAGTGTTCAGCTTGACGTATCAGTATAGTATCTAGATTTTGTTGGTTACCCTAGTAACAGTAAATATAATCAGTAATAATTATAATAATAATTACATGTATAATAATAATGTGTACATGTATCTTAGTAATAGATAACTTTAATGAACTAACCTCTGCATATTTCTGTGCCTTCTCAAACTTTTCTTGATCCAAATAAATCCTCCATACATTTCTAAACAAAGATAAAATTACACATATACATGTACATGTATTACAATATGACATGTTATCACCTTGATTCTTTATGTGGTTGATACATCATTAAATTGAGTTTAGCATGTGTCCAGATATTACCAGATATAGGATCAGTACACATAGCAAATAAAGGACCATAACGCTATAATAACAGAGATATATGTACATTTAGTATTTAATGTTATTACTAACTCTAGCATTGAAAGCTTCTTCAAATACTTTCTTGTTGTTCAAATGACACACAGCAACAATCCTATCAAGAGATAATGTTATATTAATAGTGATATATTTACTTGTCTCTATAGAGAAGTACACAATGGAATTTGGTCAATGATAGACCAATTGGTAAAACAATGTCCTTTTGATCCCAGTCCATTATCACTTCATCTCCTGTATCAGTAACAGCTGAATATCTTAATATAAAGTTAAGTTATTATATAAATGTATTATGTTAAGACCTACATGTACAGAATATGATAATATAGTAAACAGATCATTGTTAACTTGTTATGTTGTTTCAAGTCAGATCATGTTCTCTTTAATCAAAAGGTACTTTCAATACCAGCTGTTTAGTTATCTATCTGTTCACTTAACATTATCAATTATTAATTAGTCCATTTAATTGTTAATCTATCTATCCATTTATTATTATTTTAATAAGGATACGGTATTAGGTTTTTCTCAACAAAGACACTCTCTCCAGGTTCCTGATCACCAAACACCATTGTACTATAATATACACCAGCTCCAGTTAACCAAGCAAAGGCTGTAGGAGGATCTTTGGAATATGGTGGCCACACACATAACTTGCTGTCTTTTAGAGTGCCAGGAATCTCTTGAAATTGAACTGAAGAGAGAGGAGAGACAGACAATATTATTAACATCTCAATCTTCATTACATCACATACATAATATTGTACTAATACATGTACATTTACACATATCCAGTATCTTACTTTTAACAGAGTCATTATAGAAACTAAATAACTCCATAAACTGAGGTTCTAAACGAGGTTGTACCTGACCAATAAACTGATACACTCTACAAGGTGTAGTGGCCATTATATACCACTTTCCTTCATTACCTCCACCAAATTGAGGAAATGGTTCCATAATAAGACCTATATGATAATAGATATAGTTCTTATTGATCTACTAAATGTACATATAGATACTAGTGTAGTTACTAACCAGTAACTGGTTCAGGTAGTCCTGCCATATCAAACATAAGTTGATAGAGCTCTGTAAAATATGGTGTCTTTTTCTTAATGAGTCCTTCTTGAGAATCAACTACTGTCTCACATATCAGACCTACATTATTAATAATAATATAGTTTGTATAATAACAACATATACATGTACATGTATCTTATTTAAATAACTCCTACATGTATTATACATGTACATACCAGCATTAGTTCCCAATAGAATAGCTCCTGTTGTCTGGTCACGATCACTTTGTTCTACTTTATTCCATGCCACACCTTCTATTAGGTGACCTTTGAACTTTGGAAGTGGGCGTGGTTGTGGCTTTTTAGGTCCACCCCTTGGAACATAATAAGATTCTTTAGACTCCATACATATCAGAAGGTGCTGAGCTTTAGGATCTTGAAATATTTTGTGAATACGAACATCATCTTCTCTTTTAATTTCACAAACTAGAGAGAGAGAGAGAGAGAGAGAGAGAGAGAGAGAGAGAGAAAGAGATTTTTGATAAATGTAGATGTACATTACTCTTACTGTCCACTGGATTTGATGTTTTTAGGTCATATCGATAAATAGTGTTACCCAATACAGCTACAGTTAGTAAATTATTACTAACAGCAATGTGAGTGATATGAGAAGTAATACTATAGGAGAGTATAACAGATATCACAGGATAACTTTAATACATGTTAATGTAAATATACATGTATATTAATATATACTTATGTAGAAGTACAGTTTAAGGTTGTATCTATACTAAACTAGTCACTTAAACTAATGATATAAGAAGTATATGACATAGAAGGACTACATTATCTATACTTTACATAACAGCTTTATATACAACCATACATGTACATGTACTACAAGATTACATGTACATGTACTACAAGATTACATGTACATGTACTACAAGATTACATGTACATGTACTACAAGATTACATGTACACATACTACAAGATTACATGTATAATACTACAAGATTACATGTACACGTACTACAAGATTACATGTACATGTACTACAAGATTACATGTACATCTACTACAATATTACATGTACACATACTACAACATTACATGTACATGTATACATATAGTACAGTACACATACCGAAACTTGGTAATATCTTGACGTCTTAAAATTGGATATTCCTGTGGCTTTCTCTCAACTGAACTCTATAGAGTGAAAATAAATATTGTGATTAATAATCTATCACTTAACAACCTCAATATTAACTATAACAATGAAACTGAACTCTTATTGGAACAATCTAACAATTTGATATTTTACAAACTGAAGCCACACCCACTAGTAATTTAATCAGTTTATAAGGACAAGTACACTTGGTCAGTTAATTCTTAATAACACAATCATTTACTGTGTTAGCAGTGAGCTAATAAACTAGTGATCTTACCTCTCTTTGTGATGCGTTCATACGAGCTACTACATCACTGCCATCTTCAGTACCAAATGGATTGAGATCTCGTGAAGAGCTAAAGGCACCACTTCCGCCACGAGCGGGCGCTGATGGCATGGAACGTTCGCTACCATTAAGTCTCAAACTGTGAAAACAGATCAGCCATGTTCCTAAGTTCTTCAAGAGATGGTTCCACCCAACGGCTAACCAGCAAGTAGCTACGCCCACAAATTATGCACGTGGTTTGTGGGTGTGGTTCTAAGCCCACGAGAATCCTGAATTTCTGCAAACTTAACTTCATTCGTAGTATTTGTGGTATCTCAGAACTCAGAAGAACTAAATTGAGAGTACTTCAACTAAACGTTACTAGTTGTGATACAATTTTATACTACAATATTCTGATGACGACATCATTGTGTGTGCAATGACCTCAATAATATTTAAACAGATAGTAAGAATGAGAACTCACTTTAAATTGAGAGGAGTTTATTCTTTGAAGTATTCATCTACTGTTATGTCATGGAGAAGTGTATCAAAGTCATATATAGCTAGAATTGTATCTAACAGCACAGCTGATGTCCCTATAACCAAATATAGTCACTCTTTCATTTTTAAATCTGGGACTTTTAGACAAATACTTCGACCATCTTTATTTGTTGTACCCTTTGGTATTGCAGTTGGTCGGCATGGTAACTATATTGCAAAATGTCGTATAAAGAGTACTCAATCATCTCGACTTAGTCCAATCAGATCACAGGAGTCACATGATACAGTTAATTTTAACTGGAGTCTATTATGGGAGATTATTGCACCTGATATTATTATATTAATACTGGCAGTTGCTGTAAGTTATAACTGTATATTATATTATGTTATAATATATTAATATTCTGTTTTATGTTATTATATAAAGTATTATATTACTATATGTACACATTAATATTATCAAACTATTTTAATAATTTTATTATAAATACATGTACATGTAATTAATGTTATACTGTATATAGTTGAAGTAATTAATATTGACCTATAATCTCTAAACTTAATACTTATAATTAATATTAACTAATCCAAATTAATTATACATTCTCTCTTATAATTATAGAGTGCTGTTGTGGTAGCATTCCTCAATGTTCAATTACCTCTTACATTAGGACAACTAATAAATGTTGTCTCATCTTTACAACCTGGTAAAGAGGTTCAACAATATATAGGAGAACTAGTTCAACCAGGACTAAAATTAGCAGGTTACTAATGTTATGTATTATTTGTAATGTTAATCACTAATTGTTCTCCTTTTAAAACTACTCACAGTATTTACAATTTACATGTATTATAATCTCATAATGAGTACATGTACATGTTATGTGTACATGTACTATAATCTCATAATGAGTACATGTACATGTTATGTGTACATGTATTATAATCTCTTGTTATTAATTCCTCCTTATCTCCTTATAATAAACCACAATATATTACTACTAGTTTACTTGTATTATATTATGTTTACTTTTTAGGTATTTATTGTCTTCAAAGTATTTTTATATTTAGTTATATTACCTTATTATCTGTTGTGGGTGAAAACTGTGCTGTTAGAATGAGGACACGCCTCTTTCAATGTCTTCTTGAACATGATATTAGCTTCTTTGATGAACACAAAACTGGAGAATTAGTTAACAGGTAAGTAATTATTAAGGTCTATCTAATGAATATGATAAATGTTGTACTATATAGCAGGTAGTTTGTGATTGGAAACATTTGAATGGGATGTATTTATTAATTTGACAAATTTGTAGATTTTGCTATGACAACCATTAATTACCTAAATATATTTTTCCGTTTTATTGTACATGTAATACAATAGTTACTAAAATAATGAAGTAATATCTCTGTATGTCTCCTCTTAGATTATCAGGTGATGTTCAAGACTTTAAAAGTTCATTTAAATTAGTTATTAGTCAAGGACTTAAAAGTATAACACAGACTATAGGATGTACTATATCTCTATTTATTATATCTCCTCAGGTAAGTCTATTAGTATATCAGATACTGTCATATCTTCTGTAATAATAATAGTTTGATGTATAAAAAGATGTTTATGTAGTGATTATTAATTTATTATGTAGCTTGTCTCTATAACCTTGTATTTCATAATGATCATGTTATATTTATATAATATAACCTTCTACCTGTACATTATAAATATGTATTGTGACTTTACTAGTTGTTCATAGATGACTGCTCTGGTGGGTGTGGTAGTACCAGTAATGATAACTGTAGGTACTATTATTGGAAGTGGATTAAGACAATGGTCAAGAGAGGCTCAATCTCAGGTTAGTAGACAAGTATACTCAGTGTTATTTTTGTACTATAATCAAAATCATTTTCATGTATTATAAAATATTCCATGTACATGTACTTGTCCTCTCTCTCTCTCTCTCTCTCTCTCTCTCTCTCTCTCTCTCTCTCTCTCTCTCTCTCCTCTCTCTCTCTCTCTCTCTCTCTCTCTCTCTCTCTCTCTCTCTCTCTCTCTCTCTCTCTCTCTCTCTCTCTCTCTCTCTCTCTCTCTCTCTCTCTCTCTCTCTCTCTCTCTCTCTCTCTCTCTCTCTCTCTCTCTCTCTCTCTCTCTCTCTCTCTCTCTCTCTCTCTCTCTCTCTCTCTCTCTCTCTAGGTAGCATTATCTACAGCTGTAGCAGATGAAGCGTTAGGTAATATTAGAACTGTTAGAGCATTTGCAATGGAAGACAAAGAACTGAGGTACAATTATTATAACTTTATGTGATATTGAATTACAATAACTAATACAATACATAGTGCATGTATAACACATGGCAATCATGTGTTGTACATTCAAGTATAATATTATTCATATACATGTGGTTAATGTAAATGTAGATGTATACCACATGTCAATCACATGTACATGTATAATATATGTACAGTGTATAATGTACAATGATATACATGTCAATGTGCAAGTCTTTTTTATATAAACTGTATTGTCAATACCAATATAATATAATATATAATCTTGTACACATAGTTTGTATACCTCCTCACTTCTTTCTCTCATTATAGTCTTTATCAACAAGAATTAGAACAAGGTAGATGGTTCAATCAAAGATTGGGATATGGTATTGCTGGATTTCAAGGACTTACTAACTTAGCTATTAATGGTATACTAACATGTGATGTACATGTACTGTACAGTATGATACTACATATAACAGTGTATATTAAAGTATTCTAATGTTCTATTTGTATCTACAAGTACATGTACATATACTATACCATACTGTGTTAATGATATATGGTATATCATAATATGGTAGTATAGTACAGGTACTGTATATAAAGTAGGTAATTATACTTACATCCTATGACATTACAGATATACATTATATTATTATATTGTTTTAATAGATATAATAATTTATATTGTAGGTATGGTATTACTAGTTATTATACATGGTGGTCTACTATTAGCAACCGATCAAATCACTCCTGGTGCTCTCATGTCTTTTCTTGTTACAACTCAGACTATTCAGAGAAGTTTAGCTAACTTGTCAGTTTTATTTGGACAAATAGTTCGTGGAATGACAGCTGGTAGTCGTGTCTTTGAGGTCAGTACAGTACATGTACATGTTTAATACTTCATACACAATAAATACAAGTCTATTTATAATGTATTTTATCATGAACATAAATATTATATATTACTATGTTCATTAGTGTCTTCCTTTCTTTCTCCACTATATCAACTACAGTATATTCAGTTAGTACATAATATACCAATATCTGGTGGACATGTTATACCATCTAATGAACTTACTGGTAAAGTTGAGTTTAGAAATATCACGTTTTCTTATCCATCTAGACCAGATCAGGTAATGATACATATCATAATTATACATGTACATGTAATGGTCACATGTAGTATGAAAGGCACTAAAGTGCCGAACCTCGATGCAGTTTCTAAGTTATTTATAAATGCTATGCCAGCTTAGGCCTAACTATGGTGTTGCTAGGTAGCATTGCAAGAAAATTTATTACCATTCTAGAAGGTGTGGTCACATTTATCAACATTTCATATACAAAATTTATTGTAACTTGAAGATGAAACATTCTTTGGAAATGCCCCGTAGTACAAATATAAAACGATATATCATCTCTTAGTAGTAGTTTTTTCAGTGCTTTGAGACGTTTCCTGAATGCGTCACTTCACTCTAAGTCCATGTACAATCATGAAAACACTTTTCAGAACTTTTATGACAATCGCTTTGACCAACAGCTTTCTGTCTTGCTGATGCTTATTCCTCTAAGATTGTCTACAACATACTAAAAAATCTCCACATTAAGTTTTTTTATTTTTCGAGACCTCTGCAGCCTGAAAATCTTTTGTGAGTTTTAAGCTTTCATTTTCCTTGACGATGTTCTTGATACTACTCTTGTAAAGTCCACGTGTTTTTCTATTCGTTGCTCAACATTGGTAGCTGCTAACGCTTTGCTTGTCAAGTTATAGCAGTTCAAAAACAATCCCCAGTAGCAGGTAGTACAGACACACACACACACACACACACACACACACACACACACACACTGACAGACTAAAGTACCCATGCACAGCGAGGTTAAATATTGTACAGTGTTTGTATAATGTAATTACATGTACATGTAAGGAGATAGTTTATAATTGTTTTTATATTCTTGTTTAATGTTTATGTAGGTAATACTCAATGATTTTAGTCTCAATTTACAACCTGGTCAGGTCACAGCACTTTGTGGACTCTCAGGAGCTGGTCAGTTATTAATAAACTCATTCAATTCGTATTACTAAGTATCAATCTATTTTCAAGTAGTACTTTACACTTATCTACATCAGTACATTGTTATAATGTACATAGAATACATTATGTTATATTATTGTACTTAATAATTGTATTAAGTAAAGATCTATCATAATAGTAAGTTATAATACATTTTGTTATATCATTGTAGGGAAATCAACAGTTGCTGCTCTTTTAGAAAGATTCTATGATCCTGATATTGGTAGTATCTACATTGATGGATGGTAATAATAGTTATTACATTATTAATATAACTAGTGTTATTAAAATGATCATTACATTGACTATATAATGTACAACAATTATACTATACATTAATGTAATTATATATGTATTGTGACTTTATGTAGTGACCTTTGTACTCTTGATCCATGTTGGGTTAGAGGGTCTGTTATTGGATACATAAATCAAGAACCAGTTCTGTTTGCTACTAGTATTATGGAAAATATACGTTATGGTCGACCATCTGCCTCAGACAAAGATGTAAGTCAGTACATGTATATAATAACATATAGTACTAATAAATTTGTTATGTTATGAGTCCATAATGACAGAAAAAGTGTAAGAAAGAGAGAGAGGACCATGAAACTCTTATGAAAATGATATGACTGGTCTCCTTTTCCCACACTAGTTACTTTATTATTTTTACATGATAATTTATTTTGTCATTAAATATAAGATTCATACTAGACTTTGAGCTAATACTTTGTATAGCCTCGTACCCAGGCGTTCTAGTAAAGAGTAGCACACCTGGTGACTACTGCTTGCGCATGCGCATAATTATTGAAACATGTTGACATCATAATTACTACTTTTCAATTAAATGACGAATCGATGGGCTGAGTTTATATTGATGACGTTTCATTTACTACACGAGTTTAAGCATGGCTAGTCGAGTTCGTTGGTTATGCAGTGATTTAGTGGAAGCCAAAAAAGCAACAAACATGTTCAGTGGTGTTGGGATGCAAAACAACTGGGTTTCTCGAATAACTTCTTTGCTTGATATTATCGTTTCGAGAGATTATGGTCTTTCTTTATATATTTGTATTAAGTACAAACTTCGAATTGTGTCACTAGAGAAATCTCTTGCAGACTTAGAGGCATTCAAACAGCTGGTTCCTAGCTTCTTTAGAGCATACAGTAGACCAGCAGAAAAGTTTCTATCAGTACTACAAGTAGCCATCACAATTATAACATTGAGGTAAAAGGAATTTTGACGTCATAGTTGACGGAGGATTCCTAGAGTATACTATTTTCCAAGAAATCTGTGGAAATTAAACGCATGCACAAACAGTAGTTACCAAGCGTTTAGCCTGGGAACGAGGCTAATACTTTGTATTGATCATTAATTGTAATACTTACTAATCATACCATCAAGATATTAGCCAACTAATTTAGACAATTTTGAGCAAAAAGGCCAACCCAAGTCAGCCCAGTCATACCACAAGTCCATCCCAAATGTGATAACTAATAGAATTCTGAATAATTCTCTTTGATGTTAATAAGATACATAAGATATCTATCAAGGAACTAGATACTTCAAGTTTATAAACACCTTAGATTTATCAGTAGATATAGAGATCACATGTTTTTTTATTAATATCAAATTAAATTATTTATAAATTGTCTAAATGATATTTAACTTAGGTTTATGAAGCTGCTAAGTTAGCTAATGCTGATAACTTTATATGTGAATTTCCTGCTGGATATAAGACTATAGTAGGTGAGAGAGGAGTCACACTATCTGGTGGACAAAAACAAAGGTATCATTTATACATCATAATTATTACATCTGTTATTACATTAAGATAAAATATATTAATTTAATTTAATAGTATGACATTTATTATTGTTTATTAAATCTTTCATTTTATTCTCTTTTTTAGAGTTGCTATAGCTAGAGCTTTATTAAAAGATCCTTCTATATTAATATTAGATGAAGCTACTAGTGCACTTGATACACAGTCTGAGAAAATGGTACAGGAAGCATTAGATAAAGTATCACATGGTCAGTAACTACATGTACATATATAAGACTATATACCCTAACAACTAATGGTAGTACATATGTAATAGAGATATTGTGACCATACTTGTGTTGATTGTTTGTAGTATATACTATATATTATGATGTTAAGTTATGATATGATCAAAACAACAAAAGTTAGAATTCTGTTTATAATACATATTGTGGTTTATATAATAAAATATTTAAGATTTGATCATTTGAGTATAGGATGATAATTATAGTCTAATTTGAACTATCCTTATAAAGTTTTTATTCTCATTATTGTTGTCTATATTGTAGGTCGTACTGTTCTTGTTATTGCTCATAGACTTAGTACAATTCAAGATGCTGACAACATAGCTGTTATACATGAAGGCAAACTAAAAGAGGTCAATTTATAACACTATATTGTTGATATAAACTTATCAATTAAGACATTACCTTATAATAACTAACACTAACAATTATTATTGTTGTTTATAATGTTCTCTTTCTTTTAGACTGGTACTCATTCTACATTATTAAATAAAAGAGGTCTTTATTATGAACTAGTTAGAAGACAAACTCTTATAGATAACAAATAGTCATGATATTATGATTTTAACTGTAATGTATCACATTGTCATAAAACTTATCCACTTAAACTAAGTACCTGTCCCTCAAATGTTGTGATAGTTAAGAGCATCAATTAATATTGTATGTATACAGTTCATGAATGAGAAGTATCACTCCATCTCCTTCTTGTTTTAACATCTTTAATTATTAGTTATATTCATTTAATAATTTTTAATATTATTTTAATTAACATATAGACAACAATCAATGAATCAACACAGACAATATACATAAATACATAATGTTGTAGATAAAGTAACTAAAATCAAACTTTGTATGTAAATTTAGCAGATCCTACTTCTAATGTAACTTCATTAATTTTAGCATCTTTTAGGGAAGTAGGAAAAGGCTCTAGAGCTTGACGAACAGCAGGCATACAAGTTTGTGGTAACTGGAAATACAACGATACTGGATTAGTAGACCATCCCATAAACTGCATAACATATGGGAAACTGTCTAAACCAAACAGTGACTTCAAGGTTGTCTTAACATCAGTCACAACATCAAATGTGAGACCAGAGAAACCTGATTGAAAAACACATCGAAGAAGAAAGAGGCTACGAATTCTCTTAATCTTTCGTAGAAACGGCTTGCCCAATGTTCTCTTGTCATAGTATCTATTGATAGCTGATCTGACTGGCTCAATTTTATCTAACACTTTCAACAAGTGTACTAGAACGTCTATATCATAACTTGAAATATAACTATGAAGGATAAGAGATACCAAAATACCATCTACTGTTGTATTAGAGCGAATGATATCAGGAGCAATCAATGTAGAGCCATCAGGACAACATAGACTATGTATAATAAAGCTAAGTGTATAGTTAGAACATCCATCATTGAACATATCAAGAACTTCAGTAAGTAGATATCCAAATGGTTCATGGTCAGTTCCTGGAGCTCCAAATGAATGTTGAACATCTTCACTAGTAATAATACGTGGATCAACTAAAATAATGAAACAAATTTGTACTTGTAAATTATTGTATAATTTTTATAATAAAATAGGTTTCCCTTGAAAGATAATTATTATGAAGCTAATAAAAGTTAAATAAATTAGAACAGATAAAAAGTCATTGTGTTTATAAAGGAACACCCATATTGGGTAGATTGTATTAAAGGGAAAGATGCTTACTCCCTACCTCACCCTGGATACATGACAGTCCAGAAATAAGACTATAATTTCATAAATAAATTAATAACATCACTCTGACCTGTGGGGCGTGGCCTTTGATTAGATGGTGGATTTACATAATACTTTTCAATACGATCAGCTAGCTCTGTTTCCATCACAATGTATCGAAGGACATATACTAAACCTGGCCACGAAGGAGGAGGGTCTCTTGTCTCTAACCAAAGACGCATGGCTTCCACAACACCTATTTTAGGATCCTTACTGTACTTCTCACGTACTTTAACTAGTGCATTACGGTCTACATTGAGGGCTTCAAAACACTCAAACCAGACACCTTGAAGTGGTTCTCTTAATTCTAAAAATAAAAGTTCAAACGTGATAGATCTGGGAATAAATACAGCACCTGTTATGATTGAACAAAGAGTGAAATCGTTGAACTAAAGGGAAATCTTTCTTACCTTGAGGATCCATTGATTCTAGGTCATGTAGGTGTGTTCTTTAATAGACTGTACTACCACACTGATATTACTTAATTAACGAATATCACCACAGTCGCCCACTCCTTATTAGGAGCAGAGGTGAGGGTGGGGCTAAAATTTAGTGGGCGTGAACAGTAACAGTTCTGAGAGGAGCCGTAGTGCAGACAGTCTAAAGACGCAAGCGACAGTGTTCATAGCTATAGTTGATCTCTTGACGTGAACAGTACAGTTCTAAGACGAGAGGACCACACAGTCTAATATCTATAGTTTACTAGCACAGTTTGTACAGCTGAGAACGGCCATTGTAGTCAATTGCAAGAGAGTTCATAGTGAGTTCATTATTCTCATTAATATACTTATAATTCTATTGTATTAATAAACTGAAATGTTACATTTTGTAATCAGGTAAGTCCTATACATCAGCTAAACTAGTTTAATAATAGTACTTCCTATACCACACTATAAGGTAGTCTATCTGGTTATATCCTTGATTTACTGTGTTAATATGTTGATATAGCTAGTGTTATCATATATAGTAGAGCGGTCATTGGTTAGTTATTGAAGACAGATAAATCATAGAGGTCTTGTACCAAAGCAAGGAATATTTATTGTGACATACTCACATCTACCATGATAGTAGTCTCTTCCTCATCACTTCTTTTACTTACATTGATATCAGCTACCAATGTTTATAGTATATGTCATAGATATAATAATAATATTAGATATATCTATTATTGTTAACATTAACAATATTATACTAGTTATATAACTGTTATTATTATATCAAATGTACTTATATTATTTAGTAATAAAACTGATTACATAATTACTTTGTGTAGGTTATAATCTAATGAACTAGAATAGTAAGTGGAAGTATTGTCTTGTTATAAGTGTACCAGATCAAGAGCTATCAGCTTTATTACTTACTGGGAACAGATCTTTGTAAGTTGTAAATTAATAAAGTGACAGTATTATATTGCTTTAGAGTTAGGTTACAGTATGTGCTACTGTAATGTTAATAAGATCATTATTAACATTGGTTATACTCACTTATCATAAACAGTGAGACATGTTATATAGAGATACATAATTATAATACAACATGTCTACCCAGTCCAATATCTAATTATCTGTACTAGACCTTTATTTACATTATAAGAGTATCTCCTTTATTTAATACTTTATATGTAGTAATGTACTGGTCTATGTAATGATATATGTAACAAGGGGTGGAGCTATGAATTCAAATCTTATATATAAGTATCCACTGCTATGAATATTATTACATCATTCAACTGATTATATCTCATAGTGACATAAAGAATGATAAGTGATGATGTTATGTTATCACTATTTGTAATATGTCATTGTACTAGTATAGTTATTATATTAATAGTTATTATAATTACTACTAATATATTTACATGTAGTAGTAGTTGACATAGTTAGTATACTACCACTTTATTATAATATTATCACTTTGTTTATAGGTCATTATAATATAGTACATTTTGAACATGTCATCACAAGATGAACTAGTAAGTCAATAATCATTCTATCACTGTATTGTATGTTATATAAAAAATCTCAAAATTTACTTTTACTGCTAAATTTTAAAGACCAAATTTAGGAATTGCTTCAATGAAACATTTTAGATAAAATTATAGAGCATTGCCTTGATATAATTTGGTATTTAGTATTAAATTTGTTAAGACTGTAATCAATGTTACTAGAGAAAAGTAAATCTATCAATGTAGTCACATTCGGAGAGGATTGAAGTAATTCTGGAGTAGTCCTTATGTGACAAATAGGCTGTGTCCATACATGAAGACCATACTTTCACTAGTTTACTCTCTAGCCTATCCTTGTACTGTTAGAATTAGTGAAAATTAGCAAAATTAGTGAGTTATGTTCATAAAATATAATGGACAAATTTAGAAAGCTATTTTTTGTCAAAATACTTCTAAAATAATTATTATTTTGAAATTAGATCACTAAATGTTAAGAGAGTTTACAGTATGTCTTCAATGTTTTA
Source organism: Xestospongia muta (assembly GCA_963693285.1). Lineage (NCBI taxonomy): Eukaryota > Metazoa > Porifera > Demospongiae > Haplosclerida > Petrosiidae > Xestospongia > Xestospongia muta. The sequence goes on from OY848917.1 coordinate 30,692,462, forward strand.
TTTACATCTATAATTCAGTAGTTATGATGTCATACTATTTTAAATCTAATCTCATTTCATCTAACAAAATATGCTATGATCACTTACTAATGATGTAAGAACATTAACAATGTAGATGAATTACCACTAGTCATGTTAAAAACCTGTGTCTATAGGTCCATAGTTAGTTATATATTAAACTGATCAATATCTCTCATACACTAAATATATATGATAGATAGTAAAGTATGGACTACTACAATACTAATAACCACTTAGATATTTAATACCTGATTGATCATGTTATTAACATGTACTCTATACATGTATATATCAGTGTTATTATATAATGTCTACCTAGTAGTGTTATAGTTATAACAGTTGATATGTATACTGACTATATACTACAATACATTATATATGTGATCACTATCTTTATAATAGAATGATGAGTTGTGGTGGGCAGCTTATAATGGAGATCTAAGTGGTATAAAGAATGCTTTAGAAAAAGGAGCAGATCCTAATTTTCATCATCCTCAATTTGTAAGTTAATAATCTCATTATATCATAATAGATAATACATAATAGTGACACATACACAGATATCATTGACATAATGTAGATATCAGTATATATTTAGTGAACTAATATCAATTGAATTATGAACACAATCCTAACAGAGTTACTATCAAATTGTCAATAGATATAGTACACACAAGATAGTGTGTTATATTGATGTAGTACATTAAACACATTGACACTTATTTTATTGTTATGTTAAGATAATAAAGTACTTAACATTTACCACAGAATGTTGATAGGTGTGGCTAATTAGCATTTATCATTTCTCTCAATAGTTGTTAGTCTTTTAGATATAGTTAAAAACAAATAAGGACATTATATTGTTCTGAATGTTATTGATATCACATGTATATTATCAACAAGTATATCTTTAAGTGTCTAGTTATTGTCAGAATTATGTGACAAAGAGCTTGTAATGAAATAGTTAGATTTTTACTTCTTGGTATGTGAAGTATTTTAGGTAGTAGTGATATAATTTTTGAACCTTATGGAATGTGTACACTATTGTTCACTTTCATTGTTTTATTGTTGTATATGATAATTAAAAGTAACAAATAAAATCAAACTATATATATTAACTGTCAAAGGATGTTAAATAAAGATTTAGTAAAATTACAAAGGTCCATTAACCATAGTCATAATACTTGACTAACCATCAATGACAAACTAACCGATCAGGTTATAGTAGTGACTAAGTAGTTAGTAATGTCTTACCTTTGAGCACTCATTAATATAGATGAACATGAAAGGTTCTTTAGGTTTCCAAACATGCTACGTTAGCAGACAATAACAGTCTTAAACAACTTATAGGACAAGTAAATACTTGTCCGCTCATTTTACAGTCACATCCACTATATTTATGTATTTACCAAATTAAAAACTCATTAATATATTGAACAGGCTTTTTCAAATTTAAGGTCGTCAATATTTCCTACTATACTGTAGTCTGGTAGTTTACATGTTGACAGACAGACTGATTGAATTGACCTACATAATGTGACAAGTATTATTAAAATGGTTGTGTAATGGAAGTGAGAAAACATAAGATTACCTGATAATCAATATTAATAAATTAATAAATGAATGGAGATTAGAGCAGTCTACTGGGTTGTCTTAAGGTACATTTTGTTCAGCTCTAATAGTAAGAACAGGTTGAAACTTTTGAATAACCCTGCCCAACATGTTTATGAATAATCATCTAAAATTACTTTTATTAAATGGTATCTTTTTCCATAGAATTTTAACAATGATTATGATATTTCAGAAACAATTACAATTATCCCAGTGAAGGCTTCATAGGATTTTAGATCTAATATCAAACTCTTAATATCACCTTAACTCTTAACCAAATTTAATGGTCATCAATATTTCCTACTGTGGTAGTTTAAATGTTGACAGACATACTGATTGAATGATAGTCTTGACCTACATAATGTGACAAGGATTATTAAGAGTGGTGGTATAGTGGAAGTCGGAAGCCAAATAATTTACTCTTGATAATATTCATAGTGTATTCATATTATATTGTTGTTTAGAATAATGAGCTAGAAGATAAGCCTGGACAAAGGTACATTTTTTTCAGTTCTAATTGTATAGACAACTTTTAGAAATTTAGAAAACCCTTTCGAACACGTGTATGAATAATTCTATGAAGCTATTTTGTAAAAATGGCGCTAGTGTTTTGAGGTAACAAAGAACAAAGTCTTTGAGGAGTTATATGCCTGACAGAAAAATAGATAGATAAAAAAACACTTCACAGAATTGTAAATATAGCTAAGTTATACTAGAACAGTAAGTTTCATGTCTTTACCTGACTGTTGCACTTTTCACGAAAAGTGTAAATTTGTATAGTATAGGGTTGTTCATTTATCTTAATATTGCAAGGAGCTATGGACTTTAAATTTACACAATAGCTTAACATTAATGGAATAACGTCTTTTCTTGAATACAAAAGTATAATGATATTACGTGTCAGTGTTATAACAAGTAAGAAACTACGAATATCATTAACATGACTACACTTCCACCTTAAGATGGCAGTGTGGTGGAAGTGAGAAGACATAAGACTACCTGATAATGAATATTAATAAATTAATAAATGAATGGAGATTAGAGCAGTCTACTGGGTTGTCTTAAGGTACATTTTGTTCAAATGTAATAGTAAGAACAGATTGAAACTTTTGAATAACCCTGCCCAACATGTTTATGAATAATCATAAAAAATATTTTTTAAAATGATCTCTTTTTCCATAGAATTTTAACATTATGATATTTCAGAAACAATAGTAATTATCCCAGTACAGTGAAGGCTTTATAGAATTTTAGATCTAATATTAAACTCTGAGTATTGATTATATCATCACCTTAACTCTTGTTATGAAGTCCATGTCCAAAGTCCATACTTTACAGAGATATGTCTAGTAGTACCAAAACATGTACTTGGTTTTCATGTACAATTGATAGCATATATAGTAACACTGTGACACATGGACATACATGACATTATATCCATGTACATTACCAAAGTAGCCATGGATTACAATACAATGTATCTATTTGGTGGTAGTAACTGTGTACTTAGCTACATGGATACATTGTATTCATGTACATACCATGGTAACCATGGTAACCATGGTAATTACTGTATCATAGTAATAATGACTAGTTATGACCATAATGATGACTGAAATGACAATACTATGACAAATTGTGTTACATAATTATGTATTTATGTAATTTGTCATTTTATTTTTGGACTCTGTTATAGTGTAAGTTTACTTATTAATAGTTTAAATCCTTTCTTCTGTTGTGGAGATCACAAAGACAAAGGATAAAGAACTGAAAATGAGCCTTGTTCATTAATGTTGGGTATATTCATGCACCCAGTCTTGATGAAACTACATAGACCCATGTACTCCACATAACTTTAACATTTTATCTTAATCATTATCTAAGAAATAAATAAAATGTCATTTTAATAAGTACACTTCATGTAAACAGTAAAGGTTTGATACAGTACACTATAGTTTCATAGCATACCATCAAGTACCTAGTGGTATAGCTACTTCAAATCCATAGATAGATAATGTGTATTGATCACATACATACATGTACAATGTATTAGTTACAGGATAAAAGGTATATGTCATGTTTATTATGTCATCCATAGATACAATGTATCTATTGAAGTAGTTAAACCACTAGGGACATCTTGTATAAGTAATTATACCACAAGATACATGATAAAATCTATATGTATACCAAGTTATCTATTGATCTATGGAAGTAGCTATACCACTAGGTCCATGTTGAATACGTTACATGAGAGATAGAAGCTATGTGTGTACCATGTCATCGATGGACAAGTTGGAAGTAGCTATACCATGATGCGATGTCATATGTTTACAAGACGTGTGTATGTAATGACATGTGTATCCATACACAACCATACTGTGTATCATTGGATTGTAAAGGGACATTATGTCTAACCTGTGGTACTACTGGATATGTATGACTTTATAACATATAGTTAATGTTTAGGGTTTTAGGGGTGGGGATCAGTTTAATATATAATAAAGTATAAATTTCTTGCCTGACCTATAGACACTAATGTAATATCAATTATATTAGGAATATTGAGAAAGAGCTGGCTTGAGGCTCTGGAATATATCAGATACAGGCTGGGCCCTATACTTGTATAATCTGTTTATATTAGTCCATTATACTTATAGCCATCTCTAATGTATTAAAATTGTTTCTCATACTCAAGCCTACATATCTATTCATACAAGACTTGGACTATGTTAGGTTTATACATCTAGTATAACCACATATGAGTATGACATTTAAAATACATAGTTACCTAATTAGTCATGTTATGTTTACTATTATTATAGACTATATATGTTTTATAGTTTAAAGTTTAGATAACATATCTATATCTTTTAGTAATGATTATTAACCCTTGCCAGTCACTGTATAGTTGAGGGTTATAGTACATGTCTTATATGTGTGTATGTGTGTATGTCTTTTCCAAAAGTACAGGCAATATGTCAGAGGTTATCACTACTAAACATTACTGTGTGTATATTATGTAACTTTCTACATTTTAACGTGGGAAATTTCCTAAAAATAATTCATTCTCAAGTTATGGCAATTTACTTACTTGATTCTAATGTGATGTTTGTGTTCACTCCTACTTGAGGAATAATAATTATAACAATTAATTATTATTATGATCATGTGATCATTAACTGACATGTGTTAGACACTTGTTATAAATACTTTGTAGCTTAGCAAAAAGAGCCTTAAGAACCATCATAACTTTGTTGATGTCACACTCATCATTATAGTCCAACATTACCATACCTATAGTTTTTGAAATACAGCATTATAATTATAATCAATATGTTCTTAGTGCCAGTATGACAAATTAATATTTCTATAATTTAGCTACTACTGCAGTGAGGGTTCTGTACTTTAGTGCTTTTCATTAGTCTAGAAATAACAAGTTTACAATTCCTTTTTCCACATAATTATTGGAAAAAGTCCAGTCCACTGTTACCAGACTCCCTACATATTGGTAGTATACTATATTAACAATATGATATAATCATATACTGAAGTATTAACACACAATAGTTCTATAATCATATTTTGTGTAAACATAAACAAACCAGTCAATTGTTAGTTACAATTGAACTGAATACTATGTTGAATCTAAGATCATCTCTATAAACTCTTATATAGTCACATTGTCTCAGATAGAGTTCAGTTAATGTTATATATATGAAGTAATGTACTATCATGATATGTCTTGTATTAAGTATTAATGTACTGTTCTTTTGTTATCAACTAACTTTGTAGTCTCAGTTATGATATCACATTAGCTATATGATTAATGGATTATTGTCATGTGTGAAATATAGCAGTAATTGAGTAGTAAGTAAATATCATTATCTTCTATTATTAATTTAGTTCCAATGGACTCCACTTCACGTAGCAGCTAGTGAGGGACGATCAACTGTTATACCAGCCTTATTAGAGGCTGGTGCAGACCCAAACTCAACTGATAAGGTAAGTATTAGATAGTAATGAATACTGTTTTACTGGATTATATAATGTTATATAAAACAGTTAATTAAGTAATAGATCTGGATATTTAGTTATTATAATCATGATGATTACTTTTGGTTTCACTCTAAACACTTTGTATAAATTTAATAACTCCACCCCCTCCATGATTAAGTTATAGCATGTACACTTGACTTTAGTACCTTCTCTTATATTGTGGATAGTCTCTATTTATCTCTTTATGTACGAGAAACTTTTAAGACATCATTTATTAAACATAGCCATGTACGGAAAACATTTAGAAATGGTCTTAAAAGCAGCTATGTCAATAGCATCTGCATTTAGTTATGTTTCTTTGTTGAAGTGTCTTACCAAGTCAGGAGTTAAAGAAAAAGGTTCTCTGTTTGTCCAAAAAATTTAGAGGGTGTACTGCAGTCTTCAAACAATGTTAAAGTGAAGTGTTTTGAGCTCAGGTATTATTTAACTATGAGCTCACCCACACAATCTAGTATTATTTTAACCACAAAATAAACACAGATAACAAATAAACATTAGATAAACAAGTGACAACATAAAAGCTATTTTATTTATAAAACAGAAATGGCCAGAGGAAACAAATATATTGGAGCAGAAGTACTTGATATAATCACATGATATATACAATGATGAGCACTGTGAGGCTTGAAGTGATGATGTCTGGGATGACAGAGAATGTAATCATGAGGATTATAGAATGTGAATGATAATGATAGAGAATGTGATGATGAGGACTTTAGGTAGGTCACATAATCCAGAATATAGGCACATCAATTACTCTTGTTAATAAAGAATTTATTTACCACTTTCCAATTACCTGAATTTTCATCATCTAATTTTCAAGAATCTAGGTAAATAAAAATACACTAACACAACAACAATAATTATGAGTTTCTATGTTTAGCACTACATCTGCTGATACACTTCAAACTACATGGTAAATAAAATGTAACAGAAATGTACACAACAGAATGTTTTACATTCCCAGTCAAATGCTACTAGATTTCAAATGTACAAATGATTTAGAACCAATATTCATAGAGCCTTTTACACAAACAGTTGGTCAAACGGTTACTATGTCTTCAGCTCTAGGTATTTTAAACTCTCCTTTATGACAAGTCTGATGGAAAAACACACATCAAAAGATTACTATAAAAATACACAGTATTCAATAATTATTAATAAATGGAAAATCACTTTTGGGAGGTTGACTTGCTTGAATTGAACAGCATACTTGCGCATTATCAGGAGACATATCAAGTTGAGACACAATGGAACTTGAAGGTTCATTAGTAGACGTGGGAGCTAGTACTAAAGAAGTTTGTTCAGTTAACAAGTCTGAATTAACTGTTCGTTCAATAGTCATGTCTGTGAGAGCATCATCAGGGTTTATTTGTGGTTCAAAGTCTGTACTAGTAGCTGTCTCTATATATACTGCACTATATCTTTTTCTAACATTGTCGATACTATGATGAACTGTATTGTTGTTGGCTAACTTGATGAGACAAAGGACCTGTAATCTTTAACACTGTTCCTGGCATCTACTTGGAACCAGTTGTTCTGAAATCCTCATCAAAAACTAGGTCACCAATGTTGAATTATCATTGAGATTTGTCATGAGCTTCCTTCTGCTACTTTTGTTGAGATTCTATCTTCTTATGTACATCAGGAAACAATCCATCTAGGTGAGATCAAAGTCTTTGCCCCATTAAAAGTTCTGAGGGTGACACACCAGTAACAGATGAGGTGTAATCTGGTAAGTGAATAAAACCTTAGACAATTTTCTTGGGTGGAGCTACATTGTATACACTGAAGTTCTCTTTTCACTGTCTGTACTGCCGTTTTTACAAGGCTGTTGGTTGAAGGGTGGTACAGAGCTGATGTTATGTGCTTGATTCTATTAGCTTCTACAAATTTCTTGTACTCATCACTCATGAATGACGGTCCATTATCAGTTACAATTTTTCTTGGTAGTCCATGATTTGAAAAGATCTGTCTCAGCTCCTCTATAGTTCTAGGTGAGGTAATATTAAGCATAATATGAGCATCTAACCATTTTGAATGGGAGTTGACTAGAATGAGGAACATGTGTCCTATATATGGTCCTGCAAAGTTGAGATGTAATTGACTCCAAGGCTGCTCTGGCCACTCTCATTAGTGTAATGGAGCTGAAGGTGGCGATGGTCGATTTTCTTGGTAGGCAATATATGACTTACTGTGGTTTCCATATCTACATTCATTTTTGGGTGCCAGATATAACTGCAAGCATGTTACTTCACAGCCTGGATGTGTATCATCATCATGTAGTTCCTTTAATGCACTCTGTCTTCCAGGTGGTGGTATAATTACATGAGAACACTGTAGAATACATCCATCCAATATGTTTAGTTCATCCTGTTGAGTCTGATATGGACGGTGTGATTCATTTACAGTATTTGGTCAACCAATAGATATACAGCAATAAACTTTTAATAGAATAGGGTCCCTTTTAGTCTATTCTTTTATTTTGTCAGAACTTATAGCAGTAGTAGAGAGATGATTAATAAGATGTACAAGGTCTCCTGGAATACAATTCACTGATGTTGTGTTGGATCTAGGCAGATGGCTGAGTTCATCTGTATTACTTAGCATCTTCCCTTGCTTGTAGTGGATAGAATATTGATATGTACTTAGTGTAAGAGCCCATCTTTGAATACGTGATGGACTGATATGTAGAATCTCTCTAGCTTTGTTAAAGAGATATGAGAGAGGTTGATGATCTGACTCAATGTAAAAGAATCTGCCATACAAAATAATTGTGAAATATCGTAGTATCATAATGTACTAATAGAGAATAAGATTGAAGTACTTCCTCAGAAATTTGAAATGAAACTTTCTCCTCCATGTACTGAGTCATATGATAAACTAGACAAAGTAAGACCTGTTATTACTCACTTAGTAGACACCATCTTACTATTTACAATCCTCACTGTCAATGCAGTGTTGACGAGGCTATGTTCCCAAATAAGGGAAGATCATCTCTAAAGCAGTACATGCATTTAAAGGTTGTAAACGAGGGATATTGATATGGGTACATAGCTTATTTCTTATGTTAGGCCATTATTATGAATGAAAACACACTCTAAATAAAGGCTAAACACGTCTCACATACAAACACATCAATTTAATATTTTATGTCTCGCTCACCAGTTACAAAGGGTTGATACACAGTTCATATCTCTCCAAAAACATTTGTCTTCTCTTTGAACAACAATTTACGCTAATTTGAAAATCAAAAAAAGGCCAAACAACTCGCAAAACACTCAAGAAGAGAGAAACATGTGCTTTGGCCCTCAAGGCAAATTTAGAGTATGGGAGGGTATTATGAGACATGAAACTAATTTCTGTCATAACTTCAATTTAGAAACTTTCAAAACTTGAAATTTTAAGAAGAATTTTCTTAAACATAACAGTTAGCAATAATATCTTTACAATGTGAAAAAAATTATTGAATTACAATACAGGACAAATATTCATTTATTCAAGTTGCAGGAATTATGAGACATGTGTTGGTATTACGAGACAACCTCAGATTTAAAGGTTTGGAACTTCATAGACATTTAAAACAATAGTAAAGGTCGGGAATGTCTTCCTCTCTTGCATAACCATTGTATTTCAGATCATACCTTGCCTCACAGCTGTTGCAACACACCCACACATCACCTTCATTTGGATAGACAAAACCACACTTGGGAAAAATAGAACTGTCTTCATCATCTTCACCTTCGGTAGATGCATTTCTTCATTGTTTACATCACACTTCCCTTTCTGAGGCTGTGATTTTTCAAGCTTCGCCTTGTTTTTACTTTCCTCAACTTTCTTTTTTAGCTTATGTCCTTTCCTTTTTTCTCCTCTCTTTCTCAATGTCAACCTTGCCAGTCACTCTTCTTAAAATGTTTCTACTGGTACATTGTACAGCCTTGCTGCCTCTCTCAATCCTTTACCTTCACTCACACTTTCCATGGCTGCTCTCGTGCTTTCATTGCTCCAAAATGTTCTCTTTTGAGCCATTACAACTGAGATCCCTATGATCACAAAAAGGATAAAGTACTAACATGATTTTAATTATAATTCTAACAATTGTAGGTATCAGATCTAAGGCAAATCCAATAAAATGTTTAGTTTTTGGTCAGCTGCCAGCACTATTAATAATCATTTAAATAAACCACACCCTTTCAATTATTGGTCACATGGATGATGGTACATCATGGTAGTACTAGGAGCGCATGAGCGTCGCAACGCTCATGCGCTCCTTGTAGTACTGATAGTACTGAAAGTCTGAAACATTGTATATAACAATACGCGCTTCCTCAAAACTTTTTAAAACCCTACTAACCAGAAACTAAACATTTCATTGGAGTAGCCTCATTGGCAAGCAGGTAGAACTAAACTAGGCCCACTGGTTCAAAGATATTCTGTGGCTTACCTCAAATCTTGCTGGAAAGAGGCTCACAGCTGGTTTCTGAGATTTAATTCGATTTAATCCCACAGGAATAACTCATACAGATCTGTAAGTGCACTAGTACCCGCTCTCCTTTATCTTACAAGTACATTCAAAAAACGCTGTAGCTAACCTACCGGTACCGCGATCGAAACTTTTCTTATATTACCGGTAACGGTGAATAAAGGGTTAAATTTGATCGTTGCCTAGCAACTTTGGTGTACGTGATCTACCTCCCTAGGTACTAATGATTAACTCTTTGTTCACTTTAATGAACTTAAAGAAAAATCAATGAACTGATAGTCTGCATACATATCTAGTCAACATTTTTAGCAGCAGCAAAACAATTTCTACAGAACCAGTAAGTCATTTTTGGAGGTGTATTTACCCCAGCACAGCTAAAATGATACCATTCAAGGTACGAATCACAAATAATTGACTGCTCTGCATTACTATCATGAAGATCATGATGGCATATCTTGCATAGCCAAACATCACAATCTTTCTTCCTTTCAACAACATCTTCAATAAGTTTCCAAGCATCGTTAGTTAAATATCGACGGACCAGATGAATATCTACGTTCTCATCCAGTACGGCATTTGATACTTCCTCAGGATGGCACTCTGTTTGATGTTCTTCTATAAGGCTACCAGTTTTGAAAGCACTTTCAATTTCTGGTGAATCAACAAACCACAACAATATAACTATAATAGTAAGTGTGGACAGTCATAGCAGGATCATTCAGTATTACATGTGCCTCTTTCTTTTTCTGAGCAATGTTTACGACTGAAACTTTTAGGTTATGGTCATAGTATTATAACTAAACCAAAGAATTCTGTTGTTTGAGAATCCTAGAAGGACTATCAACAACTGTGTTAGTAGAATCAGAGACAGGCCTCTTCACACCAACACATTCAGTAGTCTTTGTAGAAAGCTGTGGTGGCCTTAAATGACTGCTAGTACATGTACTTGTACCTACATTGTAAAACATGTTTGAAACTGTTCTGTAATTGACGTAATCTAACTTACATTGTACATGTATATCTGTAAGTGGTCCCCCAAATGAGTTCATTACAGTTGTGATATTACCTTGATCACATTCATCTTCACTACCAAAAGTGTCATCATCACCAGAACCTGTTAACAAAGAAAGGATTAATATATTATGAGATATGTATTACAGTGTACATAAATTGGCTATACTATAACTAGACCCTACCCCCTACACTTTTAAACCTTTAACTAAACCTTAAACTGATAGCAAATTTAGCCATGAGAGGAATAATGTATACATGTAAATACCTTTGTCATCTTCAACAAGAGTGACCTCTTAATTGCTTTTCCAATGAACTATCAGGTCTTTCAGTACTTGTAATCGACGGTCAAAATGGACATGTGATGCTCCACTAGCAACAGAAGCCAGCTCTGATGTCAGCAAAGAAGCTTTACGATACTTTTCATGTTGACTAAGCTTATGTTTGCCCTTCGAACTTGATTCAACTGTATCAAAAGATGGTTCAATTGATGAGTTTATGAATATCTTTTGAGTAGCTCTGTAGTATGCATATGTCCACCGCCTGTCACAAAGAGAAGGATCAAACAGAGTCTCACCAAGCTTTAACCACAAAGCAAACATATGACGACACGGTAAGAGCATTGAGTTACAAAAGATACAACTGCAGTTTGTCAGATTCACAACTACTTCCCTTTGAGAGGTATGGATTACATACTGGCCATCTGTTTCTTCAATTTCATTGACTTTGGTGTTAGTTCCAGCTGTTTAATGACATAAGAAGCAGCATAAGATGTCAGAAATTTTAAATAATTACTCTCAGCACTTCCATTTGGAAATGGGTGAGCTACTACTTTCTGAAACATCAAGACTTTCTTGTGGTCTCTTTCTGTCCTAAGGGCAGTTAAGATAACAAAGAAGCTGGAGATAAAGTCTTCAAGAGAGCTATGTCGACTGATAACTTGCTTAAGCTTGCCATTGATACTTTCTAATCTGTTATTGGTTGTATTTAAGAAACTTCCACAGCATGCCTTGAGACCCATGACCCATTCATCTTTAATTGGATGACAGTTTTAACTCACATATTTCACCACTTGTTTCTGAGCATCTCTCTGAAGTTTTGCATATAAGTTATTATATTCTGTCTCTGTTGAAGAGTATGCCATTTTCTGTAGAAGCTCTAACGATGAAAACCTCTGTCCAGAACTCAACCCCAACTTTTCACATGTGATCTCTCTACGAAATGACCGAAGTGTATGAAATAAGCAAATAAGAACACAAGCATTTGGTAGATACTACTTTAGTACATCCCTTTCCCCAATGTCTTTATCAGCCATAAGAACATGGACTCTCTCCCATTCAGCATTAGACTTCTTGAATGTATCCATCATCCACTTCATGCTCCTAGCCTCTTCACTAACAAGACAAACTCCTATGATTTCACTTTGTCCATTTGAATCTTCACACAAGAGTAAGTACGTTGGTAGACCAAGTTCCAACAGTTTGAATGTAGCATCGATAAATATTAACTCAGGGTAAGCTTCGAATGCTTGTCTCATTTGGGAATCCTGAAAGAAAATACCTTTAAAATTCTTATCTTTATCAGAATAGACTTCCACACTTGCACCTATAGTACACAAATCAGGTAATTGAAATATTCTAGATAAAGAACATGTACATGTAGGACATACTGTAATGTACATTTGCCAGCTATCAGACTACTGCCTTGGTTAATATAGTAATTATACATACCATACTTCTCCATTAACAGTTTGATAGTTGTATCCAAATCATTCCTTGACTGCCCTCTCTTTGAATCAAGTGATATGTTAGACAGATCCTTTAGAAACAGAATCTTTCCTGTCTCTTGACATTATTGTTGTTGGAGCATCTTCTTGTTGACTCTCATATGTAACAGTTTTGTTGCTTTGTCTTTATCTTCTTTATCAAGATGTCTTTGGTGAGGAAGATGCTTAAATAGTGCCTATATAACATTGCCACAAGTCATGTTAAAACTGACACCATTCCAACGCGTACCTGTGATATTTCATGGTTATGCTCAGTTGAAACACTCTTCACTTCTAAGGCAGTACCACTTACATTAACACAAAGGGTAATGTGTGCTGGGCAGTCACGTTTAAATGTACTGCGAATAAAAATCATTATCATCAGCAGATGTGACAATTGCCCTTACTAAGTTGATCTAATCCCCTTTCCTGTAGCCTTAAAGGACTGCCCTCCATGTATACAGCAGTACTTTATGTCACAATATCTTAGTTCGGGCTTGAGTTCTTTTGCCAACCTTTTCTTTGCAGCCATAATAGTTCTGGCGTCTCGTTTCCAAAATTCCACACAGTTTACCGATTTATAATCGTTCAGTTTGGTCTCCAGTTCTGCAAAACTGTAGAATAGATCACCAACATTGAAAGATAGAGCCATTCTCAATCACGTGCACTAATGTTGCTAGGCAACGGTCAAATTTAACCCTTTATTCACCGTTACCGGTAATATAAGAAGAAAAGTTTCGACCCCGGTACCGGTAGGTTAGCCACAGCGTTCAAAAAATCTACTGAACATGCTCAGTAAGCAGCGAATAGGGCGTCAGCGTCGATGACACCAACTAAAATGGCGTCTTCCCGTAGCTCACGAAGACTTCAGCCAAAAAAGAATCATGTTACGTTTTACATGTATGATAAACTAGTATTATTAATTTTAGATGGATCATAATACTCGCGTGCTCACACCCACGCTTTGATTATTTCATCACTTTATAGTATCAGTTGACAATCAGGACACAAATTAATTTAACAAATCTTGTCATTTATACAAAAACTGAAAGAAGTGGAACCAATAAGATCCATTCATATGACTGTGATAGCTTATGAAAAATCAACACTCATTTGAACAGTCTTGTTCAGTTCTAAGGTATGTCAATCAGCTTCTAAAGTAATAAATTTTAAAGATAGTGAGTTCTAAGGTATGTCAATCAGCTTTTAAAGTAATAAATTTTAAAGATAGTGAGTCTATCAAATTAGTAACTACATCAATGATTATAGGAGAATGTACACTATTAATAGCTCCTATAATGGCTACTTAAATGTGACCTACTCACTTTCAACTGACATAGAAACAATTATAGTATTCAATCAATGTGTGTATTGAGTACAGCAATAATAATAATAATAATAATAATAGTGAGAGACTGCTCACAAATCATAAAACCACTTATGTAGCCCAACCATACAGACCACTTGGGGGTTCTGACAATATTAGCAATAATAATAATAATAATAATAATAATAATAGTGATATATAAAACAACTTATATAGCCCAACCATACATACCACTTAAGGGTCATGACCACAAAAGAGATAATGATATTCATAATACACAATACATTCCTTTCTCCTTTAAGTTTTCGGTTAGTAATATCTGTTGGGAGGTCAACTGACTCAAGTAGACCTTTGTACCAAGCCACTTAATTGGGAGCCCTCTGGCACTTGTTCCTGCTCCAAGAGTGGGTCACATGATATTCGAGTTGTTATATGGGTAATAATATGTGTCATCTGTAAATCCTGTGCTTGACACAGTTCCATTTCTAGTGTAAATCTATGACAACCACTCCAGCAACAGTTGTCCTAAGTAAGGTCTGGCATAATCGATGTGGTCTTGCTGGCCACTCTCATGGGCGGAGTAAAGCTAGAGGTGATGCATTTCTGCTCAACTGATGCACATTGCAACTACTAACTTTCTTTTCTATGTCAACATTTACTTTCGGCCACCAATCATAACTTTGTGCTATGGCCTTCATCTTGACAATGCCATGGTGTGACTGGTGAATTTCATCCAATATGCATTCCCGAAACTTTGGTGGTATTATCACTCTGGAACTTCGCAGGACACAACCATCTACAATTTTCAATTCCAAGTGTCTCCTTGAATATGGGGGAAAATCTTCTCTTGTCCCAATGTTTAGTTTCCAACCTTGACTGACTAAAGTGGCTACTTTTGATAGAATAGGATCACTTGTAGTACATAATTTAATATCAGATACTGTAATAGATGATGAATGGTGTATGTCTACCAGATGAATAATTCAGGAGGGATGGAACAGACTTTAAAGTATCAGGTAATGGCAATCTACCCATACCATCAGCATGTGGTAACTCTTTACTAGGTTTATACTGTACTGAGTAAGTGTAACTACACAAAATTAGGGCCCATCTTTGGATCCTAGCAGATACTAATTGTGGGATACCACAATGTTCTCCAAATAAATGTATTAATGGCTTATGATCAGTGTTCATTATAAATCTCCTACCTGAGATGGAATTTCCTGACTCTCACAATGATGGCTAATGCCTCTTTGTCCAGTTGTGAGTAGTTCCTCTCGGTTGTTGATACACCTTCCATGCAAAGGTGATTGGTTGTTCTTCTCCATTGTCTAGGTGATGAGACAGGACAGCCCCTATTTCATAAGGGGAGGTGTCACAGGCAAGTACAAGTTCTTTAGAACCATCATAGTGAGCTAACAGTCTGGGTGACTTCAATAAGTCTTTAGCTGACTCAAAAGCTTCTTGTTAGGCTGACCCCCACTTCCAAATTGAGTGGCAGTGTAACAATGAAGAGAGAGGACTTAGGACTGTTGTTAGGTTGAGTAGGAATTTCCCACAGTAATTAACTAATCCAATAAAAGCCTTTAATTCTGAAATATTCCGTGGAACTGGAGTTTTTATAACAGCTCTGACCTTCTCTTCTGTTGGTTCAATGCCTTGATTACTAATGTGATATCCTAAGTACTTGACCTCTGGTGCTAACATACATTTTTCTTTCTTGGACCTCATTCTAGCTGCCTGCAATCTCTTTAAAACTTCTTCTACATTTGCAATATGCTCAGCCTTAGTTGTCCCAGTTACCAACACATCTTCAATATACACACATATGTGTTTCAGACCTTGTAACAAATTCTCCATTACTCGTTGGAAAATGGACTGCACTGAATTCACTCCAAAAGGCAGTATTGTGTAATAACAATACAATCCCTTCATCATGTTAATCATCACAAACTGCTGACACTCTGGGTCCAGCTGTACCTGCTGGTATGGTTGGCTTAGGTCCAGCTTCGTAAAGGAGACCCTCCAGCTAATGTTGCCAATAAATCATCAACTTTCGGTAGGAGGTATGTGTCTAACTTTGCTAGACGATTTATTGTCAGTTTATAGTCCCCACATATAATTGAACATTTGCCTCACAGAGTTGATTATATGTTGATTTACTGAGTATTGACACAGCTGCACCAGTGTTAACCTCCATAACGACTTCCACTCCTTTAAGACTCACTGTTACTCTAATTGGTTTGGTTCTCTTGAAGTAACATTTAACAGGGTGTGTGTGTCTTCTTGTTCATCTGTCTCTAGTTCATCCTCTTGTATATGATGTGCTCTCTTTGTCAATTGTCTATCTCTGCTCCCTCATTGACGATCTTTGTTTCGACATGCCTGTGTTATATGTCCCTTTTTATGGCAGATATGACATAGTGCCTCTATGAAACAACACTCATGAGATTTATGTTGTCCACCACAGTGATAACATAATCCTCCCTCAGATATTAGGGGTTTTGGGTGGACGTCTGCCATTGTATGTGCTTGAACTCTCTGTACTTGAGTAAACTTTGACTTGCCTTCTTCTCATAGTACACTTCTCCTTTTCTCAATCCTAGTTTGCCAGCCTTTTTCCTAATGCTTCTCTTCCTGTTAGCAGGACAATCTGAGGCATAAGTTCCATTTTCTTTGTAGTTTATTACTTCCTCAGTCAGGTTCACATCTTCTCTCTGCTTTGACATTGGTTTTTTGACACTTTGAAACTTACCCAGGTGGCTAAAGCTCTCCATTTAAGTACACACAGTCTGAGAAGTGCTAAAAAGGTTTATATGTGTCGAATTCCATTTCTCTTTACCAAATTATTACAGTTTGACACCTGTGGTTCAAAATATTGCAAGACGAAATTAATTTTGCAGCCTTTTGGTTGCAAAATTTAGACCTAGGTCCAAATTTTACACCAGGACCAAATTTTTCGTGACAATTGGCTGGGGGTTTAATCTAGGGGTAGAGACTTTGCTCTTAACTGTTTTATTGGCACACATTCTTTTAATGGATTTCCTTTCAGTTGCTTATTCAACTTTTACAATACACTTCACATCCTCAGAATTGAAAGCTAAATCATTCACATTAATATACTCTGTTATCATCCTAGCTATGTTATGATCAATCAGCTAACTTCATTAATATCTGTCAGTCATCTAATAGTTTCTAACATTTCTTTATAGCGTCTTTTGCCTCTTATGTAGCATCTGTTACCCTCACATCACTTGATGTTACCTTCTCCACCTCATCACTAAGTTTGAGGAAAGTTTCTTTCACATGTACATCTTTGTTAAAATGATATTGGTTCTCATTACTTCTCCTATAGAATTTTTTAAGTTCAAATTTCCTGGTTCACTTGAAAACTGTTCTGCAGCTTTGTCATTTAAGTTTATAAACTGCTTATTGATTGGCTCCTTGGATAAATTTATAACTTGCAGCAGAGTATTAAACTGTGCTTGAGTAACAGGAGTACCAGGAGTTGCTAGAGAGCCAGGAGTGGTTCCATCTTCAGCCATATCAATAAAACACAAGAAATAGTAATTGTATTTCTATAAACCAACAAATAATTCTGTTAAAGTAAGAACTGTGTATACACAGTAACATTCTGGAATCATGCTAGAAGGGATCAAATGACTTCCTAACTGCACTTATAAATACATTGACTACAGGAAGTGATGTAATACTAATGTATTCCTTTAGGAACTTAATTATTGTCTTATTCACAACAGAAAATACATAAGTCAAGTGTACATTATTACATAACATTGCATATTACATTAGATACAGTAATACTATTGGGTAACGTTTTCTTAGATTAGTTGGTATGCTTTGTAGATGTTAAAGACTTGCCACTTAAGTTTAATTAATTCATCAATAAGGTGTTCTTTAGATACAGTAATAGATCCATTCAAATAAGCTAGTATAGAGGAATATTATTGTTTAGAACATTTATTATAAGAAAGCAAAGCACATTATTACTTGATATCTTAAACAAAATAACGGATTAAAGAACAGATAATTAACTTTATCTGAGATATTATTGACATGTGTTAGGGGCTGGACATAATATACATGTACTACACGTACATGTATATGTACTCTTCACTGTTACTGGTGACGGGCAATACAGATAAGACCATTATGGTAAAGGAGATGATAATATAGAAGATACAGCAGGGGGTGGTGATATAGTAATAGGAAAGTAAATAGGCAGGGATGATTTAAAGATATAATTTTCTGTGAAAGTATCATTTTGACGAAACTCCAAAGATAAAAGAAAGTGATTGTCTTGAACATCAGAATGATTATCTAGGCCTAATGATGATGGAGATTTTGAAAAATTGTTAGAGTCAAGTGATGTTGGAACATCAAAACAATTAAATGACAAAATATGTGAATGATTGTCTAAGTGAAATGGTAAAGCAATACATCTGAGTTATCATCAAGATTAGAAGGTGATAGGAGATATCAATTGCTAGAATGTTGTGAATTTGGAAGTGTACGATAGACTTTTAAGTGGCGACCATGGATTCATATAATAATGTTATGATCTCTACACTTTGAGTGAAAAAAACCTTTACTGACATCTTTCACAACTTCGTATGGTTCTAGCCATTTGTGATCCATACAACCTTACTTTCTCTTTTTGTGTAAGAAATCCTTTTTCAGAACTTTGATTCAAACTTCAAACTTTGGGTAGAATTGAATGTTTTCGATGATATTGTTCTTTTTGTTTCTGCTGTGCTACTTCTAGGACTGAGACAACAATAATTATACACAGTAATTATAGTTTTTATTATTTTTCTCCTTTTTAGCATTATCAATGAGTAAAACACCATTTTACAGATGTGTTTGTCAGATATTCATCTAAGAGTTCATTCCTTTTTTCTTCTCTGTTTCAACATTGTTTGGTATGACAGCTCTTCTACGAAACATATAAGTTCAAATGGTTTATGCAGAGACCATTCGTGCTTGAATGTGCTATACACAAAGGCACATGTCTCTAAAAATAAATCCCATTCAGCTTTCTTGTCATGGATAAACTTCAACAACTTTTTAAGGGTTTGATTCCACCTTTCATTTAATCCATTTGCCTATTCAATTTTATATATCATAAACAACTGACTACATTACCTGTGGATGATAGGTTGTGGTATAGTGTCACTTTGTGTCTGTAACTTCATTAGATCTTTGTCAAGTTGGCATCTAAACTCTCTGACTTGGTCACTTGTCAACAATTTAGGAAGACCCATTCTCATAAAAATCTGTGGCAAATATGAATTATATTAATATTATTCTATAATTTTACTTTAATAATGATCATTACCTTCAATAAAGTCTCAGTGACACCATGGACACATTTACTAGGTAAGGGAATGGCCTCTACCCATTTTGTAAAGTAATCTGACACAGTGAGAATAAACAATTCCCATTTCTACATGTTGGAGATATTGGTCTGACAAAGTCAATTACCACATGGTACCATGGAGAAGGTACTGGTATCGGATGAAGCTCACTATTAATGATAATTAGGTTTTTTGTTTATTCTCTGACATTCATTACAGGTAGCAACCTAAATCTGATGATATAAAACAACACTAGATTTTAAGCAAACGTACCACTTCTTTGGCATCATTCAATATGCATTTCCACATAAATCATTCCCTGTTCATCCTACCATTTTCTTAAGCTCCACATGTCTTGATGTTGGATCAATGTGACAGGATTTCACAGTCTTTATTCAGTCACTTCAAGACTGTTTGTATTTAACTATATATAATAGTGCAAGAACCATTGAAACTTTATTTTACAAATATTTGTGCCATTTTACCTGCTTCTCTCTTCAAGGTTTGTAGTATAGCTCTCCATCAACTATTTCAAATAGATCATCTTGCTCAGCCATACTGTCTTTTTCCAGCGAAATCTTGATGAGTATGAATCTCTGAACAATATATCATGTGGCAAAAAGACTTTAATCAGTTATTTTGTGCAGCAAGGAGTCTTTATTCAGTTTGGAGAAATAGTGACGCACATGGATACAAAAACTTGTAGGGTGTGATAAAAACAGCTAGCAATTTTTGGTCCTAGGACAAAAAATAGCATACTATATGAAATATTACATGGCAGATCTATCACAATCAGATCTAATAAAGCATTGTCAACAGCTTTGTGTAGTGTGGACTCATCTATATAGATGAGTCTAAATGACACAAAGCTATTGACATATATAGGAGTAAAAATGTATTTTTATTACTTTCTAAAAATGTTGATAACTTTACATACTTGGTGTACTATTTAAAGATCAAACATACTTGTATAAACTGTGCTCTTTTCTTACACAATCAATAATAGTAAGCTGATATGTTGTTTCATTCATTTGTTCTATTGTACCCTCCTTCCTCTTCTTTGAAGCTTCATCTTTTGCTCTCTTATCACATTTATATAGTTGATATTCTCTTGGATGCTTTTCAAGATGCTAAACAACATAGAATATAAATGTCTATTGTTAATTTATTATAAGTCACCTTTTTCATATTAGAAGTGTTTCTACTATGCTTGAGTATTGTTAAGCAAACACAACTCTTAGTATGATTGTCATTAAGACGTTTGAAATAGTCCCACAATAAACTTTTAAGTCTTCTTTTGTCGAATGTACTACTTGACTCACCTACCTCAGGTTCAATTTCAATTGACATATTGTGCTGACTGTCTTCATACTCCTCACAGGAACCGAGATTACCATTGAATTCGTCGTCCTCTTCACTACTAACTACACCAATGAGAATATTATTATCGTAATCATCAATAAACCACAGCTAACTAGAGGAAGTAGGTGTGTATGAAGTAATCGAGTATCTCCTTTCAACTCGATACAAGTAAAAGTTCCATAAAATATCGTAAATATCGATATTTTGGTATCAATCTGCCCACCTCTATAAAGTAGATCAGAAGGTTATTTACTTTGATAGTTTGGGTATAAATACAAGTAGATATGTTGGAGATTCATTTTAAAGCAGTTATCATGGAGTTTATTACTACAAAGAGAAATGGTGGAGCATTAGTATATCAAGGGTATAATTATTTTGTAAACAGGCAAGGAACATAAGATGGGAAAATATTTTGGAGGTGTGAACAAAGTAAGGCATGTAATGGAGCAATCACATATTTTGAAGATGTGATTTTTATCACAAGTGGAAATACACAATCATCCTCTGGATGCAGCTGAACTCGAGGAAGAAAAGATTGTCAACAAATTAAAAGAAGCAGTTAAGGAGTCGATTCATCCCATATACCATTGATTTATTATGGCACATCCAGGAGATAGCTAGCTACTCTGCCTATAAAAAGGAAGTTGTTACCAAGATACCAATGTTAGAAGAACAGATAAGAATATTGTTGTATGAAGACAGAGATTATCTCTTTTGTCAGACTCAAGAGTACAAGATGAAGACATATATAAAATATGATTAGGAGATCAATAGATCAAGAAACAAAATAAACAGAACAAGAATCAGCTATATAACAATAAAAGACTTTTAAATTTACATTAAAACTAGCACATGATACACTATAAACAACAGAGTTATTTATCAAATAACATGAATGAACAAAAAGAATTTGTAAAGGAAGTCTTACCTATGTAGCACAGCATTATTGTCATGAGGATAAATCTGAAGATACTCCTAGATATTTCACATTGTGTACTAATGTGATACGTCATTTACCTTAAACTCCTTCATTATTACATTGATTGTTTTAGTCCCTTTTGGTCTAGTAGCTCTTGTCTTGTAATTTATAAATTTCAATGTTTGTTTAATTAGAATTAAGGTATTTGTAGGCAAACTGTATTTTTTAATTAAATTCGAGTAAGGAAACATGGCATATCTCAATGTAAGTACGTATATTAGAGGTCAAGCAGCTATCACTGAATTTATTACTACAAGCAGAAAAAACAGATCATTAGTACAAATATATTGTAAATAGGAAGATCAGAGAATAGTTTAGAGATGTTAACAAAATATAGCATTCAGTTGACCAATCACAACTCTTGAAGATGTGATTTTATCACAATGGACATATATTAGATCATCCTCCAAATATAGCTAAACTTAATTGAGGCAGAGAAGATTATTAACAAATTAAAAGAAGCAATTGAGAAGTCGTTTTGTCCTATACTATTGATTTACCACAAGTAAATCCATGAGATTGCTACTCTTGCTAATAAAGTGCACTTCACTGCAGAAATGCCAATGTTAGAGCAGATAAGAATATCACAGTATGACAAAGGAAGACAGAAATTACTTCCCTTACCAGACTCAAGAGATGCACGAGTTGAGTTTTAAAGTTTATTGGACTAAATCATCATCAGGATGATGGAGGCGGAGATTAAACATGTTCATTTTTGGCACAGATAGCAACATGGAATTAACTTTGAATCTGATGCTGTATTTCAATGGAACATTTAAACTTGTCCTAACTTTTCTATTAGATATTCACTCTGAACACATTCAAATATGGCATAATTTTCCTCTAGTGTTCGTTTTTCTTCAAAACAATTCAACCACTGAAAACATATAAAATATTCTTTCATTTAGTCAAGAGGAAAGCTTACAGCCTGGAACTATAAACACAATCAACAAACGTAATTGAAGACTTCAAACTACTTATTAACTGGTTGTCTATTTGGCATTTCTACTAGCAAATTTACTTGGATATTATTATCCCTTCTTTTAAGTAAAGTACAACTTTTGGTTTTCAAGTCCAATATCAAGAACAAAATGACTTTGAATCATTTATAAAAAAATTTTACCAGATTTGTTTGTCTAGCTTTAGCAAATTTACATAATTGTTATTATCACTTCTAACAGTAACAGTACAATTCATGGTTTACAAGTCCAATATTAAAAATACAATGACCTGATCTCAGATTTTTTATATGAAAAACAGCAGCAATTTTATTTATACCTGCTAGATTTGCTCATCTATCTTGGCAAGGTATAAAGGGATAAATAATGACGTTTTCCAGGATTAAGTATGCTACAACTTCTTAACAAAAAAAAGAGTATTTTTATAAAACTTAAAAATAGTGAAGTATTGCTCAATTAATCTAAGTATTATATTAACAATTGCTACAAATTCACTATAGTCGAAAGAATTTTAAGGTATTATTAATATTAACACACAGACTTTAGCAAAACCATTCATTTCAGCAGTTACACTGATCATTTCTTATTTTATAAAGAACCTTATCATCCAACAAGTACCATATACAGATTCATCTATTGAGTAGCTTTAAGTTTCTTCAGAGAAGTACACTTTTGTCTGTATTGTACAAGAAATGATCACCAGATTTTAATACATTCTACGAAATCTTACTGCATAGCCTATTTTTGATACAGGAGACCACCTGATTGTACACTAAATAAATGCCAAACTCTCTCAAGTTGAAACTGTATTACTAAGTCCTCTACAAGGTCTAATCAGCAAGGTTCAGTCTTGAAAACGTTTTACAAAAATTGGAAGGTTTACAATTTAATTCATAGTTACTGGTGAAAGATTTGTTGATTGTAGTTTATTAGCAAAAGTGTACATAATGTGGAATGTCTCCAATTTGTATTTGAGGTAAAAGACATTCATGTCAACTTTAAACTTCCCATCAGCACAACCAACAGTTGATACAGACAACTAGTGACTATAACCTGTTTGTATGAATTCCTTCTTTAAACTTAAAACCCAGTGTTTATACTAAGTTCACACTATAAACATTCTAAAGTTGGGGAATTGATTTGTACATATCCTATTGATTATAGTTGATAAATCAATCATTCAGTCATTCTCTAATGAATAACACTCTTGTATCCTCTTCGGTCAATTTAAATTTCCATCATTCTTTCTTCTAAAGCAATATAAAAATATTTAATCTGAGTCTATGATATCTGTTGTTTTAGACTCTGGATCACCTCTCAGCAATTTAGAGAGAACGTATTTCCAGAGTCATTTCATTAGTTATTAGTGTCTTCACTGTGTGCATCCATCAATACCATTAAAGTATTAAGCAAATAAAGAAATCATCTCAAGATACCAAACTAACATGTCAAAACAAACAGTTATTCATGATACCAATGTGATATCTCAAAGTGGGACATTTAAACAAATCAATTTTTACCTTTAAACTTTGACAAAGAGCTGAGAAGTCTAAAATAACAGATGCCATATATAGCAACGTATCCTTAATGACCAAAAGCAATAGCTGAAGTACCGATGTTTATACTAAGCTTTAGCATTTGTTTGGGAATCACTTTATACACTCAAGGCAATTAAAACAGATTATAGATGCAACTATTGTCAATAATGATTGTTCTTTTATTTTAATTTACTCTTGTTGTATACTAGTATTGCTTACTAGCAATATAGTAATTGAGATTGTATTGTTAATTTTACTTCTTTTACATCTTTAAGATTGAAAATATATTTCTCAAGAAGGTAGTGTTAGAAACTATCATTAGTATAAGGTAGTAACTACTCACAGTTTATGGAATAAATTATTTTGACTGAGATTCTTCATCTTGCCCATGAGTGACCTATCATGATGTCACAATGTCAAGAAATTAAACTATAGTCACCACACATCTTTTGTCTTATTAAGCAAATGATCATCAGGGCATGAGACTAATGTAATAAACTGTTATGTCACAGCATAGTATATATCTTTTCAGATGGTTTTTTTAATGTTAAAAGAGATGACAATAGTCACATGATGTCTGTCATACATCAGGTTAATGATGTTAATGTTATAGTTTAAAGTTCTGGTTTTGTATGCCATATACAACTGAAAGTATTATCATTGCATACATCCCTAACCTAACTACATGTACATGTACATATAGTATAGTTGATTATACATGTACTTCTAATTTAATATTATATCAGTGCTTTAATATTTTTTTAGGGAATAACTTTATGTGCTCAAACAATATAACCAGATTATAGATATAATTATTGTACTGTTCACATGTTACTCTTGTTATGTACTAATGTTATTGCTATCTTGTACATGTAATTGAGACTGTATTATTACATTTACTTCTCTTATATCCAGAACAATCATACTCCATTGCATTTGGCAGCATTTAATGGGCATGCTGATGTTGGCAATATATTAATCAATGCAGGAGCTCATATTGATGCTCTTAATAAGGTCAGTATGTACTATAATGTAAATTTATTATACTAATAACAACATCACTATGCTTGCTATTACACTTACCTTCAATTTATCAAAAGTATGTAATAAATTCTTACTTTCACGTTATTTTTAATGGAAAAAACATGTACATGTAAGTTATAATTTGATGATAATGATTATAATCAGAAAACATTCTTTTCCTGAAAAGTCAACTTCATGCAGTGTTTCAATTTCATTTTTCTTAAATGTATCCATCAGTATCCTTTATGACACTAGTGATATTATATTAACAAAATGAAATATGATAATAATGACAAGATATTACCAAAAATGATAAATTTTATTTTTGTTACCCATTCATACTAGATACATGTACAATATAGTTGTAGAATTTGTTGTTTTTATTATCTATAAACTAAGTATATCAACAGTCCTATAATCATTTTAGATCACATTATATTTTGATGTCCTTTTGTTTTGATTGTTTAAATGTGATTATTGAAAATGACAAATAAACATAAACTACATACATTAACTGTTGACATACTAATAGGAAGTAATGACTTTAACTAACCTTAATTAATATTGTGAGCACAATTATGATATGTGTGACCTAGAAGTTAAAAGCTAGCTTGCTTCCAATTCCATTAAATTAACGTTTATTTCCAGCATTCTACTCTAGTTATTTTAATCATTTCATTTTAAATGTTTTTACCTTGACAAGCATTTTCCAAAACAATTATATAGCACAATGTTCTTCAATCTTGTTAGGTATGTGTTAACTAAGTTTGTTTGTTTGTTTGTTTGTTTGTTTGTTGTACTTAACAACTAACAGCAATGAATAAAATTAAAACAAATACTTTAACTACTTCATGATCAGATATATTATAATAGCCAATACATTTTATTTGCCTCTACATCAAGTGTATCAATAGATATGACTGACAATGCTTTAGAACTTTTAGCATAATATTGTAATAATAGTGGAACCTCCCTAATCTTGATTCAAAGATTCTTAACTACTAGTTATGTGTGAAAGTTTAATTTAGCTTTACTTCTGACAAAAGACACCTCATGACACTTTAAATTGATCCTCAATTAGTCTGAATGAGGAATGTTTCATTTTAAATGTAATATTACAGTGAGACACCTCTGTCTGAATTTAGGACACTAATGCTATTACAGACATTTCTTCATCCCCTGGATGCATTGTATCTATGATAATAGTACATGTAACTGATCCCTTTGAAATACAGGTCCTGCTATTGTATAATGGAGGCAGCAAATTCAGATTTTTTTGAAAAAAAAACCAATAATTATGTATTTCATTTCATTTGTACTGGGGTATGGTCTTGATGCTTTAATTATAATTATTATTATTCCATCATTGATGGAAACAATTCAAATTAAGTATTTATTCTCTAGTTCCTGTTACAGTACAGTTTGTTTATCAATGTGTCTTGTAGTGAAGCAATTAAGGCATTAATTAAAGCATAGTATTTCTAGACCATATCCAGCTCCATTGTTGTAACTTTGATAGATATTCATCATGTGACACCAGCACTTATTATTATCAATGATTGGATTAAGTCACGTGGTATTATTAGTAATAAGTTCTCACATAGTATAGGAGTTAGAAACCATCATCTAACTTCCTAAATGTAATCAATACTCAGATATAATGATTAATATTTCCTGTCTCACAAAAGCATTTTGCCACTCTTCTTGTTATAACCTCGTGTTGAAGTCTTTTTTCAGAACTTTAACTCCAACTTCAAATTTTAGTGAAATGAAATGTTTTCGATCATATTGCTCTTTTTGTTTCTGCTGTGCTACTTCTATATTTTTTCTCGCATTCTCAAGCAAGGCTTTTCCTTGAGTAGTTAGAGTATCAACAGTGACTATAACATCCTCCTGTATGAAAGAATGTTAATTAATGGAAGGCTGAAATAACAGTAACTATACACATTATACACTTTTTAATTGATTTTCTCCCTTTTTAATAGTATATAGTATCAGTTAGTAAAACACTAACTTACAGATGTGTTTGCTAGATATTCATCTAAGATTTCATTCCTTTCTTTCTTCTCTGTTTCAACATCAATTGGTATGACAGCTCTTCTACCAAACATGAGTTCAAATGGTATATGCAGAGAGGATTCATGCTTGGATGTATTATATGCAAACACGCATGTTTCTAAAAATAAATCCCACTCGTCTTTCTTATCATGAGTAAACTTCACCAACATCTGTTTAAGGGTTTGATTCCATCTCTCATCTAATCCATTTGCCTATTCAATTTTACACATAATAGTATATCATAAAAGACTGACTACAATACTTGTGGATGATAGGGTGTCGTATAATGTCACTTTATGCCTAGAAGTTTCATAAGATCTTTGTCGAGTTGGCGTCTAAACTCTCTGCCATAGTCACCTGTCAACAATTTAGGAAGACCCATTCTCATAAAAATCTGTGGCAAATATGAATTATATAAATATTTTTTCTATAATTTTACTTAATAATGATCATTACCTTGAATAAAGTTTCAGCAACACCATTGGCACATTTGCTAAGCAAAGGAATGGCCTCGACCCATTTCGTAAAACAATCTGACACAGTGAGAATAAAACGATTCCCATTTCTAGATTCTGGAAATATTGGTCCTACAAAGTCAATTGCCACACGGTACCATGGAGAATGTACTGGTATGAGATGAAGCTCAATGTTAGCGACAATTGGGTTTTTGTTTATTCTCTGACATTTATTACAGGTATCAACCTATATTTTTTGATATAAAGCAACACCAAAATTTAAACAAACTTACCACTTCTTTGGCATCATTCCATATACTTTTCCACATAAATCGTTCTCTGATTCGTCCTACCGTTTTCTTAAGCCCCATGTGTCCAGATGTTGGATCAATGTGACAGGATTTTACAATCTTTAGTTGTTTACTTCGAGATTGTATGTACTTAACTATCTACAATAGTGCCAACAACAATTGAAACTTTATTTTACAAATATTTGTCATTTCACCTGCTCCTCTTTTCCTGGTTAGTAGTACAGCTCTCCATCAACTATTACAATTTTTTCTGCCTTTTTCCTAATTATTCTTTTCCTAGTAGCACTGGCTCCATCTGGATAAGTCTTCTCCGACAGGTAAAGAAAAGCCTCATCAATTAGATCGTCTCCCTCAGCCATACTTTCTTTTTCTAGCAAAATCTTGACAAATATGAATCTCTGAACAGTAAAGTGTAAATCTTTGAACAGTATATCATGTGACAAAAGACTTAAATCAGTTATTTTGTGCAGCAAAGAACTCTTTGTTCAATTTGTAGAGATAGCGACGCACGTGTATACAAAATTGCTGGGTGGGATAAAAAATAGCTAGCAATTTTTGGCCCTAGGACAAAAAATTGCGTAGGATAAAATACTTCATGACAATACTTTAATGCATGGTTTGAGCACTGATTAAAATACCAGTGAAAGTGTATCACTATGATATTGTATGAGAGGTGAGGTCAAGAAGTAAACATAGCCTGAATCATAGACGAGTGCTGTATTAGTTTTGAGACCCTATCCATTTGATTATATCCATATATAATCCTCACCCATCATGCACACTGTTACCTCCTGATCTCCATTAACCAGTGATTTCATTTTAAAATATATTGTATTTACACATACACATATATATTGGTATGTCTATCATTGTTCCTATTCAGTTTGTAATGAACAATTGAAACTACAGATGATTGATAATTTGTTTGAACATACAAATTCTTTGACCAAACCTTCTATAATTTTAGTAGGATTTAAGAAATATGTCAAATATGTTAGGAAGAAAGAAGAGCTTACTCAACACACTTGAGATATAGAATTATACAGCAAAGATAGGTGATGGAATGGTCAATATAAAGTAATGAAATCACTGATAACACAATAAGCATCAAAGTATTCCCTAGTACAACATACTGTATGATACATAGATATACAATTGGCTCTACAAGGATCTTTTGAAGCCCTAGGAGATTTAATGACAAATATGTCATTTTTCTATAAATTAATTAGTATGGGTGAATACAACAAGGTGTGATAAAACAGATCACATCAGAAAGATAGGATATGCAATAAGAGCCTAGCAACCTGCTTGCTGGCATTTACTTCATGGGTCTGAGAATTTTACCAAATGCTGTTTGGTTGGTGTTGTTACATTAGCTTTAAAAGAAAGTACTGTTAATGAGAGAAATTTGTTGAATTCCTATTGGGAACTCTTATTCTCATGTTAAACAAGTTTAATGGTAGTAACCTTGATAGATATTCATCATGTGACACCAGCACTTTAGGGCACACTACCTAATGTTGGAATTTTATCAACATTTCTTCCTCCATACAGCCCACATCAGAATCTTGCTGAAGAATTATTTAATAATATAAAGTATTATCAATGATTGGATTAAGTCATGTGGTATTATTAGTAA
This sequence comes from Xestospongia muta, assembly GCA_963693285.1. Classification (NCBI taxonomy): domain Eukaryota; kingdom Metazoa; phylum Porifera; class Demospongiae; order Haplosclerida; family Petrosiidae; genus Xestospongia; species Xestospongia muta. Next base: position 30,722,438 of record OY848917.1, read on the forward strand.
TAAGTTCTCATAATGGAATCTGTATGTTGAAACACAATATTGCAATCAACTGTTACTGTATAATTAAACACTACATTTTAATACCGTCACTTATGTCAAAAGAAAATTTTATAAAGTCTATCTATGGGCATTATTTTGATTCAAAGGCTCGAAGCTTCTTGCTAGCTTGTTTGTACATAACAAAATTATATTTCTAGTATTCTCTACTCTTTTGTCTACAGAAACTGCTGCTAATTCTTCACTTTTTGTAGCTCTAGTCATTATGTTCCACTGTGAAGTCAGCAGAACAAGTATAATATATTTATTTCAATTTTATTCTTCCTTTGTTGATGATAGTATTTCCTGTTCCTTGTGTTCACTATAAGATCACGTTTTTGATACTAGGAGTGTTTGTCTGAAGGAAGTGTCCCTATATAATTATTACAAAAGTCACTCATGTAGAATACAGTCACTTTTTGATGCAATGAGCTTTGTCAACAATAAAATCAACCAATGATTTCTGAAATAGAGCTGATTGAAATAAATATTGCCATTTTTTTGTAAAATTAGAGATATTATAGTCTTAGAACTAAAATAGTATGATTTAGTCCAGGTGTTAGTTGATTATATACTAAAGCTAATTAACTATAACACAATGATTTGATGTATTCCGTTGGTAGACATAAAAATATCTCTTTTACTTATTAAACGCTGCGCTCAATAGCGATCTCTTGCTTCTTGTGGAGTTGCTTGAACTCAAAGAACAGTTCTCACAACGTCTAGCGTTTTAATAATCATATTAAAATATGCTCCAAATGGAATTCCCAAAGACATCACGCGTTTTGGCCGATTTCATTCGACAGATCAAAACTCATCCTATCCATCGAATGCTGGCAGCTGGAGACTAACAATAGTATCACTTACCGTTACTGCTACACTCATTATGGATAAACTGGGATCTGCTACCTGTATAGTTTAACACACCTGAATAAAATGTAGAACCTTCATACAATTTCTGTTTCTTATCTTATTCTAACTATTTAGTAAGTTCTCATACAGTGGCAGCATGGCAATTGTAAACAAACTAACATATCTACTGAAATTATGGTGAAGGTTTTGTATTTTAGTGCTTTTTATTTTTGTAAAGCAGTTATCATGGAATTTATTACTACAAACAGAAATGCAGACCATTAGTATATAAAAGCTACAAATATATTGTAAACATGGAATAATAGTTTGGAGATGTCAATAAAGTGGGCAATCAGTCGAGCAATCACAACTCTTGAAGATGTGATTTTATCACAATGGACATATTAGATCATCCTCCTGATATAGCTGAACTTAATTGAACCAAAAAATACTGTTAACAAATTAAAAGAAGCAGTTAAGGAGTCAATATGTCCCATACCATTGATTTACAATGAGTACATCTGGGAGATTATGGAGATAGCTGCTCTGACTAATAAAGAGGACTTCACTGGCAAGATGCCAATGCTAGAGCAAACATAATTGGAGACTTCAAACTACTTCTTCAACAGGCTGTCCACTTAACAGTGTCACTAGCAAACTAACGTGGGTTTTGGTATCACTTCTGCCATGAAAACTATTGGTCTTGGTATGCAAGTTAAAATCAAGAACAAAATTACTTTAAATCATTTATAAGAAAAATTTCTTAAAGATTTCTTTGTCCTCTTTGGCAATGTATTAAGTGATAAACAACAAAGCATTCCAAGATCATGTTTGCCAGGGCTTTTTAGCAAAATCAGTACTTTTATAAAATGTTGAAGCATTGAAAACATTGCTCAATTAATTTAAGTATGATGTTAATAATTACTACAAATTCATTTGTAGTAAGAAGAATTTTCAGACATTATTAATGTCAATACACAGATTTTAACTACACTATTCATTACAGCAGTTACACTGAATTACTTCTCAGTTTGTACAGAACCATGTCATCCGACAAGTACCATATACAGGTTCATCTATTGAGTAACTTTAACTTTCTTCAGACAAGTACACTCTTATCTGTAATGTACAAGAAATGGTCACTAGATTTTAATACACTTTGTTAAGTGTTACTACATAGCCCATAGTTGGTACAAGAGACCACTTGTTGTACACCAAATTAACAAACTCATTACATACACTAATGCAAATAAACTACATACAGCAAGCCCTTCTTCCAAGGTATATGGCTGTGTACATTATGATCAGAAAGGAAATGTTTTTGATCACAGCTCAAACCTAAAGTAAAAATACCATATAACATATCAAGACTAAAAGTAGAAAAAATTACAAGTATACTCCTGTATATGAGTAACAGTGTACATGTAAAGTGAAAAAAATTGAATTTTGCAAAACATTTTCAAGACTGTATCTTGACTACTAGAGCTGGTAGATGACTTAGTAACAGTTATAACTTGAGAGTTAATGTCTCCAATTAGTTGTGTAAGTAAACAGACATATATGTTGACCTTCCCATCAACACAACCAACACTTTATACAACTAATTAGTCCCATTACCTGTATGTAATATCTGGATGAATTCTCTCTTTATAACTTCGATTGCCAATAACAATAGCTGTCATTAAAAGCTATCTAAAATAAGTAACTACATGCAAACATCTTATCATACAAGGAAGTGGCGGAGTAGTGATCAAGGAAGTGGTAGATCTTGTGATTGCTCGTTTTTGACATTTGGCTTGTGATAACATGATGAGTTGTTTTCTTAGCATCAAGAAAAGAGGAAAGAGGCTACAGAGAATTGACATATTTACTTTATCCTTTTTGTTTGATACATCTTCTGATGAGTACTAATAAGAAGCAAATATTAAGATTCAGTAATGCTATTACAGAAATTTCTTCATGCCCTGGATGCATTGTACCTATAATAATAATACATGTAACTGATCCCTTGAAATACAGGTCCAGCTATTGTATAATGGAGACAGCAAATTTAGAACATTTTGAAAAAAAAACCAATAATTATGTATTTCATTTCATTTGTACTGGGGTGTGGTCTTGATGCTTTAATTATAATTATTATTATTCCATCATTGATGGAAACAATTCAAATTAAATATTTATTGTCTAGTTCCTGTTACAGTACAGTTTGTTTATCAATGTGTCGTTTTAGTCAAGCAATTAAGGCATTAATTAAAGCATAGTATTTCTAGACCATATCCAGCTCCATTATTTAATACTCTTTGTTTTTTACTACTTGTATTCATTTCACTAGTTATTGTACAATAATGATTTTAAGTTAAACCCTTGAGATGATGACACACCTCTAATCAGGACAACAGCCTTTGTACCTATGATGTCCTGAATTAGGAAGTTACACTTTATGTTAGAAACATTTAATATTATCAGTGACATCTTTTACTGTTATATAAGTTTTCTCTTTACATCTTATAAACTTAAATCATGAATGTTAATTTTGATGATTGAGCTATAAGTGTAAGTAATAAATTTAACAATAATTATGTAAGTACACAAAACATGTATGGGAAATGACTGGAGATTTACTTGACAGAAGTGATGCCATTTTGATATGATTTTAATTAAGTGCATTCATTTCACTTTTTGATTAATATTCATCAAAAATATTTACAATAAAAGACAGAAGTGTACAAGTATCTTCTAAAATTAGAATTATTTGAGATGACATGATGATATTCATATTAGAGAGGTACTATTCAGGGAGTTTGTTAGAGGAGGTTCTATTGTATGCTTGCTTACAGTTTTGCCATACAAACTATGTAACAATTTGTAGCCATTCCTTTAGTAAGGATACCTTCCTAAATGCAGGAAGGGCAGATACACATGTAAATTTCCACATCTTTCACTAATTATCTCTCAAATTTTCTATATCTCAGCATATTTATATATATATATATATGTATATATTAATATATGTATTAGTAATTATTTAGTATTGTATTCAAAATATTGACAATACTGGTCTATCATACAAAAACAAACTCTGATTACATTCTATTTATACATGTACATGAGCACTCGTACTAAAATGTGTGGGTCTATCAAAGGAACAAACACAGGTGTATACATTGTATAGGAGTTAGAAGTCATCATCTAGCTTCCTAAATGTAATCAATACTGAGATATAATGCAATAACGTAACAACAGAAGGTTATTATTTAGTTTCCCTAGTCAGTTAACTAAAATTGTGATGACAGTTAATATTGACACCAATTACAAAAAGCTGTAGTACTGGGACCATATGTAATATTGATGATACAGTTGTTCAAGACTCAAAATCCTGGCATCATGAGAGTTATTGATGTATCCATTACTTGTCTCTGTATAACAAGTCTTTCTTTTTGTTTAAGATTTTTTGGAGTTACCAGCCTTGTCAAAGCAGCAGTTGATCTATCAATAATTAATATATGACAGCACAATAAGAGAGTCTATTAGTTAGCATGACTCATGTTGGTGTCTTTGACATTCCCACATGTCATAGTACAAATTATATAAGCCACAATCTATGACAGATATAGGATATACATGAAGTGTTTTTCAATTAGAATTCAAACAGAGCCTTGGCTTTTATTAATAACTGTCCTTATGTGTAATCCTATGTGTCATAGACTGTGGTTTAGCTATAGTATATACTTCAATATGTAGGTATATAGTTACCAGTGAATTGAACAATAAGTGTTAGGATATACTTGTTTGATTATGAAACAAATGTGTACTAATAATATTCAGTAATTTAACTATGTTGAAGTTGTCAATAATGTATTACCTGGACTGGAAGGAATCATTTTTGTCAGGTGATGTAAAAATTTCCATCTGAACAATTGAATCTTCACATAATTGTTTGACCTTCCAGTGAGTGAATGATTGCTTCTTTTTACGTATACTTCAATTTTATATGTAATTAACTATACAATCTATGAATATCAGTAATGATTAACATTTCCTGTCCCACAAAAGCATTTTGCCACTCTTCTGATATAACATCTTTGTTGTGCATTTATTGTGTAGTCATATACTAAATTGTTTTTGCAACAGATTCAAACTTATATTACCTATTTATAAAGTATAAACTCATTGATGGACTAGTGGTCTGATTCTAGGTTTGAACACTGATTAAAGCACCAGTGGAAGTGTACTACTGTAATGTTGTATGAGAGTTGGGATCAAGAGACAAATATACCACAAGATAAAGACAAGCGCTGCACTAGTCCTGAGATCCCATACATATGGCTTGACATTTCAGTCAGAAAGTTTTGGTTTGCAAAACGTTCATATTGCCATACAGTGCAAACATTGGCATCTGCACACAATAATGTTTAAACATATATTTATAGCCTGTCCATAAACTCTGAATGTGCATGAATAAGTCTAAATGCTGATATACAGAGGTATTTGTCATGAAAAATACTTGATTCATCATGAGTATATTATTTGCACTAGTTTAACTGGTACAGTGGATGGAATACCTAAGTTAGTTAAGAACTAATAAAATGTTACATAAGCAGACTCAAGTAGGTTTAATGTAAAGAGGATGTAGTAGAAAATATTCCAAAACAAAGATGATTTTTATGTGGTTTGTGAAATTTTGAAAATCACACTATGAAACACTGAAAATTAAGATGCCACCAATGACTTTGATTTTCTAACTAAAGAATTACTAAAATACAATTGTTGTATTAATCCAGAGCACTTTGAGTTAATTCAACATTATAGATTAGTTAGCTAAGAGTACAATATATGGATATTTGACACAGCTTGCTTGTATTTGACTAATGAAAATACAGTACAGACTCATCCAATATCCATAGATATTAGACATTAATCAATCTAATAATTTATATTAATTTTATGTTGTTAATTATTTAGACAAAGAATACTCCTTTGCATCTAGCTGCTAGTGAAGGTCATACAAAGACAGCTATCATGTTAATACGATATGGTGCTTCCCTTGATGCTATTAATAAGGTATATTATTAATGTTCTTTTGTATTGAAAATCAGTGTGTGTAGTAGTTAGTTGATCTCACATTATATATTACATTTCACCTTTAACTGTAGTATCATCATATCAAATAATGATGCACATAAAAATAATTAGACAAATATTGGTTTCAGCATGGGTTATATTTGGCTTGTTCTTCAGACTCACCCAAATATAGTGCACACATATCCAATATACAACCATTAATATATTGGATAGTTATCCATCTAATTATATATTTAATTATTATATTGAATTTCTTTGTACATCATGTTTATCAGTCTAGGATGTTGGTGGATTCATTAGGTTGTGCCCTCACATATATCTGTATTTTAGGTCCATCTTATCAGTAGTCTACTTTAGTAGTTTTTGTTTAATTTAGTGTATATTTATTAAGTATATTATATATATTACATTATTCAAAATCTCTATGTAATTTTAAAATAGTAAAGTAATAAACATCAGACTTTACAATGTGTGTACACATTTTTATTGTCTTTGTTAGGACAATCAAACTCCACTTGATCGGGCAAGACATAAAAATCATCATCGCCTAATTGAGAAGATTAAAACAGATGAAAGTATGTGTACATTGTACAAAAATATATTAATAACGTATGTAATTATTGGTATATTCCAATGTAGAATTATTAAATGTTTCATAATATTATGCAAACAGTTTTATTATATATGCCATATTAATGTAATATATAAAAGTCAATATTACTGATTTTATTAGGCCAGAATGAATGAAAGAAACTGATAATTAAATTATGTTTATATCAAATCACTGACTATTAAGGAAATATTGTAAACACTTTTCTTATTTCTCTATATATTCTTAGTTTATCAATATCTTAATACTTATTTTATAAAACACTTTTCTTCCTTTCTCTGTAGAATTACATCAAGTTTTCAAACATGGTATCCACAAAGGCATTGTTAGACTCACAAACATGAGACTGGTTCTATTGGGACCACCTTGTGTTGGTAAAACATCATTCAAGTCATTGTTATTCAACTGGCCTGCACCTAAATTTCATCATAGTACTGCATTAGCAACAAGACCAATTCGTGCCATTGAAAGAGTGGCTGAACATGATGAAGGCAAAATCTGGGAGAAGATTAGTGGTTTTGATCTGTTAAAGATGCTTTCAGATGCAGTTCTTGCACTTGAAGAAGAGTCAACCAGAGAAGAGTCAAGACCTCGTACACCAGTAAGTGCCAGTAATACTGTGTTATTAATTGATCACTTCTTTTAGACTACTAGTGATGAGTCCATGAACAATCAGAAATCCAGTGAACAAAACCAAGCTCTTGAACAAATTCACTTTTGTACTGATGAGATGGCTAGTCCTTCAAGCAGTAATTCCTTTTCATCTAAGAGTACCAGAACTCCTGTTGCTCCTGTTGCCATCAAAGCTAAAGATACATCACCCTCTAAGCCAATAGCTAGTGTTCGCCACTATTCTAAAGAGATGATGGAAATGCTTGAAGAGAGAAGCACTTCAGAAGGTCTCCATGAAGCCACGTGGATAAATATTTTAGATAGTGGTGGTCAACCTCAATTTGCTGATGTGTCGCGCGCATTTATTCGTGGTAATACCATGAACATAATATGCACAAAGTTAACCGAAAGTCTTTCTGATAAGCCTGAGTTTAGTTACTCACTGAATGGTAAATTACTTAATCCACCTAGCGAGCTACAGATGACCAATCTACAGCTTATAGAGCATTTTGTGCGCTCAATAGTTGCTTCTAAGAATGTTGTTGTTGTACGAGGAAACAAGCGCTTACCACTAATCATGATTGTTGGCACTTACTATGACAAGATAAAGGGTTTGACATTTAAATCCTTTGAATCATTACGTCTAAAGAATGAACGGCTTCTATCTACTCTTCATGAGTTTCGAGATCATTTCATTTTCTATAACAATGATCTGCAACAGCTTATATTTCCCGTTGATAATCTTTGTCGGTGGAGTCGTAAGAAGATGTCATCCTTTTTTCGTGATTGTATCATGTCCTGTCAAAAGGACATAGGTATCACTCTCCCTATACCTGTATGTTGGTATATGTTTGAAATGAGTTTGAAAGAGGAAGCATCACAACAGGAACATGGCATGGTCTCATTGGATTCCTGTTGTAGTATAGGAGCTAACTTTAACATGAATCAAGATGATGTTCTTGAGTCTATTACTTACCTACATTCCATGGCTTTATTTCTGTATTTTCCAGCAGTTCTTCCTAATATAATCTTCACCAATCCTCAGTATCTTCTTGATATGCTTTCAGCTTTGATAAGCGTTTCATTTGTTGGCTCATTAGCAGATATTTTACAAGAGGGTCAGTCCTTATTACCAGACACTCTAAACACGTTTCGTACTAAAGGAGTGTTTGATGATTCATTTCTTGATAAGCTTTGCCTTCCTTTAGTTTCTGATTTATTTACAAAAACTGAGCTTCTAAAGTTATTACAACATCTTTGTATTATTGCTCCTCTTTCCACTAGTGATTCTTTAAATCATTTTTTCATGCCAGTTGTACTACCACCTAATCAAGTGACAGAGAACATTGTGGCTGGCTTTACAACAGCATGTGATCCTATGATTATTGCCTTTGAGAACAAAGTAGTACCTCAGGTAAGGCATTAATGACAGTAGTTATTATTTTATACAGTAATGATCTTTAGAGATGATGTCATTATGTTTCTATTATACTATATATAGGGTATATTTCCTGCTACTGTTGTAGCCCTTGTTAATCGTAAGGAGAAGCCATGTTTTTTTATTGATAGTCATTCACCTACCTTCCCTTGTCAGTTGCGTTTTGCTGTTTTACTTTATTCTGAAGATCTCTTTGGCTCAGTACTACTTGTTGATCGATTCTACTGGATGGAGGTATACTATAATGGTCTGACAGAGAACTGTTTCCAGCTTCGCAAAGTCATCTGTAAAGCAATTGCAACCTCTGCAGAGATTATGGCTTATGATGAAGGAGCAATAAATGCTGAAGTCACTGTGCCATGTTTACGAGAGCATCAGTTAGGTGGTCACAAGTTACATCCTGTCATTCTATCGATGGACAAGAATCCTCCTGCTATCAGATGCAGCATTGAAAAGCAGCTTCCAACAATTCTGTTAACAAATGAAAGACAAACCTGTTGGCTTATTGGTATGTAAAATGTTTAAAGTGTAGCCTTAAATGTCTTGTCTGTCCATATACAGAAACTCTACCTGTAAGTCTTCCTTCTAAAACAGCTACACAATTTGGTAAGTAAAAGCATATTAATAACATTGTACAATCATCAGCTTTAAAATTGATTAGTAAGTTATGCTATTATAAAATTTATTACATTGTTGTATTAGAGGTCATTTATATTAAGTTATATGATATTTATTGCTAATTCTATTTCTATTAGAGAGAGACTCAATAACTGTTTCCATTAGCACTACAATACCACATGGACCATTAAGTGAGTTACAGATTGTACCAACAATTATTCAACCTCTACAAATTGACTGGCTAACTGTAACGAATTTCACTAATTCATTTGCCTTCATTAACGTAGTTCTTTGAATGTTGCGTTGAATATGAGAGATTTAATGTAACACTGAAAATTGCTGCATACATTTAGACCTAACTAGATTACAATTCATTGTACACAAAGTGTCATTTCAGTTTATTAACAATATGTGTTATGTGTTTATTTAATATTTTCTCTTTCAGATGAGTGTCATCTAGTTCCTTTAATAAAAGTGGCACGAGAGATTGAAGACTGGGAAATGCTAGGTATTTTTCTTGGTATTAAGAATGCAGTACTAAAGGATATCAAACATGATAATCAACACCAATCAGGACCAGCTCGTAAAGATATGTTAATGAAATGGTTAGAAGGAGGGAAAGCTACCAGGGCAGGTTTTATTGAAGCTCTGAAAAATATGGGTCAACTTTGTCTAGTTCATGAAATAGAGAGTGTAGAAGGTAAAATTGCATTTAACCATAATGAGACTTAATTTAATAGCTGGTATATAATTAATTATTATAATATATACATGTTTTGCTGAGATTTCATTTTTGTAATTAATCAAATATGTCAGGTTAAACCACACAATAAATTAACTCTTCATTTATTAAATGTATAGTGGACAGGAAGCAAATTGTGAAAGACATTATTGTGTATTAACTACCTATATTGTATAAAGTGGATATCAACACTCTCTTATCATAGATGTGACTGATGCTACCTCACAAGTTGCTATAGAACAGCCAAGTCATAATCAAATAGACAATGGTACGTTTCGTTATTATTTAGCCTATTGGAGAAATTTAAGTACCCATTAGTATTATATTTAGCATAAGTAGTATATGTAAAATAATTATGTCAAAATATTAGCATTATTTTTTTGGTAAATACTTTTTTTCTTGATGATTGTTTTATTTTGTATGTACACTGCACATACCAGGTGGTCAAAGATTGTTTTGGACAACATATGTATGTATAAGGGTGTGTCCATTTTTATCTGTTGGTGTCTATAATTTGTGAGCTATTGAGTTTTAGTGTTATTACAATGGACACCAAGTTTCCTCCGTGTACCTTGAAATAACTTAGTTATTCAGCATAAGAGTGATCACTTGTTTTTTTAAGGAAGAATGTATCATAGTATTTACCCCCATAAGAAGCAAACAAAATAAGAACTCAGAACTAAGACAAACATAACCTTCCAAAACAAAGAAACTGAATTACAACTATGTTCCAAAATGATCATAAGTAATCCTTAAAAAAAGAAAAGAAAGTTATAGTAAAGTGTGGACAAGTGATCCAATGAAAGCCTTGAAATAATTTTTTTGCATACATCAGCCACCAGGGATTTTTTAATTAACTAATTGAAATCTTTAATTTTCATATTAACATAGTGTTTTCATCTTGTAATCATCCTGTAACTCTTTTAAAATGGCAGTTATCATGTCATGCACCACACATACCATATTTTCTCCAAAAGTTGCCCCCCAATCTTCTTGTGTTATTAAAATAGAAGTGGCCCTTTAAAAAACTCCAAATAATTTTTTCATTCAAATTTTTCTTTGTTTACTGATAAATGCAATATTCACAATGTCTTACATCAAAATAAACACCAGCCTTTAAAAGCAGCCTCCCCTCAGATAGATCATGAAACAATGGTTACCACAGCTACAATTCAAGGTGCTATAGTGCAATGAAAGTGAAAGCGATGTAGAACTCTAATCTAAATATTTATTTGTACGTCTAAGTTAACATTAATTACTATGTTCACATGAGTATTGTGTTCACAAATGAACTTTAATATTCAATATTGCATACAAAATAAAGACTGTGCTAAACTTTTAAAAAATAATGTGGCAATATAAGTTTTACTTAATAGATAGATTTTTAAACATAGAATTACTGGTAGAAGGGGACAAACAGTTGAAACTATAAATTTACTCATAATTTTTAATTAATTTTTAGATGGATTATAACCACAAAAGTTCATAAAACGAAATGTATTGTTTTCATTGGAAACTCTTATATGTACATTATTATATTAAATAGGCAACAGACTTTGTCTTTTCTTAGCTTTACTACAATGGCAATCTTATGCTAAGCCATGGGTGTACCTTGAAATAATTTGTGTTGCTATGTTAAATACCTTGTTAAATGAACATATAATTTTTTGGGAATTGCTTCCAAGTTTCCATCAAGTAAGGCTTTTAATGTTGCTTGTGAATAAATTATATATTGACAAATCTACATTATTAGCTGTCTCTGTCTGAACAGTCTTACCATCTATATGTGTGTATGACAATTACATAATAACAATCATCTTATTGTTTAATGAAAAGATTCATTTGTTATGTCAGTACAAAAATGTCCTTTTATTTAATTTTATATCAGGTAATATAGCAGAAGGAGTATCTGCTATACCAGATTTGTTCTTGGATCAACAACCTCCCATTCTAGAAATAGCTACACATGCTAGAACTGCAGAGTGGAATCGATTGGGTGTACAACTAGAACTAAACAATGTGGCCTTAGCTGGATGTAGTGACTGTACTAAGATGTATCAGTTATGGATACAGGAGAAAGCTAAAAATGCAACTAGAAAAAAATTAATATCTGCTTTAAGAGCAATTGAGCAAAACAATGTAGCATATAACTACGAAGAACATCTGAAAACAATTTGTTTGTGAAGCTAAGTTATATTTTAAATTCCTCTACAATAAGACTTTGTCTGATCATACATGTTTCTCTTTTTGAGTAGACTGCATACATTTTTCTATGCTGTATCTTTATTGTGATTATTTTTATTCCCCATTTAATTTATACGTTTATTTTTTGTAATCTTAACTGATGAAATTGTGTTCTTCTCTTTTTATTTAAGTTGATTATTTTGTATACCAATATAAGATATAGTATCAGACTTAGTTTAAACTTTTAGTTAAATTTTTGACCTTAATTAACTATGTACAATTAACCTTTTAATTTCACTAAGTAAGAATGTGATTTTTCTTAATTTTGATTATTTTTGTAAAAGTGTGATTACTTTAACAAAGACATTTCTTTAGTACATTATCATCAATATGACAGTTCACATCATCAGATAACAAGTACAACATGTAAGTGTGCATGTGGGTAGCTTATATATATATATATATATATATATATATATATATATATATAGGTGTATCCCATTGAGCAATTTCTTTAATTTTATGCATGGATGTAAATTTACTACAGAATAAGCTAAAGCAGGTATAAATAGAGGTTATATATTTGTATATATTTATTATATAGGTTATATTATAAATATTAGCAGCACTGTGATTTAAATTGGAATTCTATTAGACACTTACGCAAAAACAGTAACAAATTGTATGTGATACAAAATTGTACGTGTTTCTTATATCTATGACAATTTAACAAGATAAGATTCATGTGAATATAGGAAAAAAATTTGCATAGTAAATGCAGGGAACAAATTGTAAGTTAGCCCATTGGTCTTATTTGTGCTGATCATTGCACTGATTGACTTGAAGAAAGTTGTGTTTTGTCTAATATTTTTAATGTACCAGGAGAATCCACAGAATATTGATATTTTCTGTATAGAGGAAAAAAATTAATAAAAAATATGAGAGAAAAATTGAATAAACCTAATTACAGATACAGATAAAAAATGCGTAAAAGTGTAAATCTATACTGCAGAGTGCATGTAACATGTACATTTAAGATTGGACAAGGTGTGGTCAAATTATTGATGGATCACGTGATGCACATTACAAACTGTTGTTTGATGACTCAGCATTTCTCTTCAATCATAGGGAAAAAAGCTTTGTCGTTTACTGGGTACTTTGCACTCTGATTGACATGTCTGTGATGCTGTAACTGAGTAAGTAATAGTATCATTTAATTGCCAAGCAAGATTAAGTGCTAGATTAGTGATAAATGTTTCTCTGAATTTATTGTAACTTGAAAATGAAGCGTTCTTTGGAAACGTCCCATAGTACAAATATAAATCGATATATTATCTATTAGTACCAGTTTTTTCAGTGCTTTGAGACGTTTCCTGAATGCGTTACTTCGCTCCAAGTCCACAAAACACTTTTCAGAACTTTTCTAACGATTGCTTCGACAAACGACCTTCTGTCTTGCTGATCCGTATTCCACTAAGATTCTCTACAGCACACTAAATAATCTCCACATTAATTTTTTTTTACTTTTCGAGAAACGGCACTTGACCTCTGCAGCCTGAAATTTTTTTGCGAGTTTTAATTTTTCCTTTTCTTTGACGATGTTCTTGATACTACTGTTGTAAAGTCCACACGTTTTTCTATTCATTTCTAAACGTTGGTAGCTGCTAACGCTTCGCTTGCCAAGTTATAGCAGTTCAAAAAACAGGCAGTGCAGACACACACACGCACACACACACACTGACAGAATACAGTACCCTCGCTTTGCGCCCACGCACAGCGAGGTTAATAATCCACTACACTTTGAAATACAATACACTATTATAGTTTGTTTAGTCTAAACATACTGTATTAAATTGATACAAAAGACATTATGTATTTGCTAATATATTATTTAGACATGTATGATAGCTAAAAAAGTTTAAAAATTGAATCAACAATACCAGCATTGACACAATTTGTTAAAATTTGCAGTATTATTAACGAGGTAAACGTTCAATGATGTTTTTTATGGAATAATGGAGATTTCTTTCTGTTGAACTTATATTAAGTAAATAGCCCCTGTAACATTCTATATCACTTTCATTACATGGCTATTTGGCATGCCATAACGAGGCATAGTACATTATGCTCCGACAAGTTAGTACTTGTTGGAACACCATAGGCCAAAAAATGTCCATATTTCTTTGTGAGCACCTTTTTCTGTCAATATGTTTTTCCTCTTTGTGACTGTAAAACTGGAGATTTATATTTACCATAACAAGAGACATGTCAAGAAGTTAGCACTGTTACATGTAGGACATGTGGCCACTTCTGGAACAACTGATCCAGCCACACAAGTTACCTAATTGTTCTACAAGATACCTATGTATCGATTCCACCAAGCAGTTATACCACCTACATTAAAATAACTATCATTATAGACTTTTGGATTGTTGGTTGGCAGTAATACATGAAGGTGTCATGCAAAAGGTGAGAGTATCTTGGTATACAACAATACATTTTTTACTGGATGTTTGCTAAATTATGTCAGTTTAAAACAATAAATAACTTTAATGCAAAATGCTATATACATACAATGGTACTCAAAAGAGTTCTGCCACCCGCATGTCTCTTACTAAAAATATTACTGAAGCTCATCTACTTAGACAATGTGCAGTACTTAACAGAACATCTTACAACTGTTTAGTTATGTCTATCAAATGCTGTTTATACAAGAGCAATTAAAGCAGCAGTTATATAAACTTGTTTAAAGTCCTTTACTCACAGAGAAGTGAATGGAAACAATTAGAAAATAGTTAACCACAGCATGCCCAGAAGATCCACCAGTGAGTTCCAGAGAAGTCAAATTATAGCTTTGCACCAGCTTAAACTGCCATCTAGAGCTATATCAAAACAATTGAAAATACCAAAGAGTACAGTAAATGACACCATCAAAAAATACAAGCCAGTAACTGATAAACCATAATATGAATGTCCAAAATTGTCTTCAAAACAAGAAGATAGAAGTCCTTGTATTAAAGTCAATCAGAAATCAAAACTAACAGTACCTCTTCTGAAATATATATGAAAGAAGGAAGATCTGTCATGGCTTCCTCAAGTACAATGAACAAAAGACTGATAGATGCCAGATTAAATGTTAGATTATTGAAAAGGAAACCATTGTTACTGCCGAGACACAAACAACATTTCCAATAGGCAAAGGATCACAAGGACTGGACAGAGGATATGTGGAAGAAAATTGTATGGTCTGATGAATCTAAGATTAATCTCTACCACAGTGATGGTCAAATGTAGTCAAGGCGTGGCCTGACCCTCGCGCACGAGAGGGTCAAGCCACGCCTTGATTAGGTGGAACGTACATATGACGTTAATGATGTAGACTGGCATAAGAATTTAATGAGGACTGTATACAGGGCACAGTAAAGCATGGTGGCGGTAGTATGATGGTTTGGGAGGAGGGGAGGTGCATTTGTGGCAACAAAAGGGTATGTTAATACAGTTTCAGTGTGATAAGTTATAGCAAGTGTATGATTAGTAAACTGGCATATTTACTTTAGATTTAAAAGTGATTAGAGATAAGCTAAATTTTATATGGTAAGGAAACACATTCCACAGAGAGAGAAAAGAAGAGAAAAATGACTTTTGTGGGGCAGATGAGTGAGAAAAAGTGATGGTAAATGTGAGACAATCAAAGTGATGAGAAGCATGACTTGGAGGAGATTTGTGGGTGAAAATATCAGAAGAAAAAAGATTGTTAGTAAATTATTGAGAAGACATAATTTAGAAATAGAGTGAGTTGAGATGGGAGGAAGGTTAAAAGTTCTTTCTAATAATGGATATTGTATGCTCTTCTTTATGTTCTCATTGCTTGGATTAATAGCTGATGTGTGGACAGGACATTATAAGATCACTGTCACTGGCATCTTCTTGTGCTTTTTTGCTTGGATACTTTCTGGAGTTGTTTTAATTATAGCAACATATTGGTCCAATAATCCATCATTATTCGTAATAATTAATATGCATTTGCTTATCTTTTGTGCTGTAGTTGGATATACTGGGCTTTGAGTAAACATTGTATAGTGCAATATTGATCAACTTGTAGGAGCTAGAGGAGATGAATTAAGTGCTATCATAAGGAGGTAATGAGAAATATTGTGGACCTTTTACAGAAGAAGTAGAAAATGTGAAGCTAAGTATGATTCCTCTGATGATTTGTATTGTTGGACTCAGCTGTGTTGATGAAGTATACTGGAGAATAATGAAGGATACTAATCTTCTTAATTTAACTTTTAAGTCTTGCTTCATTTCAAATAACATAATCAAGTTTATAATTCCAGCTTTCTTACTGCTTCTTCATCAGTTCTTCGTTTATCCATGTTTCAATAATTACATTCCTACTATATGTTGAAGAGAATACGTCTGGGACTAGTCTTTGCTTTGGCAACCATATGTGGTTATATGTAAGTATCAAAACAATAGCTTCTCATATATCAATGACCTATTGCTAATTCCTCAGATATTATATATATAGTATGGTTTTGTACTGAGTTTCCAGTTCACAATAGCACTGTTTCCCATACAAGTGAGAAGGATGATGGTTGAGATGTGGTTTGTTATTCTTGGTGTTGGTAATTTTATTAATATTAGTACAAAATATCCTTTTGCTGCAATGATAATTGTATCTGTCCAAGTGTCTATTATTACTTACTAAAGGTTTTGTTACCTTTATTATGTTAGTATTCATATTACTTGGTAAATGGTAAAAGTTATGTGTACAGGAGAATCAAATCAATATTGTTTAAATTGTTAATGAACACTATGTAAAATATCTGAACCAGGAAGATGAATACGAAAGACTAATTGGTCTTGTACTGAATGATACTATGTTTCAAAGAGATTCAGTGTTGTGTCAGTTTGATGTGATAAATAGAAAGGTTGTGTATTGAACACATTATATATATTTGATGATATTTTTAATTATTGATATCATTAAATTTATTAAATATCAAGTTAAATAATTTTTATACATAACATAGCAATAGGACTAAAATAGACTGACCACACCCATAAATAACAACATGTAATGATTTAGTGTCATTGGTTTATACCCACTTTGTCCAATCCCATTTCATCAACTGAATTTAATATTATTTCATTTTGTCTAAGATTTTAAAAGATCTTAAATGCTGTTTTTACATTGATAAGGTTATATTGAGAATATGAATATGTATATATTATTTATATATTTATATATTTAGTGTTTGTTTCATAGTATAAGACCATTGTAACGCATTTTTAGACTTTTTTTAAATTTTAGACAAGAGCTGTTGCACAATTATTAGACAAAATGGAATTATACAAATTGGAATTATGCAAAATGTAAAAATACCATCTCATTTTCGCGAATATATTAATAAGTGACTGGACATCAGTGTTCATAATACATAGATTGTATAATGTATAAGAAAATGGCAGCCTAAAGTGTCATAACATGGACAATTAGACCTGTATTGTACGCCAATACTAATTTATACACATTATATGCTATAGTTTCTGTATAGCTTGTGATAATGCTTATTTAAAATATCACGTTTCATTAGTTATTGACATATACACATTTATATTTCAGTGAGGTAGCTAAACCACAACAGTCATCCATTCATATGTAAATAGTTACAATTATATCACGTTGCATTACACAAGCATCAGTATAAATGATAATTGACATAACATGTAATAGACTTATAGTCTTAGACTCATGATCAAATATTGGATGTATTGTGATCACAAGTCTTCTTTAATAAACAGCATATAATTATATAGGAATCATTTTGATTATTAAAATTGTAATTACTTTCTAGACTACCAACAATTATTTTTAATAATAATTGTTTATCATCTATTTCTGTGCTTTAACATCATGTGTTTACATGTACATGAACTAAATGATACAGAAGATAAACATCTGACAGACTACATCATCAACTATTATAATTTAGTTGTATCAACTATAGTGCTATGATGTACTTAAATAGATTAGGAAAAGAGTATCATATTAGACACCATATTTACTAACATCAACTGTATAATATACTTATCAGGTTAAAGAGAAAAGTTTAGACAATTTAAATGTATTTGAAAAACCACAAATTGAATGACTTTGTAATAACAGTCATCAACGTTGTATTCTAATTAATTGATTATTCATTATTATACTAAAAAGCATAAGGAGCACAACAATCAAGCTACATAACAAAAAATGTCTTTTTAATCTCAATAGGATGACAAATACTAGAAATCACAATATTTTAATATTTTGTACTTTTGATTTAAATTGGCATCTTCAAAATAATCACTGAATAATTTTAATTAACCTCGTTGAGAGTGAAAGAAAATAATTACTGCAGTATTAACAAAAAATCATAAAAGATTACAACAAAACTATTAACAGAGTGCATTACCATTGATCAACAAATAAGTCAAAATGTCGTTATTATCTAATAATTAAATAATTAATAATTAGATATTTGCAGTTCACCAAATTTAGAAATATTAAGACATGAAATGTAACCATTTCAAAGTTGTTTTATCAGTTATAAAAAGACAAATGAGAGGTACATCTTTGTCTGTAATGCTATTATATAACCTTATTAACTTGAGTGTAGTATTATTAGAGAGACTACTAGTAAGCATCTGTAGGGTGTTAGGCAAGAGAGGTAAGGACTACTAGGTCTTCTATTATATTGTTGTAAGTCTTCTATTATATTGATGTAAGTCAACATATTTGATAATTCAGTGACATAGCGATTATATCAAAAGGAATGTCTGATATGTCATTTACTCTCACTGGACATTCCTTGATATTCTTTAATGCAAATAGTAAATTGTCAGTGTGGTAACTTAACCTTTGGACTTCCGTGAAACCTTATAAATCTATGTGTATATAATCTGTAGTTTGTTTCGTTTTGTCATTCATTGTTGTCGTTATTATTATTAATACTAGTTGCCAAGATAAATTCGTGCAACTCGGCTACAAAAGTCAGGAAATAATGACTTGAGAATAATCTTGTGTGTTCTTGTCCCCTTTAATTCATGCATTCTTTCTTTACATTCTTCTACTGTAAATGAGACAAATATAATTCTATCATTGGTCCACCAAACACTTCCAGTGTCTCCTATAATAAAACATAACATAGTTATTCTATCATATACTACATACATAATAATAGCTATACACACATTCTAACATGCTTAAATACTACCAATGTATATGTATAGAGTGAACAATATGATAAAATTGCATTCAAAACACTTAGAACTTACATTACAACATGTCACATTTAAGATAAGTAATGACAGCACCATAAATGTCAAAACAAAAACATTTGAGTGTACAAAATGAATTAATTGCATTCAATATATATAGAATTTACATTACAATAAATCACACTTACCAACTATTATATAGTAAAGGTCACATTCAGATGATAACTAATGACAGCAACACGAATTTGGTAATAAAAAAACAATAGAGTGAACAAAATGACAAACTGCATTCAATATACATAGAATTTACTTTACAATAAATCACACTTATCTGCTATTATATTGTAAAAGACACATTCAGATGATGAGTGATGACAGCAACATAAATGTGGTAATAAAAAAACAATAGAGTGAACAAAATGACAAAATTGTATTCAATACACTTAGAGTTTACTTTACAATATATCACACTTACATGCTATGATATTGTAGTGAAAACATTCAGTTGATGAGTAATGACAGACCAATATATGTGGTAACGAAAAAAAAAATAGAGTGATAAAAATGACAAAACTATAGTCAATATACTTAGAATTTACATTACAATAAATCACACTTACCTACCATTTTATAGTAAAAGACACATTCAGATCATGAGTACTGACAATACTATATATGTGAAAACAAAAAACAATAGAATGAACAAAATCACTAAATTGCATTCTATACACTTAAAATTTACATTACAAATAAATCACAGATACCTGCTTTATATTGAAAAGGACACATTCAAATGATGAGTAATGACAGCAAAATAAATGTGGTAACAAAAAACCATATAGTGAACAAAATGATAAAATTGTATTTAATAAACTTAGAACTTACATTACAACATATCACATTTACCAACTATTATATCGCAAAGGACACATTCAAACAATGAGTTATGACAACCGCATTAATACAAAGACAAAAAAAATAGAGTGAACAAAATGGTAAAATTTGTATTCAATACACATAGAATTTAAATTACAATATATCATACTTACCCATTTTTATACTGTAAAGGAAACATTCAGATGATGAGTATTGACAGCAACACAAATGCGGTAATGAAAAAACAATAGAGTGAACAAAATGACAAAATTGCATTCAATATCCATAGAATTTACTTTACAATAAATCACGTTTATCTGCTATGATATTGTAAAAGACACATTCAGATATAATGAGTAATGACAGCAACATAAATGTGGTAATAAAAAAATAGAGTGAACAAAATGACAAAATTTTATTCAATACATTTAGAATTTACATTACAATATATCACACTTACACACTATTATATTGTAAAGAAAAAATTCAGTTGATGAGTAATGATATCACAATAAATGTGGTAACAAAAAACAATAGTGTGAACAAAATAAAAAAAATTCCATTCAATACACTTAGAATTTACATTACAGCATATATGCTGTAAGGAAAATTCTAAGTGTATTGAATGGAAATTTTTTATTTTGTTCACACTATTGTTTTTTGTTATATGCTGTAATGTAAATTCTAAGTGTATTGAATGGAAATTTTTTATTTTGCTCACAGATCTCTCTCTCTCTCTCTCTCTCTCTCTTGCTTTCTCCTCTCTTTTTCTCTGTGTTTGTTTGTCTCTATCTATGTGTGTGTGTGTCGCTCTTTCTCCCTCGTTTTCATTAATTGTGAATGATAATGATGTAGCCATCTCTAAAGAAATATAGATACTAGTATTATCTATGTTACAAAAGGTAGATGTATGTATAAAATTCCCTCTCTTTCTCTTTCCTTCTAAATCTACCTCTCCCTTAAACACTCTAACTCTTGCTTTCCTTCTCTGTCTCTGCCTCTATGCCAGTCTGTCCTCTCTCTGTGTCTGTGTGTCTGCATATTACTCATGTGTGTGTGTGTGTGTCTCCATCGTTTTCATCACTTGCAAATGATAATGATGTAGCTCACCATGGAGTCTTTAAGAAATATTGATACCAGTATTATCTACGTTGAAAAAGATGTTATGTTTGTAAACTCCTCTCTCACTGTGTATGTGTGTCTGCATGTTTCTCTATGTGTGTGTCTCTCTCCCTCGTTTTCATCATGCGAACAATAATCATGTAGTCTATCAAGGAGTCTCTAAAGAAATATGAATACCAGTATTATCTATGTTTAAAAAATTTACACGTGTAGACTTCCCTCTTTCTGTCTCTCTCTCTCTCTCTCTCTCATTCTCTCTCATTTTGTCTCTCTCTCTCTCCCTTGTTTTCATTAATTGTAAATGATAATGATGTAGCCTATAATGTAGTCTTTAAAGAAATATATAAACAAGTAATATCTATGTTACAAAAGGTAGATATGTTATGACCTTCGCTTTCTCCCTCTCTCTCTCTCTCTCTCTCTCTCTCTCTCTATTTCTGTCTGTCTGTCTGTCTGTCTCTCTCTCTTTCTCTCTACCTTTTTCTCCTTCTCCTCTCTCTCTTTTTTTATGCTTTTTTATCACACTTTCTCTCTTTTTTGCCCTCTCCATCTCTCCTTCTCTCTCTCTCTATGTGTATGTGTATGTCTCTCTCTCCTTCATTTTCATTAATTGTAAATGTTTAAAATGTAGCCTACCATTGAGTCTTGAATGAGATATAAATACCAGTATTATTTATGTTACAAAAGGTAGATATGTGTGTAAACTTCTCTGTCTCACTCTCTTGCTCTCTCTTTCTGTGTCTATATGTCTCTATGTGTGTTTGTGTGTATGTCTCTCTCCCCGTCATGTTATAGGTTTTACTGTTTTCATCTAAAGTCTTGAAGTTGTAGGTGAATTATTATATAATATAATTATTATAATTCAATAAACCATTAATATGTTTGTACATGAACTATTACAAATTGCTATTACTGTATGGCAGTACAAAAGCAGCTATGATATTGCTATTGGTAACACTTCATACATGATCGTATCTGTTGAAGAGACCTCTTTCCATATCATGGTAGAGGTAGTAGTTACTTGTGAACTGAATTTTTGAGAGTGCCTTGATTCACATGGTGGACACTTACTTTATTTATGATATCATATACCCGAACCTCTCCAGTCTCTTCTATATTGATGATCCAGTACTATGTGTTTGGACTTGAATGATTCACATTAATATGTGTCTGCACTCATAGAGATTGTGATGTCTCTAAGGAAGATAAACAATAGTTTGTAATACTAATTAATTAATTGTATCCAATTACATAGAATTTACATTACAATAAATCACAGTTACCAACTATTATATGGTAAAGGTCACATTCTGATAATGAGTAATGATAGCAACATAAATGTTGTAATAAAAAAATAGAATGAACAAAATGATAAAATTGCATTCAATATACCTATTACTTTACAATAAATCACATTTATCTGCTATTATATTGTAAAAGACACATTCGGATGATGAGTAATGACAATAACATAAAAGTGAAAACAAAAAACAATAGAATGAATAAAATGAAAAAAATTGCATTCAATACACTTAGAATTCACATAACAATATATCAAACTTACCAGCTATTATTGAGTAATGACAGCACTGCAATAAATGTGGTATAACAAAAAAGAGTGAACAAAATCACATAATTGTATTCAATACACATAGAATTTATATTACAATATATCACACTTACCAACTATTATATAGCAAAGGACACATTCAGACGATGAGTTATGACAGCAGCATTAATATAAAAACAAAAAAAATAGAGTGAACAAAATGACAAAATTGTATTCAATACACTTAGAATTTATATTACAATATATAACACATACACACAATTATATTGTAAAGAAAAAATTCAGTTGATGAGTAATGATATCACAATAAATGTGGTAACAATAAACAATAGTGTGAACAAAATGAAAAATTTCCATTCAATACACTTAGAATTTACATTACAGCATACATGTAAATGATTCTCTGTCTCTGTTTGTCTCTCTCTCTCTCTCTCTCTCTCTCTCTCTCTCTCTCTCTCTCTCTCTCTCTCTCTCTCTCTCTCTCTCTCTCTCTCTCTCTCTCTCTCTCTCTCTCTCTCTCTCTCTCTCTCTCTCTCTCTCTCTCTCTCTCTCTCTCTTTCTCTCTCTCTCTCTCTATCCCTTTTTCTCCCTCTCCCTCTCTATATCTTTCTCTATGCTTTTTTTCTCCCACTTTCTCTCTTTTTTGCCCTCTCCACCTCTCCTTCTCTCTCTCTCTATGTGTATGTGTATGTCTCTCTCTCCTTCATTTTCATTAATTGTAAATGTTAATGATGTAGCCTACCATTGAGTCTTGAAAGAGATATAAATACCAGTATTATTTATGTTACAAAAAGGTAGATATGTGTGTAAACTTCTCTCTCTCTCTCTCTCTCACTCCTCTTGCTTTCTCTTTATGCGTCTATGTGTGTTTATGTGTATGTCTCTCTCTCCCTCATTTCATAGGTTTTACTGTTTTCATCTAAGTCTTGAAGTTGTAGGTGAATTACTATATAATATATTATAACAATACATATTAATATATTAGAACAATAGAACAATAATATATAGAAATGGTCAGTTAATATGTAGTCTAACATATTGTATGAAAGATCATTGACACACTTTGAATGTCACCCAAAGTATTAATAATATTGAGCACACTTCATTAGTATGTACAGTATTCAAAACTTTTATTTACACATTTATGACACAATGACATGATATTTTAAGGTAACAAAGTCAGTTGTCTTCTTATATATGGCAAGACAAGATGATCAACTAAATAAGATTGCTTTATAAAAACAAAAGATGAGAGGTATGATGACAGATTTCATAGCTATGAAAGTGGAAATTGAAACAGACAGTATGAAGAGTTTCAACAGACAAGAAAACATTTGTCTACATCAAGAATTATAATATATGAGTTAAGGTTGACTGAAAGAACAACTATACCACCACACTTATAACTGTCTCCAAGACTTCAATCCAATTCAATCTATTGACAAAATGTATTACATGTATTATCAATGATAGGATGTAAGTACCTTGTAACATGTTTCTCTGGATTTTCAGGTTCAGAAAAAGGTTTGAGTTAGTTGAGAGTAGTAGACAAGACTAGCTAAATACACTTTTGAGGCTAGTGCAATGAAGACAATTATACACTATAAAATTATTGTCCTGTCACTTAATTTACTTACCAGGAGCAGCGATAATAATTATCAGAACTAAATGATCATCAATAGAATTAGAGTACAAACAGGACAGTCTTTGGTGATGGTTTGTCAGAGTTTGAGGAATGTTCTTGAAGCATTGAACTCAATGAGCAAGCTCTTTAAAGTAGTTATGTTTGCTCTCATACCTCATACACCAAAACCTAGTTTAAGGTCCCACACCTTCAAAGAGATTATTAATCACATATTTAAATACAACCATGTTTGTGTTACCTGCTAATCCATTTAGGGTAGTGTAACATATAATGAAGTGTTGGAGTAATATTACAAGATGGGTAGAGCTGAGAAAAGGATAAATGGTGCTCCTTAATTAGAATTGCAAGATAAGCATCATATCATATGTGACATCACTAGAGCAAAGAGTAGATCAATAATTTCAAGAAGTTGAAGAAAATCCTGCCACCTAATATCAGTTTCTGGTATGTTATCACCAATCATCATGCAAAAAACCGACATAAACACCACATTTGGGCAGCTATGTTACAACAATAATGTTATGAATACCTAGTACCTTTTTGTTTAAGTGAATGATCCGATGAATGAAAAAGTCCATTTAAGGAATCATTGTAGGTTTATTTTGAGCATCCAAAGAAGAGTGTGGAAAGTGTTCAATTTGGTCTTGATTTGATCCAGAGTAATAACCTGTTGGCTAATTAAGTACTTCAGTTTTTCATTGCATAAAAAGTACACCCTTCCAGCACATTGTGCACGATATCAGTCACAAGTCCATCAACAACACGAAAATACTTGGAGCTATTCAAAGTTCTGCTCTGTATCCAGTTTAAGTTCTGCTCTGTATCCATCCTCCAATGAAAACAATTTGAAACGAGAGGCAATTTCATTTCACATTAGAATTTCTTCCCTTAATGAGCAATTGATTAAACTATCCTGTTGGTTGTCTCTTCATATTGAGAAAATCTCCCACTTCCTTTCCATTATAGAGGGTTAAAAATATTCAATTCCACAAATAAAAGTAATCTATTTTTGTTAATAACTAATGTGTTCTTACTTGAATCAGAAAACAATTTATCTAACTCAAGATTCTCTTCATTAGGTCATGGTTGATCTTATCAACTTGGTAGCTCTACTTTATCCTGAATATTATAGACATATGATAAATAACAGATACCCAATTTGTATTATAGACTATAATTATATCTTAAGTCTTAGATATTACTTTTTGTTAAATACTTTTATATGTGATCTGTCATACTATATAAACTGACTGAGGTCACTACCAGTACATGTTAACACTTGTACATTCTTCTAGGACCAAGGTGTGGTAAGACTAACAACACTGAATTGTTCTCATTTTGTCAACTAGTTTATGTCATTTACCTACACAACTAAACATAATTAATTATCATTAAAAGAAGTAGTTACAGGACAACTAAGTCTTGATAAATAGTCATTTTAGTAGGGATCTTGCATACTTAGATTATGTGCCTTATGTCAAACTGATTGTGTATATGGTAGAGCAGGTCTTTTTTATCGCATTTGATATCCATGACTTCTAGTAGACAACTGAACAATGTCACTAATACATGATACCTTAAGAACACAACAGTTAGGGTTATCAACAACTAAATGTACAAACACACATTTATTTAATTGAACTAATACTATTTATAAATGATACCATATTGGCAACAAGGATACAAGATTATAGACAAAGTGACACTTGTAGACAAAGTGAGTAACATCCATGACACTAATAGTATAGTTGTACTATTACAGTAAATATTTTTCTATAGTCTACCAATATTGTCTCAAGTAATAATTAAAGCTTTGCTTTTTAATCAAACATCACATTCAATGTAATTTGTTAGTAACATTGTTAGACTTGTAACTTGAAATAAAACATTGTTTGTATGATAAGAATGGGAGGTACTACATATGATGTAAGAAATAGCAGGTCCATCTTGAAGCCATGTTGGAATAAATAATTAATAGAACATGTGACAGATCATGGAGGTAACTTGCTCAATATATTCAAACTATAACATTGACCTAATTAATCAGAAATCAACCCAAAAAAGTGAGATTAGTCCTGATAATCATTAAATAAAGTTTATATTTAGAAAAGTGATCTTTATACTACTTTAGAATATAAGAGCACAGACAATTCTAACTATCATGACATTTCAAGGGAAACTATATATTCTGTATAAAATGACAGACAATAGCGTACAATTGAAATAATTATGTTAGATATACAAGAAGATTTGTGAGTGATAAAAGACATACAACAAAAAATCATTTTGTTATTAAGTCAGTATTGTATTCTCATATGTTATTAACCCTTGTTGTTCACTGCATGGGCAAAGATTAAAGTACTTTCTTTATATGTGTGTGTGTGGCTGTCCATTAGCTGACAATGCACTTTGAATTACTCTAACTTGGCAACGACAGTGTCTACAGCTACAAAACTTCATTAAAATGACAAAAATTATGTACTAGCAAGTTGTTCTAAATAAAAGACTATCAAAGGAAGAAAAATCTTGAAAGTCACAAAACCTTAACAAAACAGCAAAAGACTGAACAAGTGTTTGCTCTAATAAAACTACTATGAGTACAAAATATATTTATCAACAATTTCAATGTGGAAATTTCAAATAAATGTTTCATTTTGAAGTTATGACAAATTTCACTTACCTTGACAGCCTTCTTTGCCAACAGTTGTAGTTGTAGTAAATATACTTAGACCTAGAAAGAGATGTTGATGTCATGAGACTACAGATATAGTAAGTGTTACATGACTATGACTGTCACGGCCACACCCATTATGATTAAACTAGTACTTTCCATGGCCATAGTTTTAACATCATCTACTACCTGTATCATTTGTGTAAAGTAGTCTTCATACAATCCTGTTGTCTATTATATTTTAAGTATTTAGTAAGTTCTCATGTAGTAGCAACATGGCAATTGTAAACAAATTAACATCACTACAGAAACTGTGGAGAAGGTTCTGCACTTTACTATTAATGTTTATCATTTACAAACTATATAGCTTGTTGATTGCTTTATATTCTACTACCATGAAGAATACATTCCTCATGAGCCATCGATTAACCATAATTAAAACAAATACTTAATTATTGGTAGTTGTCATAGCAACATATGTATATATATACCTGTAATATTGTAGTCTAGTAGTAATAGCTAGTCAAGACCTTGACATATTTACAGTGAGTTAGATAAATAAATGCAACGTAGTTCTGTCAAAAGAATGGATAGATATTTTGATATGATGGATGAATATCTTGGTTTAATGGATGGTTAATTTCATCTAGTGATGGATGAATATTTTGATTTTTTTATAAATGGATAGATTGGTTTAATGGATAGAGAGCTAACCTTAGAGATACTCTCTGTATAATATTACAATGTAGTTGTAAAGACCAATTTGAGAGTGGGGCAGAAAGAGAAAGAGTCATAATTATACAGTGGTATGCATGTTCATCAAAAACTGTCTAAAGACATAACTTCAAACTATGAACACATGGATCCAGGAGCATTTCCTGATGAGAACACACACAATGGTCCACAAAACTATGAGAGATAAAACCTACCAGTGGAAGATTTGAGAGCAGCAGTTACAGAAAATGATCAAACAGACTGGAGAGAGAGAGAGAGAGAGAGAGAGAGAGAAGAGAGAGAGAGAGAGAGAGAGAGAGAGAGGAGAGAGAGAGAGAGAGAGAGAGAGAGAGAGAGAGAGTATTACTAACAATACCAACTGGTAAACTAGTTTAGTGTCAGGAATATTATCAACATGTTCTTTTGAGGTTGTTAGTAATTTAAATATCTTTGGTACTGTCCGTACTATCTAATTATATGTTTATCTTTGTCTACTATGACAACAAAATTTTGTACATTTTCAAGAAGAGCAGCTGTTAAATATTTAGTATCTGTTGTCAGTTATTCTCCCAACATTGAGTCAGTAAAATATGCTCATAAACACTTCCTTCATCAGGAAAGAGGCATTACCTACAGATACAACTGATAAAAACAGTTTTAAACAAAATAATTTTCTAGAGATAGAGGTCCTTCTACTATAGACATAGCAGGTGTTCTCCTCACATATAACACTTGTATACAATATAGTTTGTAATGCTATTCATACTTCTACAGGAAAGTGTGTCAGACACTGATATATATATATATAATTGATTATAATAACATGTACTGTTTCCAATACCAACCTTATTATAACTGTCATGTACCAAATCCTACCAGAGACCAGAACACAGCCGAGTGTCTTGATCATTGAGTTTGTGCAGCTGTTTTCTAATGGTTTTAATAAGTTCTGGATTTTATGTAGTTC
The DNA here is from genome assembly GCA_963693285.1 of Xestospongia muta. Taxonomy (NCBI): domain Eukaryota; kingdom Metazoa; phylum Porifera; class Demospongiae; order Haplosclerida; family Petrosiidae; genus Xestospongia; species Xestospongia muta. The sequence goes on from OY848917.1 coordinate 30,751,443, forward strand.
TGAGTAGGTGATTGGTGTCTGTGTCCAACAACACCCTCAACTATAAATAAAAA
>OY848917.1:32691134-32759543 GCA_963693285.1 Xestospongia muta
GTCATGCTGCTGTCCTAGAAAATCTCATGTTGAGCTTGCCTGCTGTATTTTTATTCCTTTTCAAGCTTATTAATTCCATTGAGACGATGAGAAAGGAGTTTTACTACTGGTTTAACTTCATTGAAAATGCTAGCAAAAGAATTAAGAGTTCAAAGAGATCCCAAATTATTGTCATTGGAAGTCGACTTGACGAGCTGACTACTAGCTTGCATCCAATATTTGAATTGGTAGATGAAGTTGTTAAGAAAGCAACCTATTCACAAGAATTCTGTGGGTTTATACCAATGGAAGGTCATCGTCCTGGAGGTAAAGGAGTCAAAGAGTTTATTGTTACATTGTCAAAGAGCTGTAAAGCTGTTCTTGATCAATCTGACAAAATCAGTTTTTATTGTCACGTCCAGTACTTTTATCTGCAGCTTCTTCAATGAGTAGCTATTAGTTTGGAAGAACTGTGTGCTTTGTTAAAAGAGCATAACAATCCTTCTCTTCCATCTGAAATGTCAGTTTTGCTTGAACTCCTGACCACTCTAAGTGACAAGGGTCTTATCTTATTCCTTAAAAATGAAGAATGTCAAAGTTGGATAGTTATAAAGAGAGAATCGCTGCTATCAAATATCAATGGTGTTCTCTTTGCTCCAGAAGCAATCAAGTGGGTTTATCGAGATATTGCTAGCAATACTGGTGTTGTACCTCTATCAGCTCTCAAGGAAACATTTCCTCATCACAATACTGATATGTTAGTTGGGTTTCTTTTAAGTCTTCAATCATGTCACATGATCAAATCAAGTGCACTTGATGATCTTGAAACTAACATATCAACGTCAGTACCTCTGAAATTAGATGATCTCCTATTTTTTCCAGCACTTGTCAGTGCTGAACCTCCCACTGATATCAAAATAAAGAATGGGTTAGGATTATGTCTTTGGTGTCCTGATCCCAATGAATTTCTCTCTACACGATTTTTTCACATCCTCCTACTTTGCATTGCCTATTTTTACTGCCTCCCTCCTCGAAAGAAACCTGGTGTAGTTAATGTCACTAACCCTGCTGTACAAAAGTTAGCTCATCGTTGTACAGTATGGACTAATGGTATATATTGGAGGAACAAATTTGAGGTTGTAGTTGAAGTGTCTGAGCACAATCGTTGTGTTACAGTACTTACATCAAATAAGGATATGGATGAAAGTCGCAAAGTTTTTAACTCAGTCATTAAGAAAATCCTGAGTCTTAAGGAGCAGTTTTGTTCATGTACAAGTGATGAATATATGATTGCACCAGATCAGGTATCCACTGCTTATACTCTTGAGGTCTGTGTACTCACTCTTTATTCAATGGAAGATGTTGCTGTTGCTGTTGTTACTAAAGATGATATTATGGATGTGAATGGCACTGCACTTGCTGTCGAAGAAATTGTAGGAAATAAAGATCCATTTCTTCTTATTGCTCCTTTGGTAACAAAAGCATTGTTCAATACAAGTAATGCTGAGTTACCAGTTCAAGACGATTATCTTCAACACATTCAAGATGTCTGTGGTGACACATTTTTATTACCTGTCGGATGTACTCACATCAAAATAAAGGATCACTGCAGCAGTTTGAGTGTCTTTGCTGGACGTAATCCTTTGGTAAGTGAATGTAATATTATTTATTTACTTTTAGTGTACACATAACAATGTACATGTAGTTTTAATATTGAACATTATCTTATTGTACTGCTTTATCTACATCATGTACAGGATCTTGCCTCACCTCCATTAACTAAATATGACATTGAATGTGCCTCTAAATCACTTGTTAAGAAAACACGCCAAGGTATGTCTACTTTACAATGCTGTATTACATACTAACTGATAGGGTCTGATATTTCGGCAATGACTACTAGTCTAATCAGCTCTCCTTCAACAGGTAATAAGTCCTATAGTGTAATATAATACAGTACTAGAAAACATATTATGTAAGACTACATTCTTATAGTAGTTTACTAAATGTATGATATTCCTTTCAATGATATTTTAATATGTTCATTATCTTGCCAACTTTATTGATGAGCTTATAATAATTACTTAATTAATGCAATGTTTTTCTGTTTCAAGGGTATTCAACTACCATATCTTTAAAACTCACTGATTCCTGTTAAAGTGACAATGAATCAAATTAAATCATGCACATAAACTCCTGAAGCAACCAACTACAAATGCTAAAACAATTGAGCTTTTTATTCAACTTTCTAGAATTATAATCTCTATTACTAGCTCTCCAATTGTCAAAACACATTTTTACTTTAAATTAGCATCTTTAAATGTATTATAAGGTTATGTTTTCATTATTTTTTGGTTCAGATAAAGATTATAAAACATCTGGTGACAAGCCAATTGGTGAGGTAAGCTTTACAGTTTATTTCAAAGAAAAAGTAAACACATTATGCCTTACCAAAATAATTTGTGTATGTATGGTGACTAGATGAAGTAATTTTGTTTTTATTGGACGTATTTATTCAGTTTACAAACACATCTTTTTAAAATATTTATATATATTGTTTATATATTACTAGAATCAAAAACTACTCACAGCTGCTCAGAATGGAGACATTAATGGAGTGACATTAGCTTTTGAAAATGGAGCCAATGTGAAATTTTGCAATGAAGTAATTAATCAGTTAATTCACTGCTTAATATAATATTTGCATTAATTTTTAGGATGAGATGACAGCTTTGCATATTGCTGCAAGCGAAGGCCACTCAGAGATAGTCATTATGATCCTGCAATTAAATGTAAATCCTGATATTGTTAACAAGGTAGTTTATCTTATTGCAATATGATAGATTGCTAGATTACAATATATCATACCAGCAGAAGTCTGGTATATGTCAACTTTTTATTAGTAGCTAAGACGTTCCTTGATATTTTTCATTAATGGCTATTGCTGTTCTAACAAATCCATAGAATATATTATAAGTAATATATATATATCATAATATATATTATTTTATTCAAATCTGCAGAATGGCTTTTCATTTTGCTACATTTCAATCTGAGATTTTGACTACATTCACTAAGATAAATTTAAGCTAAATTATCTTTATGCAGGTCTATCTACCCTAAAATGCCTTTTTCAGTGAAATATTTTAGTTTGTAGTCACCTTGGTTACCATCACCATAATATTTGTGTCTTGTTTATGTGTACTTTTGTTGTTTCGCTACTATATTTTACCCTTTGTTAGTTCACGTTAAATGGTTTACTTCCAGTTAAAACCATCCCATGATCATTGAGGGTCTTGTTTGTAATTCTAGCCATGTTGACTATCACATTCAACAAAATGTTTTTGTCTTCAAGAATACCAAACTATCCTCAAAACAGTTTACACACATGTGTGTACACAGTTTACAGGCATGTATATGTTATATAAACCTGCCAATGAAGGAATCTGTAAAAGAATTTGCCCAATGATATATATGTGTGTGTGTGTGTAGCATGATGTGACTCATAGTCCTTATAGTTTTAATAGTATCAGTTCCATATACACCTCATAGCATGTTAATATTTGAAAATATTGTAGCTGACTGCTTAAATAGCTACTTCTTCATATACCGCAAAGCAACAAGTCTATCCAGATCTGATGACAAGTGTTAGCAGTTTTCTCATTATTGACAGGTTTATTAGCATATAAAAAACTATTACTCAATTGCCGCATAGTGAGAAATTTTACCTAATATTTGCATGAAAGATTAGTGTAAGTAGATGGGATTCCTTGTGATGATCACATTTGTTAACTTTAGGTAACTTTTTTGGCAGCATAATCACATAATTTTGCGTGTAATTGAACACACCCATGCACAACATAGACACTCACAAACACATTCATCAATTGGAAAAGACAAAAGGACTGATAAGAGGATTGCTGATGCTGTTTATTCCTATCTCCTCTCACTTCAGAACACCAACAGACTATCTAAAGATGATAAGTCCAAAGAAATGGCATTGAGTGACAAATGGCTGGTGGCTTCTTTGTATGGGCAGTAGTGGTTCTGGTGTTTCATAATAAGACAGGTCTTGTTGCAAAAGGCAATTTAACAAGCTTTACAAGCAGAGCCATTAGATGATGTTTTTACCTTTATCCATGACAAGAATAGAACTAACAGAAATCATTGAGCAGAATAAGAAAAATGAAAAAAGGAAAACAAATCCTGGGGTTGCAAAGGCTGTCTACTTGAGATTGAGACACATGCATGGTCACATGCTGATCACATGACTCATCTAATCTACAAGAGTATCGACAGCAAATGAGGAGTGGCTCTTTTAATGCTAACTACAATTACAGATGTTATAAATATCCTAAGATAGAAAACCTGAGTGCCATTAGAGTAGAATCATTTGTGACAACAACTTGAGATATTTATGTACAAGACATAATGACTTATTATAATATTTAGTTTAGCTTTTTATGCCACTATACAGTTTAACATATACTGTTATCACAGCCAAAACAGGAAAGATAAGCATAGATATATGATGCAATGAGTTTGTGTTGTATATAAATATTGTTGTATATAGTACATTGCATAGTATTATGTTAATATCATATTAGAAGAGGATATATAGTGGATATAGTGAGTTAGTGATATACTTGATGCTCATGTTGTGTTAATCAATGAAACCTATAACAACTAATTTCTCTATGATCAAATGACACCACTACATAGAGCCTCAAGTAATGGTCACACTGAAATAGTCCAATTACTCCTACAATTTAATGGAGATCCTAATATTTGTAATAATACTACTGTGTATTGCATGTAGATATTGTTGCATGTATTATATATTATTAATTCTGTATCATACTTCATACTGTGGGCTAGTAATATAATTGATATTAATGTTGTAATAGTCAATGTGACCTATAACAATTAATTCTCTACATTGAGTCTCAAGAAATGGTCACTCTGAGATAGTCCATTTACTTTTACATTATTATGCAGATCCTAATATTTGTAATAAGGTCAATCAATTCACAGTCCTTGCTACTTCAAGGAGCATATACGACTATTAAAAATAATAAATGTAAGACTCCATTAGATGAATGTTGTGACACAAACAAGGATGAGATTGTTAGTCTTTTCTCTAAATACAATCCAAAACCAGGTAAGGTATTAAGCAACAACTCTATAGTACTCTTACTTGTTTGGTATGTTATTATTTAGTTTTGGAAGATGTGTCTACATGGAATATTAAATACCTCAATGAAGAGCAGGTTTTTGAGAAACCAAAGTATGGAGTCAAGTTTGTCATTCCACCATCATCAATGAAAAAAGAGCAAGAAATCAAAATTGAAGTCAATGTAGTTTCACCAGAGGAGTCAGAGATCATCCTCCCTCCTGATGTTGAGTTTGTTAGCTGTTTCTACAATATTAAATCAACAGGAAAATTCTCCAGACCAATTGAGCTTCATCTCCAACATAATGTTGAGCTCATGTCACAAAAGGAAAGTAAACAGCTAGCATTTATCAGAGCTAAAGGACCACCACCTTACAAGTTTGAGCTGTTACCAACTGAATGTGACCAAGTGTTCCGACCTTATGACAATTTTGGTGTCGTAAGAATTACTGATTTTTGTGTAATTTCTATAGTCATCAAAAAAATAAAGAGGCTTCTATTTAAACACAGTTATGCGATGACAGTCTTTTTCAAGGAAGCAAAGAAGTTTCGTTGGGAAATACAAACAGTCGTCACAAAAAATCTTGGACCTTTCTTGAGGTATGAAGCCATAAATGAAAAAAGAACTACAACACTATATTGCCACTTTATGCATGTTCTTTTCTCTATATTAGAGAGTGAACGCAGAGAAATGTTTTGAAAAGTGGAAAAGGATGGACCCTGTTATTATCATTAATCCTGAAAAAATTGTGGTTACAATTAATGTTGAGTATTATGACATTAAGCCAATGTTGATTCCATTTGAAGTAAAGTCCTAGTTAATTGAAGTTTTAAAATTTTGTATTGTTTAAGCTTTCTAGGGAGATCATTGATCTATGTCAACCAGACACTGCTTTACCTTCCTTACCATTTGAAGTTTCTCTTAAAGATAAGAAAAAACTGACTGACCTAAAGCTTACTTTTAAAGGAATAAGTGAACCGATCACTTTGGTAATTTCTGATTATAAACTGCAGCAACAGCTGAAGACAACAAGTGAGTGACATTAAAGATAAAATATACTCATGTTTTGATATAATGTCATATGATATTGCAGTTTGTTTGCTTATGTTTTACTTCTGTGTCTTTTTACTAGGCTCTCCTAAAGTAAGAGAAGCTGTTAACTCAAGTACTCCATTTTCAAGTAATTAGTTATGAATAGTTAACTATTGTTAGTTACATTCTTATTTCTCATATAATATAGGGACATCAAATGATACTACTGATTCATCTTGTTTTAATACAGCAGTAGAAAGTATATTAGGTAAGACTACTAATATTTATTGTATATTGTTTCATATTGTTTAAGTATACACAGAGTTATATTGTACAATTTCAGACAACCATTTATTACAATATATTTCATTGTCCTAGGCACACCGTCTAAGGTTAAAGTAGCTAATACAATATATCCCTTAGTATATTACTGTATCTTTCTGTTGAGGTCATGTTATTGTTAACAACATTACATTATAGTAATGGTGTATTTTTATCTTCAGACAAAGAACCTGAAAAAGATCATCTTCAACGTGTCCTTGGTCCTATTGAATATAAATGGAAAGAGATCGGAGAAGCCTTGAAAATGCCATTTGGAACAATTCAATCTATTGACTATGATCGTGGCTATAATGATACTCGCAAGCTTTCTAAAGTCTTGCAAACCTGGATTGATACAAAACCATCTGATGTAACCTGGAGGAATCTTATCGATGTCATCAGAGAACATCCTGTCAAAGAACCAGTTCAAGCCAAGGCTATAATACACTTCTTGGCAAATTCAAAGATATCTGAACGTTACATCGAACGTGCTTCTAAATCACTTGTTGAGAAAACATGCCAAGGTTAGTCTTTGTTTGTTTAGTAATGTATTGCTTTGTTACATGTTTTCTATATGTATGTATCTGTATGCATCCACATGTAATTTTAATGTGTGTGAATATGTGTATATTCTATTGTAGATATTGACCAGGTTCTTTCTAAAGTTCCTAAAACAAAAGATGTTGTAGCTTTACTAATGCCTATTAAAGAGAAATGGTATACCATTGGGACCTCACTTGAAGTCGAAACTGGAGAACTAAATTCCTTGGAGACAAGCAATAACACAGCAGAGACAAATCTATCAATGGTGATTGGAAAATGGTTAGAGCAGAAGGCAAATGAAGCCACGTGGAATGTATTATTAAAGGAAGTGGAAGGTCCAATTATTAATAAGCGTCAAATTGGTGATAATATTCGTACATTTCTAAAGAGACCTGATGTTTATATAAATATGTCTTTGCTGAACATAATCCTTTGGTAAGTGAATGTATTATTATTTATTTTCGTTTAGTGTACATGTAATTAACAATGTCATGTACTTTTAATTTTGAACATTATCTTATTGTACTGTTCTATCTATATCATGTACAGGATCTTGCCTCACCTCCATTAACTGAAAGTGACATTGAATATGCCTCTAAATCGCTTGTTAAGAAGACATGTCAAGGTTTGTCTACATTTATTTAATGGTGTATTACATACTAACTGATAGGGTCTGATATTTTGGGGAATACTACTAGTCTAATCATCTCTCCTTCATCAGGTAATAAGTCCTATAGTGTAATATAATTGTTAAGATACATTTTATTTATACAGTAATAACACCTGACACTACTGATTCATCATGTCCTACTACAACAGTAAAGAGTATGTTAGGTAAGACCTAGGTCATTACTCCTAGTACATCTACTTCTGTACATACACTCCATTTCAAGTAATTAATTATGACTAGTTAATTGTTATTGGTCACATTCTTGGTTCACATTTCTCATATAATATAGGGACATCAAATGATACTACTGATTCATCTTGTTCTAATACAGCAGTAGAAAGTATATTAGGTAAGACTACTAATCTTTATTGTATAGTATTTCATATTGTTCAAGTATAAAGAGAATTGTATGATACAATTTCAGACAGCCATTCATTACAATATATCCTATTGTCCTAGGCACACACTCTAAGGCTAAAGTAGCTAATACAATATATCCCTTAACATATTACTGTATCTTTTTATTGAGGTCATGTTATTGTTGACAACATTACATTATAGTAATGATGGTTTTTTTTTTATCTTCAGACAAAAAAACCTAAAAAAATTCATTTTCAACGTGTCCTTGGTCCTATTCAACAGAAATGGAGAGCAATTGGAGAAGCCTTGGAAATACCAAATGGAACAATCAAATCTATTGATCATGATCCACGTTACAATGATTGTAATAAGCTTTCTGAAGTCTTGCAGACTTGGATTGATACACAACCATCTGATGTGACCTGGAGGAACCTCATTGATGTCATTACAGAATATCCTGTCAATGAACCAGGTCTAGCCAAGACTATACCAGACTTCTTAGCAAATCCAAAGATATCTTCTGAGTACTGAACACTTGTAGTTTTTGATTTGTTCTTTTTTTGATGTAGTAATTAGTTTGTATTCCATTTTTATCTTGATAGTACACCCTATGTTCTAATTACTATCTTTAACTACATAGAAATATAAGAAGCCAACTATCTGCTACATGTAATTAAACAAGCCCAGTTTGTCATTGCAGAACCACTAACAACTCGTATTATTGCACATATCTTTATAAGCCATGAAGTAGGGAATGTTCTCTACAAGCATGCTTATCATAGGGAATATTATAGTAGTTGTGTTACTGTCCTGTTAAGCTCACTTGCTGTGTTTTTGATCCTTTTCAAGGTTATAAATGCCATTGAAATTATAAGGAGTTATACTACTGGTTTAACTTCATTAAAAACATCAGCAAAGGAAAGAAGAAATTAAAACAATTCCAAATTATTGTAAAGGGAGGTCAACTTAGTGAGCTGACTACTAGCTTGGATCCAATAGTTTTGTAAATTTGATTTTGTTTACTTTTTGATTTGAAGCCATATCTACAATAGCTTCCATGACAACAATGTGTAGATATTAAAAAAATATATGTTTGAACATTAGACAGGTATATCCGCGTCACACAGCTTGTAAACTAATGGTATGACAATGATCAGTACTAGTAACGGAAGGTGTCCACTTATCTTTATTATCATCAGAGATTAACTATCAAGTGATGATGGCGTGCTTGTATCAACAGTTGTAAATGGGTTAAATCTTGTTAGTTCTGCAAATGGTTTAACATCTATATTACCTAATGTAACAGGATTTTCTTTTAATAGAATAATAGAATAATTACCACTAACTGTTAAATCTGTAAATTATGACTGGTATAAAATGTCTTACAGTCTTTGGACAAAGTTAATTGATGGGTCTGTTCCCATCAGCCAATATGGGAAGGGCAAATAGATGTACTATATGTTGCAGTCACTTCACAGACACATGGTTATTCTACTGTCATTCTGTTGATGGTATGTGTATCTACTAGATATAAATGTTTAATGTTCCTATAGTTATTTATTTATAATTTTCTGATAAGCCTCAAGAAACATTGCAACCACTTAACTTATCAACACCATCCTCACTGGTATCATTGCCATCTGTCTATATAATATTATATATATATATATATATATATATATATATATAGAAAGGCAAGACCCCTCTCTATGTTGCATCAGAGAAAGGCTACATTGAAATTGTGCAAGTATTACTAAAGGCTAAAGCCTAGTGCTGATATAGTAAACAACAGAAATTGTCTGATGTATCATATTTCCTTGATTAATGTCAGAGCACTTAGACCTGACATCAAAGATGGAAGGTATATGCTTAATGTAGTTATTAACCATTGTCTTCCAAAAAATGTAATCTTTCCTTGATGAGCTTGATTTTTGTTGAAACTTAATGCAACTGTCTCAAAATAAGTAAACATATTATGAACATACAGTACATGTCAATATGAGAACTGTTGTAGCCTACTAGTACACAAATATATATTGAGTTTAAATAGATCAATGAAACAAACCACACCCCATGATATACCCACTAGTCTAGTTAACTACTGGTCACATTATAGTTATTACCTGCTGAGATATAACGTAGTTAACACACACTAAAATATTCCACTAGTTCAACTATATTTTAATAATATATCGTTTATCACTGACATATTTGCATATAACTTTAAAAATAAATTTAGACACAATTCAGTGTTGTTTAAGTTGATCAAAACAACAACTACAATCCATCATGATAGTATAATATATTTGTGACCTGATTTGCAAAAAGGGACCACTTCTGTCAAAACATTTGTCACCTGATTTGTAAAAAAAAACTGTCAAAACATATCAAAAAATAGTTTTGCATACATATAGAATAGTTATGCATATATAGCAACTGTGTGTATACAAAAGTGAGATGTTTGAGATGTTTTAACAGTGGTTTGTTCACAAAACAGAGCACAAATATTTTGAAAGAAGTGGTTCCTTTTTGGAAATCAGGTCACATTTACTCATAATAAAGTTGACATTTAAAATAGTACTAGAACTGAAACAATAATAATAACAGTGAAGAATTCATACAATAGCAAAATGTTAGAACAAGGTAGGAGCATTGTGATTTGGAGTTACTTCTAATGACAACACTATCATGACACTAAACATAATATTATTGTGTCAAAATAGAAAGGCAAGAAATGAAATTACTTGTCCCACATTCTTTAACTTCAAAAAACTATTAACTATAAGATTGATGTACATGTAACTACATGTAAAGTGTGTGTTTTTGGGTCAAGATGTTTTAAATAGAATTTTGATACAGTAAGTACTTGTAACATACTTGTCTGTTTTTGGAAGATCTTTAGGTTTGGGGTACCAGCACATTACCTCTCTTTATGTCTCTCAGTAATAATGCTTTGATCATTGTCTTGCCTCTTTGTATTGTGTTTGAAAGTGTCAATGAATTCACTTATTTAAACGCACCATAAACCACTAACATGTAAATAGATACTTATAAAATATCTCATATAATAGAGTACTTTTCATATTATGATATGTTATTATACAATATTACTGTACTAGTTAGTAATAAGGTATTTATATGTACTGTATTAATGGAGTATCGCGAATTAATCCTAATAGTTTACATGTACATGTACTAAGATATCAAGTTTATAAATAATTATGACTTTCCTTCTTCTCTCTTTATAGACTGTTGATTCTAATAACTCCATCTATCTCAAGTAGTAGTATTTGTTATTACAGTAGATATTCTATTAATAAAGAACTATAAAGTAATATGATGTCATCATACTTTATAATAACTATTAAATATTATATATTGTTGATTGATTTATTAAGTGATATAACTTATAACATCTATATTATATAAGTACTATGAAAGGACATTTCAGACTTTAAATTTGTCTGGACAACCAATACTAAAGATCAATAAACAAAACCAAGCTATATATACAATACAACAATCAATTCAAATATATCTAAGAAGTCCATAGCAACAGCCAATGAGTTAATTAGCTGGAATAGAGTCCTTGACATATCACAATTGGTTGAAGTGAGCAAGGTTGTTTTGAATAATGATCTAGGACTTTGTGTGTATCTGCTATGTTTACTGATGATAGAAGATTGAAATCTGAGTTGTTGTTTTATATTTAGTGGCAGAATGGTGCAGGAATTTTGTGGTGAAAACACCAAAGGCAAATCTTCTATTGACAACCTGGTTGATCTTCCCCCTCAAAATTTAATATGTACATCAAGTTTCAAATCATTGACATTAATATTCACTCAGTGAAATAATGTTGTGTAAAATAGTTCTTTTAAAGTGATCTCCTTTCTACCTTTTCCCCGCGATTAAACCATCAAATTCTTTCTCAGATTTTTCAACATAACTATGGTTAATAACTAGAGTCTCCATGCAGCTCTTTACCTCTTCTTGATGGCTTAACTTAACAGTTTGTAAGAGTCACAGCTACATTCTTAACATGAGCTCGTCCAACTGATAATATATTCATTATTAAAACCTGGGTACACACAATCTTTTTTTCAACAGTTCATTCTTCATTAAAGAAAGAACTGGTCTTGTTCGACTTCAATGAATAAAAAAGTCAACACACCACCTACGTCTGTTCCTGAAGATTTTGAACAAATGTCAATTAAATTGTCAAAGGTTCTCTTTTTGGCCATTACTGGTAACACATCTCCCCACATTGTGTGAGGCTTCATGTACATGTATATTCCCAATATACTACTGTGTTTACAGTGTTTAGTGGTATAGGTCACATTTACTGTGTTCATATGTATACCATGTATATTGTGTACTCTATCTTAGCCAAACAGGTAACAGTTACCCCAATATTAAGTATAGCTGTCATTTCTCAACTTATGAAATAATACTTCCAACAAAATTATGCAATGTTGGCAGTCAGAGTTTCAGCAGAATAGAAAGTGAAAAGACATATATATCTATCACAATAAATTGAACATAATAGTTTGATCAGGCTCACCTCATCAAATAGTTTGTTTCATATTATTGAAGACATTTGTTAGAATATTCTTAATCTACTCCATTTCTAGTAATGAAGCCAGGAAGTTGATATCTTAGTTACAGTGTAAATGTTGAAAATCTAATCTATATAAAAGTAAGGTGAACTCTATGTGTAGTGTAAAGAAAAGTGACATTTAAAATCTAATAATTCAATTGTGTATGTAATAATATAATCAAACAAAGCCATGCAAATATTACCTAAAATCTTAAATCATAATTAGACCAAATTTACAATGTAAGTATAAGATCACTAAGGAAACAAATTTGTATTATTTCACATAGATCTCATACTGAGCTACAGGACAATCTTCATCAGATGTTGCTTCACTAAGGCAGATCCTCATCTCTATGTCATCTGTAGTGGAGTAACTGAATTTCATAAAAAACCAAGGTATACTAGTATTTTGACAACAGGCAGTTTCTATACTACCACATTGATGGCCATCCCACAGTGGATCGTTAGTATAGAATTTACCTACAATAGATTGTTATGGCTTTGCACTCCAGACTCACAATAATAGTCACTACCAACAAGTGATGGTGGAGGTCTAGGATATTTGCTACCACATGGACATAGACTATAAAGATACCTGTCAGTTTTGCCAACTATAAAAGTCCAATAATGGTTACGAGGATTACCATGAGCAAAACTAATACCATCAATGTAATGTGCGTTAATATCATTGATAGTGGTGTGGTGTGCTCCATCTGGCCAGCCAACTTGATATCCAATTACTTTACCACACACTAGAGAGTACTCAATGTTCTTTGATGGAAATGTTATTCCTACACAGCTACCTCCACTACTAACTGGTCAACTACATGCTCAAACGCTATTTTCATTATACAGTCTAAATTCATCAGGATATTTCTCATTGCTATATGTCATGTTAAGATAAGACACCCTCATCCAACCTCCTGTGGAATTACACAACTCCTCCATATAACAGTACACTTGATGAGCAATGGTACAATCATCAGTTATGATATAATAACCTGAACAACCGTCTGGACATTTTCTCTTGGCCTCCTCACATGAACAAGGAAGTAATAACAATGGAGGAGGACATTTCTTTGTAGTAGTGTTCTCATGAATATCTTGAAGAATATTAACATCTTCTTTAATGTCATCAACATTACCTTCTAATCTAGCCATACTCTTATTGAGATTACTAACAATCTCAAGTATCCTTAAAATGCCTTCATTGTACAATCTTGTCTCTAACCTTGTATGGGACTAGTTGGATTATTACCATCTTCACAAGCCGGACAGCTACTGAGAGAAGATTGAGTAAGGAGTTGATTAATAGCTGCAGTCAAGTTAGCTATGGCATCATTTGTACTACTACCTCCATCAGAATCGCTCAATGGATTACACATACCAGTAGTAACTAGTATGACTACCAGAAAAGATAGAAGGGAAGTCATTGTAACTCTTGTACTGTTCTACTCCTGTTGCATTGTATGATAGACTGATATTGTCTACCTTATATATATATATTCACTGAGATAGTGAGATAACTAAATTGTAAAGACTATCTAGTGTAGAACTTCTTTTCTTGACCACATCATAATACTGCTTCACCTCAATGACTACACTAACATTAACCAGGACTCTCCTTTCTGAGCATTTGTTGTGCTAACAGCTTTAGTTGAAGGACTACCAGAAACATTCTTCATCCACCTCTTAAAAACTATCCTGATTTTAAAGTATGGTTATCTCTCCCACCCTTCAAAAGACAAGTGTTACCTCAAGGGTACTACCCAATACCAAATTAGATCAGTGGTCTTGATTAACAGCTGCATGTCACAGAGCTAGTGCTAGTCGTAAACAACACCTGTGTTAAAGGACTACCTAAAACATTCCTTGTTCACCTCATAAAAACATCCATCTGGTAATTGACTACATCAACATCAACTATAGATCTCTTTTCTCATAAAATGATACTACATCAATGTTAACAATCTAAGACACATATTTATTTGTAGGAGAGTGAACAATTTTAATCATAGAAACAGCAGGAACAAACAAACTAATGTCAATATTACGTAGACTCAAAAATATCAAAACTCAAAGGAACTAGTCATTGTCCTTCTTGATCATAAATGACACTCATATTGCCTGGTTTAAGACTTTGCTTTATGTATAATATGTGTACATAGTATGAATAGTCTATGTCAATGTACTAAATAAGTTTACTGACTGCTGAAATTGAATGTACCCACATTACACATAAATAAGGTAGGTGCACAGTAAACATGGTATATGCAATATTATATAGTGTTTACAATTTACAGTATGCACTGTAAATTTGGTACACAATATTGTGCATACCATATATACTGCATATACTATGTATCCTGTAAATATTGTGTTTACCATGTATACTGTATTATACATAGTATAGCCAGTATATCATGTATACACAGTATACATAAATTGTACTTAAAGTGTCATTTATGTTTTCAATAATTAAGTTATGTGTGCAACAATATAATCAAACTGTATCATTCAAATACTACCAGAAAACGTTTAACCAAAAACAAAGTTGTATCAAATTATAATTTATTTCACATAGATCTTACACAGGGCTATAGCTACAACACAATGTTCATCACAAAGACAGATCCTTATTTCAATGTAGTCATAAGTCAAGTAACTAATCTTATAAAATCAAGGTATACCCAGTACATTGACAACAGGCACTTTCTATACCACTACATTAATGGCCATCCCACAGTGGATCATTAGCATACAATATACCTACTACTCATTAGTTTGGACTTCCAGACTTACAGTAATATCACTACCAACAAATGCAGGGCCTAAATCATTTCCCAAAAACTAGTAGCTTGCTTAATTACATGCAAAGTGCAGCAATCGTTTTGTTGTAATAATTTCAATTGACTCATAATACCTCAGCATTTGTGTGTATTTTGCTTGTTGCTTTAAGAATTAAAAGTTTTGAGTAAGTTCATTTTTTGTGTTGGAATTACATCAACATTTACTTTGTTTTCCAAGAAATTTTGTGAAAGAATATTGACTTTTAACAGTATATTTTTATGAAATCATTCAATCAATCACTTTGATGAAATCTCATAACCTCAGATGGTTTTGGGTAGAAATGTTATTCCTACACATCAACGTCTACTACTATCAGGTTGACCACATGTTTGAACACTGTTTTTACTATACTGTCTGAATTCAACAGGACATTTCTCACTGATATCTGTTGTATATACAAAAACAATAGAGAGTGAACATAATGACAAAATTACATTCAATACAATTAAAATTTA
The DNA here is from genome assembly GCA_963693285.1 of Xestospongia muta. Taxonomy (NCBI): domain Eukaryota; kingdom Metazoa; phylum Porifera; class Demospongiae; order Haplosclerida; family Petrosiidae; genus Xestospongia; species Xestospongia muta. The sequence goes on from OY848917.1 coordinate 32,707,116, forward strand.
CTTTACATTATATATCACTTACTTTCTAATATATTGTAAATGACATATTCAGATCACAAATAATGACAACACAATAAACGTGGTAACAAAAAAACAGTAGAGTGAACAAAATGAAAAAATTACATTCAATGCAAACAGAGTTTACATTACAATATATCACACTTACTTGTTATTATATTATAAAGGATACATTCAGATGACAAGTAATGACAACACCATAAATGTGGAAACAAAAGCAATAGAGTGAATAAAATCACAAAATTGCATTCAACACACATAAAATTTACATTACAATACATCACATTTACATGCTATTATATTATAAAGGACACATTTAGATGATAAGTAATGACAGCACCAAAAATGTGGAAACAAAAAACAATTGAGAGTGCACAAAATGACAAAATTGCATTCGATACACTTAAAATTTACAATACATTATATATTAATTACTTCCTATTATATTGTAAATGACACATTCAGATCACAAGTAATGAGAACACCATAATTGTGGTAACAAAAAAACAATAGAGTGAACAAAATGACAAAGTTACATTTACACTTAGAATTTACATTACAATATATCACAATTACAACCTATTATAATGTAAAGGACACATTCAGATGACAAGTAATGACAGCACTATAAAAGTGGTAACAAAACACAATAGAGAGTACGAAAAAGGACAAAATTGTATTCAATACACTTAAAATTTACAATACATTATATATTACTTACTTCCTATAATATTGTAAATGACACATTCAGATCACAAATAATGACAACACAATAAACGTGGTAACAAAAAACCAGTAGATTAAACAAAATCACAAAATTACATTCAATACACATAGAAATTGCATTACAATATATCACACTTACATGCTATTATACTGTGATGACACATTCAGGTGACAAGTAATGACAACACCATAAATGTGGTAACAAAAGAAATAGAGTGAAAAATGACAAAATTGCATTCAATACACATAAAATTTACATTACAATATATCATACTTACATTGTCTTATGAGTGGTGAGCCTGAGGTCATGAACTATATATACTAGTAGAATTTGTCAGTATTTATATAGATAGCTACATGCATGTTATTAATCTATATCTTGGCTTTATTTGTATTAAGTATAGACTGATCATTGTATTTAACAGTCCATACTGACATAGTAGTACAGAATGTGAAGTTTGAATCTATATATAGGGCAATAGATGAAATAGTTTCTTTCATATCTTCATATGACATGGACTAAGATAAAACAAATTGTTGAATGTATTTGTGGTTGTTAGCTCCCTTCTGATAGTGGCTTTAGATACAAAAAATCTATTGATAACAGCAAAAGCATATTTCACACCTTTCTTGCATGGTACCAGGTATGTACTAAGGTCTTCTTTTTTTACTTTGCATTTTTCCCACCAATAGATGACACATGTCATTTTGCTGGAAGATCATTTTTAACTACATCAGTTTTAAAAGTTCATTCAGGACCTTGGCTTCATAGTCATTAATGTATACAAATCCACTGCATTCTTCATTACTTTGGAAGAACAAGTATTTGTAACATTTGCTATAGCATGTCATTATACTAGTATATTAATGATATTATATACTGTTTTATATTACACTAGTTACTTACCATAGCTGAAGTTGAGGGTGCCTCATAGTGTGCAAATTATAAATGTTATAAATATCTTTACATTTGTGTACTTCAATGTACTCACTCCATTTGTTATCATATTTTTAATTTGGAACAAAAGTTCATTTAATAGCTTGAGTTTACTTTTTAGGTGAGTTTTCCACATGCAGATTTGAGAATATTGTGAATAATGTAAACTTCCATTCTATTGAGACATAGCTTGGCCTATCTTTTATTAACTCAATCAATTTGTCTCTCTCTCTCTCCCTAAATATATGCTAGCCATTGAATTCATCTATCTATTTTATATGCATCCATCTATACATTATCATAGCATCCATTAACTTAATATTAAATTTTTTTATCCATCTATTTAGTACGGCACTTGTATCATCTGTAATTAATCAATTTATTCATTTGTATTATTTTGTCTTTTAACAAGAAATTATGGACACCATTTGTATCAAAATACAAAACTTTTATATATTATATAATGATGTGCTGAGGAGAATGTACTTGATAGTTTTCATTATTTGTATAGTGTCATTATTAATGCACCATTGAAAAGTGTATTACATCATTTTAATGATTTAAAACTATTATAATTGTTAATTTTTCATTTGCTTGAATCGTTACAACTTTTATCACTACGTATGTCAATAAATGTGATGTTATAGTCAGTAAGGATACGTTACCAATACTTATAAAGTAGATACTTAGTTCTATACATTCACATGTAGTATCCTACATTTACTAATGAGACTTGCAACACAATAAATGCGGAAGTTGTCGTAATACTAATAGTTAGTAAATTTTAACCCTTACTTATTCAATTTACGTTTGACTGCTCAGAGAAGGTATGTCTTGTTTTGTGAAAGGAGGTCATCATGATAAGAGTTTGAATCAACTATTTGGTAAGTTTAAATGTTGTGTATGTAAACATTTGATTAATATTTCGTGTATTAGTCTAGTGTATTAGTTAATTTAAGGTGATTATTAAATAGTGAGGGTGGGTTAGTCTAGCATTGCTGTCCCTTAGAGAGGAAGGGTCTGGAGACAAACACATATAGGATTCATACAACCTACAAAAATCTTGCAGACCACAGAAATGCCTCATACATACAAGGTCCTCCTTTCACTTAATACCTAGTCCATGTTGGTTGACAATGACTAATAAAGGCCTTGAAGTTACCGTAGTTCCCTGAGTAAGTGCCCACCTCCATATTTTTGTCCTTGGAGGAAAACGTCAATTCCCTGAGCAAGCACCCACCTCCATCCTACCCTCTTAGATTTATAGTTATTGTGGCTATTATCATGTGTTGAGCAAAGAGAAATAAGTTAGGCTAGCAATTTTCTAAGTTTAGACGTTATAGTTTTGTTGTCTATTGTTCCATTTAGGATTGAAAAGGTCAGCTCACAAGGCACTTCTAAACCGCCCTGGTCAATGGAGGATCTTCTCCTTTTGTCCTTGACAGTACAGCATATGGTTCCTGTAATTAACTAGTACTGGCTCTGTCATGTACTTGTCGTGTACTGTTTTTAGTTTCAATTACCATAGTTCCCCAAGTAAGCACCCATGGGTGCTTACAGTTCATTTGGAATTTGAAAGGGGTGGGTGCTTACATGTGATTTTTCAAAAGTGACTTCCAATAAGTGCCCACTTATGAATAATTAATTAAGTATGAGAGATTCTATTTGACCACAACCAATGCATATCACAACTGCCATTTTGCATTTTTCTGCCTCTTAACACATGGTCAGGTCCAAGAATGCTCTACCCCATCCCCGTTTTTGCTATACAAGTTCTATATGTACTTGTCCCCTTACCCTTTCTCTCTAACTTACCTTCTTTCTAACAAAAAAATAATGCTAAAAACTGTATTACTGACAGTAGCTGAGTTATACAGTAAAGGGTTACATTTATTAGTTATTGACTTCATAACTTACTAGTACAAATAGACATTCTGACTGAGTAGTAGGAACAAAAAAGTGAATATTATTTAAGTTATTATTACTAGATATATAATGTAGTGACATATACATGTACTTACATGACTTATTACATTACTGTATATATAGTAATTATTATTAATGTGTTATAATATCCTTCTAGTTAAACCAGTCCAACTGTCTGATTATTAGAAACAACTCACTACTAGTCATAAATAGTTACAGAGACAATAATATCAATGAAAGAGACTATATCATGATTACATGGAGAGGAGTCATTACTAGATACATCAGTATGTCTACCAGTTAATAGTTCACAAGGTAAGATATACATATACATATATATGACCTTGTGTATTGACATATTACTACTAGTTATAATATAGATTGTCAATATAGACAAAGTCTATTTTATATCTACTTGACAATGTTTTGTCCTACCAAACTTACCCACTATATGATAATACATAGTGTCATTGTAATGAGTTTACTTTATAATAGAGGTCATTATAACAGTAGTATCACTGAAGATAACTCTATTATTATTAGTTTGTAGTTATACATGTAATATACATGTATACTAGTAGACAAATAATTACTATAGTTTGATGTTCTCTTATATTGTTCTCTTTCAGATCATTATCTCTCATATCATCATTGTCTCCATCCATCCACTCATCTTCTCTGAACTCTTTTAGTCTATCAGCTAAAGCTATAAGTTAAGATGGTAGACACACCCACTGATAATCTATTGATGCACCATCACAACAAAGGAAGACCAGATAATAAGACTTTATTTTAAGATAAGGAGTTATAAAGAGGTCAGTTATTATAATTAGTGTTATGGCTAGCTCACAATATAGCACAGAGCCTTCTACATCAATATATAAACATGTAACACTTGACATAACACATCACAACACAAAGATAGACTAGAGTTCTATTTGTACATTGCTTATGTTGTGTCCAACCAATCAGATTGCCAAACCAAACATGTCTACATCTGCCGGTAGACAATTGAACCTTTGACATCCTCAGGTATCTGAAGTAGTACTCTGTGTTAGAAAGGTGCATTTCTCAGAGGAAATTGTAGTATTCTCCCTGTTGTCTATGAAGAGTTAATATAGTGTGTACCCACAAGCTTCTCTTTCTATTTCTTTGCCTCCTTCTCAAGAACACATTATAATATACCATATAGTTAAAGCCAAGTATGAAATTTAAACCATAGTTGGGTGTGGTCTCCTAGACATTTTAATATAGTGTGTGGATAGATGTACAGGAGAAGTATATTTCAATATGTGTGGTCATATGAGACTATAAAGTATGTCCAGTCATGTCTGTCTACAATACTCCTGTTTCTTACCAGTCTCACTTATTCAGACTATCTTATAAACATGTAATCCACATATCATGTATTATAAACACTCAACTAGAACACAAAACATAATTAGTAACCACACCCCATAAAAAGTTCCCCTGTAATTACACGAAATATCTTGTTTATTGACCAGTCATAAAATTGGTACCCCTCAAACTATACTGTACTATACAGTAATGTGTATTGTAAATATAAAAATATAAGTAACAGTTCAATTATGTTATCCCATCATTGATCTTAGTACATATTCATATAGTGACTGTAGGTGTCCATATTACAATATCTAGTCTGTTTATCACATCATGTATATTATTATATATTCATAGTTACTGTGGGTGTTCATATATGTTTATTACTAGTCACAAGATCTATGAATATCATGTTGAATGTTAATTACTTGTTTACAGTAAAATCAAACTTGTCATTGACTTGATAAATTATAAGAATATGATTTCTGATTATGAACAGTTTGATTTTAAAATAAAATGAACAAGTAAATAAAAACACACAATAAATATAAATGTTAGTTTGGTACAATCAATAGAAACAAGATAAAAGAGACAACAGTTGCATTATTGTTAATATTGATTGTTTTGTGTTCTAGAGTCTAGTGACTCTCACAGAGGTGTGGCCAGACCTCCTAGTAGTTCATCCTTAATCAAGACAAACTGGTATGACAACAATTGACAATCATAATTTTAAATAATATTTTATTCTATGCTTAGAAACACATCCTAAGATGCATCACCTTCAACAAGACCTTGCCCCCATTAAATACAAATGGAGACAGCTTGGTGAAGACTTAGAGATATCTCATAGTACAATACAATCTATAAACACAAATCCTCAATATGATGACACTCTCAAGTTAACAAGAAACTTCAGACCTAGATTTATACCAACAAACGATCTAATATAATGTCAAATTAAAAATATCACACAACATTTACTGTTTGGTCTCTATGTTGTTTTGTTATTACCACTCCTTACTTTTATATATTAATTTTGTTAATACTTTTTGCCATTTTGTTAGAATAAATGTGATTTTTCAAATATAAACATACTAGAGAACTATTAACATGTAACCATAATATTTACATTACTTTGCATAATATGGACTACCACAAGTTATAATACAAAAACAGATTTAAAATGACCTGTTGGAGACTTGACGTTAGTTGCCTTTTGAGACTAAGAATGTGTTTGAGACTGAGTACTAGAGGGTACACTATTATACCAATGATTAATATAAAAGATAACAGACAAACTGACCTGATGGAGACTTGACTTTAGTTGCCTTTTGAGGCTAAGAAATGTTTTAATTTTCTTTTGAGTTATTTTGCTATTCCATACATTTCTGTTGTTATCTCACAAATATATAACACTGTATGATGATGAAAGTGATAAGGCAGAGATGGGTATAAAATGACATAGTTACTGTATACATTAGCCACAAGTACAGATACTATCTATTATACTACTAATTGACGTTATAACTCGTAACTCATCAACCAAATATTAATACTGGCATCATGTTAGTGCTATATTTTTATACAGTGGCTCACACTACAATATACTACACTATGAGTAATTCACATGTAAATTGTGCCATTATTGTAACACAAAAGTAACACAGAAATAATGCAGAATAACAAAGAGGTTTTACCCAGGAGGTACTATTGGAGCTGTTCCGTCTGAGAATTGAATTGATGTTATGGTTTGTCCACTTTGTCTTTTAAGAAAATAGGAAGTGTCTACTTCCACATTATGTTGTTAAGATAAACTCTGACCACTATAGGCTGAGCCTTTCCATGTATGGTATGAGGTGGTATATGTCTGCATTCCAGTTTGTGTCAGAAGTGGTTTCAGGAGGAGGGGTAATCTTTAACACTGTCGGTTTTTCCTATACAAGGTTCTGCTACCAACGAGCACGAGAGTCCATTGGCTTAGTCTTGTACACACACTACAATTTTGCGATGTTTCCAGTTGTGCCACAGAAAGGAGAGTCCACTGGTACCAGATGGAAACGGCAAACGTTAGGCGAGTGATTTACTCTACACCTGTAGTATGATGTAAGCTTCGACTTTTGAGAATACAACGTAACTCTTGTATTGTATGATCGGCAGACGGGTTAGTCAGGAGACCTTGTACAACTTTGGCTACAGTCTCCATGTCCTAAGGTAGCTATTTCGAAAGCTCTTTTACATGTGAGTTCAGTTTCTTGTAATAAATGTGTCTCTAAATATGAATTCGGTCGTCACTAACTCCGCGGACAAGCCTCTCTCGAATCATGTTATTTAAACTTTCTCCAAAGCTTTGAGTGCTGCTATGTAGCCACTGACTCTAACTGATAACATTCTTAAATTACGAAATTTGTATCTCTGTATGATAAACAAACGCTTCGAGTTGTAGTGTGTTTTCAGCCAACTGGTCAAACCCAGTTGTGTTTAATTTGCAGTCTGAATTATACTATTTAAGAGTTGATATGTGGTCTGGCTGCAAACAGTTAGCAGAATCGACCTTTCCTTCTCGGTGTTCATTATATCATTCACTGAAAAGTAGTTATCTACGATTACCATCTTTTCAATGTAGAGTTGAATAACAGGTTTCCCATGAGTTGCTATCTCTGATGGATCAGTTTCATCTTGTCGCTAAATATGCAGTAAATTAACTGAGCTAACATACTTGTATATTAAATCAACACAACTTACTAAACTTAAGACTAATACTGTATATAAACAAACTCAAACAATTATTTAAATACACAAAATGTCAAAGGGGTTCACACCACAACATACAATATTAAGTCCAAAGTTCACCATATTTTTCAATTCAACATGTCAATTTCATCTGCTGTCAGACTGGAAACTTTTTTGAGTAATTCTTATTCCTAAAATCCTAAACCATCTTCCTCAACTGTTTACTGTCCAATTTCATTTCTCTCTTGTGAATAAACTTCTTGAACATCATCACATATTTAACTGGTTATGCAATTTTTGCTTGTTCACATAACATTGTTTCTGACTATCAACATGGAGTTAGTTACTCTACATAAACAGCTCTAATATTGACAACCAGCTCGTGGCTGTCTTATCTTAATTCCAGAAACTCCTTGTTTCTATTTTCTGTCACTTTTATCATCCTCTGTCATTATTAAACTCTACAAATGTCATGTTATTCCCTAACTTACTACTCATACATATTAATTAAGTACTTATATCCATTCATAATAAGAGGAGGGGAATCTATAGTTGTAGAAGTGAACTCTATTACATCAAGTAGACAACTGAATGATATCTTTGTTCCATTAGAGACTATATTAATTTATATATTGTATCAATGAGGAAGGTTTCCAATTAGTTTAACTAAATATCATATTCATGATAGGATGAAGAGATAAGAAATGTTATAGTAACACATTATAAACTCAGGTATACAAGTACTATAATACTATTATTTTACACCTTTGGTATGTATAAGGGGAGCGGCAAGACACAGAGCTCTAACACATTTAGCTTATATTGAGAAACATAGGAGGCTGAAGGGAGGGGGGGGGGGGCTGGAGGGGCTAGTGCCCTCCCAATATTTAGAAAGAGGGGGCTCAGCCCCTCCAAATTTTTATTGCTTGCTACTTACCCACAAAAAAAATCTAAGTTAATCTTATTGGTGTTGATGAAACTGTCAAAACTTTTGACATATTTGCAGGCCACAATGAGGAAAAACGGCTTAACAATTGTCTGGTCCTTCATGTACACAAATACATAACTAATAAGTGTGATCTTGTTGAAATAGCTAAGGAATTTGTTATGGTAAATGATGAGTAAAGGAAATACTTTGGTACATTTTAAATTAATGTTGGTAATACTGATTGTGATTATATCAAACATACTTTCTGGATTATGGGTACATTCGTGTCTGCATATTCATCACATAGTTATGGTGTGAGCCCCCCCAAAATATAAGTGCCTCATCCGCCAATGAGAAAGATATATTTGTTGTATGTCCTATCACCACAATACAGCAACATCTCATCTTAGTTTCATCCTCAATCAAGACAACTTAGTACATCAACTATCATACTGTACATGTCCACTAATGCTTCATCTTGTTTCTGAACATCAGATGACATCCTTGCACCATTATTTGATCAAATTCCTTTTGACAAGTAGCAGTTAATGATGTATAATTAGCAATTAACACTTTTAGGTCAAGAGGTTTCTTCCGAGAAAGAAGGCGAGTACTAAAAGATAATGACTGTGCCATCTAAAGAACTTGTAAGTGACTGCAGATAAATAAATATATATATGTTTTATTAATAATATCAACCATTTACTAATCCTAGGATATACAACTGTATGACTATAGTCTAAGGTATTGTCTGAAAGGTCATTGACACACCCATGGATGTCATGGCATTATATACATGAATACATGTATTTATTACTTATGTATTAATATTATATCTCTGATACATTTCTAAAACATACTACTATCAATTATTTCATGTATAATGAATGTGTCTCTCTCTCTCTCTTTACAATAGACGTGGTCTCTTTATTGTGCAGCTGCTACTGGTGATCTTAATGTAATAAAGAGTGCCATAGCATATCGCTCTGTTCATGTTAATGCTAAAAATTATGTGAGTACATGTTATATAATATACAGAGACCTTAAAGACATGAATTCAAACTAATAAGTGCTCAATTTATAAAAATTACTCGGTAGTATACTATATATATATGGAAATATAGTGAATCTCCAATAATGGATGTTCCCAATAGTGGATACCAATGGACAATTACTTTGGTATGCATAGACTGACCTTCCATTGACTGCAACAGAATTGTAATTCCAGTATAGAGAAAACATAACACTATTTGAAAGACAGTTGTAAATGATATTCATTGTAATAGTAAACTAGATTTATAGTACAGAGTTAACATTCCTAGCCAAAATGACTCTGCATTGAATTAAAGTACAAATGATGTCACAATTATTTGATCAACAGATCTATATTTACATGTGACTGTGTTATATGAACCTGATATATACAAATGGTATTATGTAATAGATAGTTGTAGTATGTATAGGTTTAATACAGTGTGATTATACTATATGATGTTTCTTCTGTCTTATTTAGCATGATCGTGATACCATGTTACATGTTGCTGCATTTCATGGACAGAATAATGTCATCAGTTATTTACTTGGTATTGGTGCAGACCCCAATATACAAAATAAGGTGAATATTTATAGATAATGTTATATATTAAAGTATGGACATCAGGACACATGTATATTTTGAATTATTTTAAATTATAAAAGACATCTATGTTATAATTGTCCTTCATTATACCACATTAAATAAATGATTAAACTGGTTAATAGTTGTAAGTCACATGACTATAGCTAAGTCATTATAAACTACACAGGTGGTATCATTATGTATAGTAATAATGGTACAATAATTGAAGTGTTGAAATTTCCCTTCTTTGAAAATCCTTTGTTATTAAAATTTTGTGGGCATTAATTTTATAATGCAATTTAGATCAGTGTAGTTAGTGTAATTACCTTATAAACTAACCAATAAGTACAATTGTGGATTTAACATTAATATAAAACTGAATACATGAACAGAAATCAGTTAATACATTTCTATAAACATTAATTTTTCAAATAAGAAATCACACATTATTCACAGACTGGTACTGAGACTAATGCTATTGTTATGTCACTATCACAAATCTCAAGAATTCTTAGAATTGAAATATATTTACGGCACTAAATTTTACTTAAAGGGGCGTGTTTAACATGGTGGTATATTTTAATTTTGTAGTTGAGCAGCTATCCACATATACTGTGTGTTCTTTAAAAATATTTTAAACCTCTCTCTTATATTCATGGATTTTCTTGTTACTATAACCTTAACCTCAATAATAATAGTAATACTGACTTTTCAAAAATGAACAAATATATTACACTTGTCATATCTCTTGACTCCACCTCCTTAATATATAGTATTTATAATGTATGTACTTGTATATATTAACAAATGTTAATATAATGTAAAAGTATTCATGATATATTATGTTTTTGCTGTTAATATAATTGTATATGTATATAGTTTGGAGAACCACCACTCTACATGTCACGTAATAAGTTTTTAAAGCTTTAATGATTGTGAATGGATTTATTAGCATCGAAGTTTGACACACCTATTAATCATGATCCAATAGGAGCTAGTTCTTTGAGTAAAGAATTAAAGTAAATATTGTAAAGAATCTGTTAAGGGAGATAAGTTTGAGTGTAATATGTTTGACACAGCTATTAATCATGTAATTAAGTACTTAATTACTTTTATTATATACATTGTAGTTTGTACTAGTATATGCGATTGATAATTTGATATTATGTCTTCTTCGGTTTGGGTGGACTCCAATTGTGGAATATGAATTCAACATATCACCTTGTAATGAATTATATTCATTTTTGTCAGTTCAGTATTAACATTTATCTTGAGCCTTCCTTGATTTAAAGATTCTCTAAGTCAAATAAATGTCAGGCATTAGTGTAACCACAAACCTTTACGTATTGAGCCTTATCTGACAAGAAATACAAAACTTTAACATTTGTTTTTTTTGTTAGTTTTCAGTCTTTCTGAGTCACTTTATAACAAGATTACCTATGCATATTTTCTTTTGCTTTTAAAGCCTTAATGATTGTGAATGGATTTACTAGCGTCAAAGTTTGACACACCTATTAATCATGATCCAATAGGAGGTAGTTCTTTGAGTGAAAAATTAAAGTAAATATTGTATAGGATCTGTTACGAGAGATATCCTCTGTTTAATACATACACTGTATGCTTTAGTTGTTTGAAAGAAAATCCTGTCTAGAAATTAATGGCAGAATCCATCCAAGTTTGTTGTGGACATTGCATTGATCTAAAATGTAATTAAGTACTTAGTTACTTTATTATATACATTGTAGTTTGTAGTAGTATATGATATTAATATTATATCTTGTTCAGTATGGCCAGACTCCATTGTACAGAGCATGTACCGAAGGTCATGATAAAATAATACAAGCATTACTAAACCATGGTGCTCAAGTGGATGTTCGAAAAGAGGTCAGTGACATATCATGTATTCATGTTAAGTTATGTAATACAACAGAAGTTAATGAAGCTACTTTATTAGTCACACAGGAAATTAACAAAAGTGATGTCTATGTATTGTCATTGTTGAGCTATAATTTCAATCATTGAATATTAATACAACATATAACCTTGTAATAAATCATATTCATTATTAAGGAGAATTATTATCAATTTTATATATATTAACACCTACCTTAAACCTTCCTTGTTTTCAACATACTCTGATTCAAAGAAATGCCAGGCATTAGGATAACCCCTAAACCCTTACTTATTGAGCCTTATCTAGATCTAACAAGAAATATAAAACTTTAACAGTTGTTTTTTCTGTTAGTTTTCAGCCTTTCTAAGTCACTTTATAACAAGATTACCTATGCATATTTTTTTTAGTTTTCTAAAGTCCTAATGATTGTGACTTGATTTACTAGCATGAAAGTTTGACACAGCTATTAATCATGATCCAATAGGAGCTAGTTCTTTGAGTGAAGAATTAAAGTAAATATTGTAAAGGATCTTTTAGGGGAGATATCTTCTGTTTAACACATACATTGTAAGCTTTAGTTATTTAAAAGAAAACCCTTGATATATAGCTATTATCATTTAATAAGTCTAGAAAATAATGGCAGAATCCATCCATGTTTGTTGTGGACTTCGCATTGATCTTAAAATGTAATTAAGTACTTAATTACTTTTATTATATACATGTAGTTTGTACTAGTATATGACATAAATATTATATCTTGTTCAGAGTTGGCAGACTCCTTTGCTCGTGGCATGTTCCAATGGTCATGATAAAATAGTACAAGCATTACTAAACCATGGTGTTCAAGTGGATTTTCAAGACTGGGTCAGTGACATATCATGTATTCATGTTAAGTTATGTAACAAAAAAGAAGTTAAAGAAGCAACTTTAGTCATATAGGAAATTAACAAAAATAATGTCTATGTATTGTCATTGTTGAGCTATGATTTCAATGATAAAATATCAATACAAAATAAATAACCTTTTAATAAATCATATTCATTATCAATGAGAGGTATTATAAGTTCTGTAATAACACATACATTGAACCAAAGTTGGGCTGATTAGGATTGTAATGGTAATTGATTGTAATTGATTACATATTTTGGTGTAATCATAATCATAATCATGCCTTGGAAAATCATAACTATCATTTAATAATGTTAGTGCCTCATATTGCACAAGTATGTCAAGTCCATACTAGCATCAAAGTTTGACACAACTATTTATCATGATCCAATGGGACCTAGTTTGTACTAGTATATGACATTAATATTATATCTTGTTCAGAATGGCAATAGTCCATTGTACACAGCATGTTCCAAAGGTCATGATAAAGTAGTACAAGCATTACTAAACCATGGTGTTCAAGTGGATGTTCAAAACAGGGTCAGTGACATATCATGTATTCCATGTTAAATTATGTAATACAACAGAAGTTAACGAAGCTACTTTAGTCACACATGAAATTAACACAAATAATATCTATATATTTTATTGTTCAGCTATGATTTCAATCATGGAATATTAATACAACATATAACCTTGTAATAAATCACGTTCATTTTCAATGAGTGGTATTATAAGTTCTGTATTAACACCTACCTTGAACCAAGGTTAGGGCTGTTTATGATTGTAATGGTAATCGATTGTAATTGATTACATATTTTGGTGTAATCGTAATTGTAATCATAATCACATTGGATTGTAAAGTGTAATCATAATCATAATCATGGGTTTGTAATGAGCCCCAAACCTGCCTTGAACCTCCCTAGTTTTAAAAATACTGTTAGTCAAACAAATCCTAGGCATTAGGGTAATCCTAAACCCTTAAATTATATAGCCTTATCTGACAAGAAATACAAAACTTTAACAGTTGTTTTTTCTGTGAGGTTTCAGCCTTTCTGAGTCACTTTATAACAAGATTACCTATGCATATTTTCTTTAACCTTTTAAAGTCCTAATGATTGTGAATGGATTTACTAGCATCAAAGTTTGACACACCTATTAATCATGATCCAATGGGACCTAGTTTGTACTATTATATGACATTAATATTGTGTCTTGTTCAGTGTGGCCAGACTTCATTGTACATAGCATTAAGTCTAGAAATTAATGGCAGAATATATCTAAGTTTGTTGTGAACTTTGCATTGATCTTAAAATGTTGTTAAGTATTTAATGACTTTATTATATACATTGTAGTTTGTACTAGTATATGACATAAATATTATATCTTGTTCAGAATGGCCAGACTCCATTGTACACAGCATGTTCTAATGGTCATGATAAAGTAGTACAAACATTACTAAATCATGGTGTTCGAGTGGATGTTCAAGATGAGGTCAGTGAAATAACATGTATTCGTGTTAAGTTATGTAATACAACAGAAGTTAATGAAGCTACTTTATTAGTCACACAGGAAATTAACAAAAATGATGTCTATGTATTGTCATTGTTAAGCTATGATTTCAATCATGGAATATCAATACAACATATAACCTTGTAATAAATCATATTCATTATTAAGGAGAGGTATTATCAATTATATATACATTAATGCCTACTTTAAAACTTCCTTGATTTCAACATACTCTGAGTCAAAGAAATGCCAGGCATTAGGATAACCCCTAAACCCTTACTTATTGAGCCTTTCCTAGATCTGATAAGAAATACAAAACTTTAACAGTTGTTTTTTCTGTTAGTTTTCAGCCTTTCTGAGTCACTTTATAACAAGATTACCTATGCATATTTTCTTTAACCTTTTAAAGTCCTAATGATTGTGAATGGATTTACTAGCATCAAAGTTTGACACAGCTATTAATCATGATCTAATGGGACCTAGTTTGTACTATTATATGACATTAATATTGTGTCTTGTTCAGTGTGGCCAGACTTCATTGTACATAGCATTAAGTCTAGAAATTAATGGCAGAATATATCTAAGTTTGTTGTGAACTTTCCATTGATCTTAAAATGTTGTTAAGTATTTAATGACTTTATTATATACATTGTAGTTTGTACTAGTATATGACATAAATATTATATCTTGTTCAGAATGGCCAGACTCCATTGTACACAGCATGTTCTAATGGTCATGATAAAGTAGTACAAACATTACTAAATCATGGTGTTCAAGTGGATGTTCAAGATGAGGTCAGTGAAATAACATGTATTCGTGTTAAGTTATGTAATACAACAGAAGTTAATGAAGCTACTTTATTAGTCACACAGGAAATTAACAAAAATGATGTCTATGTATTGTCATGGTTCAGCTATGATTTCAATCATGGAATATCAATACAACATATAACCTTGTAATAAATCATATTCATTATTAAGGAGAGGTATTATCAATTATATATACATTAATGCCTACTTTAAAACTTCCTTGATTTCAACATACTCTGAGTCAAACAAATCCTAGGCATTAGGGTAATCCTAAACCCTTAAATTATATAGCCTTATCTGACAAGAAATACAAAACTTTAACAGTTGTTTTTTCTGTTAGTTTTCAGCCTTTCTGAGTCACTTTATAACAAGATTACCTATGCATATTTTCTTTAACCTTTTAAAGTCCTAATGATTGTGAATGGATTTACTAGCATCAAAGTTTGACACACCTATTAATCATGATCCAATGGGACATAGTTTTGTACTATTATATGACATTAATATTGTGTCTTGTTCAGTGTGGCCAGACTTCATTGTACATAGCATTAAGTCTAGAAATTAATGGCAGAATATATCTAAGTTTGTTGTGAACTTTGCATTGATCTTAAAATGTTGTTAAGTATTTAATGACTTTATTATATACATTGTAGTTTGTACTAGTATATGACATAAATATTTTATCTTGTTCAGAATGGCCAGACTCCATTGTATACAGCATGTTCTAATGGTCATGATAAAGTAGTACAAACATTACTAAATCATGGTGTTCAAGTGGATGTTCAAGATGAGGTCAGTGACATATCATGTATTCCATGTTAAGTTATGTAATACAACAGAAGTTAATGAAGCGAATTTAGTCACACAGGAAATTAACAAAAATGATGTCTATGTATTGTCATTGTTCAGCTATGATTCCAATCATGGAATATCAATACAACATATATCCTTTTAATAAATCATGTTCATTTTCAATGAGTGGTATTATAAGTTCTGTATTAACACCTACCTTGAACCAAGGTTGGGGTTGTTTATGATTGTAATGGTTATCGATTGTAATTGATTACATATTTTGGTGTAATCATAATCACATTGGATTGTAAAGTGTAATCATAATCATAATCATGGGTTTGTAATGAGCCCCAAACCTGCCTTGAACCTCCCTAGTTTTAAAAATACTGTTAGTCAAATAAATCCTAGGCATTAGGGTAATCCTAAACCCTTAAATTATATAGCCTTATCTGACAAGAAATACAAAACTTTAACAGTTGTTTTTCTGTGAGTATTCAGCCTTTCAGAGTCACTTATAACAAGATTACCTATACATATTTTCTTTAACCTTTTAAAGCCCTAATGATTGTGAATGGATTTACTAGCATCAAAGTTTGACACACCTATTAATCATGATCCAATGGAACCTAGTTTGTACTATTGTATGACATTAATATTGTGTCTTGTTCAGTGTAGCCAGACTTCATTGTACATAGCATTAAGTCTAGAAATTAATGGCAGAATTTATCCAAGTTTGTTGTGAACTTTGCATTGATCTTAAAATGTAATTATGTACTTAATTATTTTATTGTATACATTGTAGTTTGTACTAGTATATGATATTAATATTATGTCTTGTTCAGGATGGCTGGATTCCATTGTACACAGCATGTTCCAATGGTCATGACAACGTAGTACAAACATTACTAAACCATGGTGTTCAAGTGGATGTTCAAGATGAGGTCAGTGAAATAACATGTATTCATGTTAAGTTATGTAATACAACAGAAGTTAATGAGGCTACTTTAGTAGTCACACAGGAAATTAACAAAAATGATGTCTATGTATTGTCATTGTTAAGCTATGATTTTAATCATGGAATATCAATACAACATATAACCTTGTAATAAATCATATTCATTATTAAGGAGAGTTATTATCAATTATATATATATTAACGCCTACCTTAAAACTTTCTTGATTTCAACATACTCTGAGTCAAAGAAATGCCAGGCGTTAGGATAACCCCTAAACCCTTACTTATTGAGCCTTATCTAGATCTGACAAGAAATATAAAACTTTAACAGTTGTTTTTTCTGTTAGTTTTCAGCCTTTCTGAGTCACTTTACTACAAGATTACTTATGCATATTTTCTTTTGCTTTTTAAAGCCTTAATGATTATGAATGGATTTACTAGCATCAAAGTTTGACACAACTATTAATCATGATCCAATAGGAGCTAGTTCTTTGACTGAAGAATTAAAGTAAATATTGTAAAGGATCTGTTAAGAGAGATATCCTCTGTTTAAGAGATACACTGTATGGTTAGGGCTGGCAGTTTTCTGGTGTTACCCGACTATACCAGATTCTCACCTGTCGAATTTGTTATATTCTTTTCGGGTTAAACGCTATAACTCCCCAAAATTGTCACATCTACATTTTGTAAATTGCACGTGGGCATTAAATAGAATTTCAAATACCACAAAAGAGATAGACAGCTAATGACTGGGCTGCTGAGTTTAGTGATCTAAGGGTGAAGAAAAGAGGCTAGAAATACCATTGAAGGCGGAATATCTCACGTGACCTTGTTTGTCGATATTGTTCAACAAAGAAGAAACTCTGGGACAGAGTTCAGGAGCACTTGGCATCAGGAAACATAAGAAGCTGAAGGAAAACCAAGAAAAGCGAGTAGAAAGTGGTAAGCAATTGACACTCTATGAGACAGAAGTCCATCAAAGACAAAAGGAGAAAGAGGCTACTACTAGCAATCCTTTCGTTTCAAAATGGCTGATACTCTGAATATCTCTGAGTTGAAAAACATAAAACTACCTGCTATTAAACAGAAAATGCTTGATCTTGGCCTTGACACTAGGGTTCTAAAGCTGAACTACTTGTCAAACTAAAGAAACACCTCAAATTTCGAAAAGCAGACTTAGGCAGCATGCCACCATGTGTTCCAGGGTTTGGCGCTCGACCTGCCCTAGCAAAGTCCCCTGTAACTGGTAGGAAATCTCCCACTTCCATGACTAATTCCAAAGTAACCACTACCTCTCTCAAAAGCAATCTCTGTATTTGTCCTATCTGTGATGACCTGATCGAAGAATGATCTGAAACAACTCCTGGACATGATGCTATCATTGTGATGACATTTGTGACTCCTGGCTACATCGTAGATGTGCTGGGTTATCGTAGTCAGCTATGCCTCCAAATCGGACTCTAAATTTCTCTGCCCCAACTGCCATTTCCACGATATAATCTCTGAAGTCGCAACTCTGAAATCTGTAGTCTCCAATCTGACAGTTGAACTATCCTCTATCAAATTACAACTTGCATCCTCTGATCACCAAATAGACACTCCTGGTTTCATGCCCAGTGCCACTTCCCTCTCAACCACCACATCTCCACCATCTTCCAGCAATCAACCTTATGAATCAGACAAGAAGTTTAATGTCATTGTCTATGGAATTAAAGAACATCCCATGGGCACCTCCAAGTCCAAGAGACAACAAGAAGACGTTCAACAGGTCATTGATGTATTCTCCAAACTCGACAAATCAGTTCTGCCCCAATCTATTAGAGACCATGACCGTTTAGGCAAATTCAAACAAGCTCTCCCTCAACCAAGACCCATCCTAGTCAAGCTTAACAGGACTGCTGACGTATACTCTCTTCTCTCAAAACATGGCTCTGTTACACCTCCTCTGTTAATCAAACCAGACATGACACGTCAGCGGAGGTCTTCTGAGTCTTTGTAGCTTTCTGAGAGGTGGTTGTGTTTTAGTAGCAGTTGAAGATTCTCTCTCTTCTAACCTAGTGTCCTCACCGGTACCTCCTCCTAGTATTGAAGTTTTGTCTGTGAAAATTACATCTCCTCCTATTACCATATGTGCTGTCTATATCCTCCCAATTGCCAATTCTAATTATCACCTGTTACTTACCAGCTACCTACGTTCCCTGGTATCTGTCTCCAAATTTATAATCATTCTAGGTGACTTCAATATGATTGATATCAACTGGGATACATTAGTTGGCTTCTCTTCCACCTCCAGCACATTCTGTGACCTTACCTACAACTGTAATTTATACCAGTTAATTAACTCCCCAACTCACAAACAGGGTAATATCCTGGACCTGCTCTTCACTAATGTACCAGAAAGAATTACAAATATTGCTATCTACAATTCCTGTATTCTTCATTCAGATCATTCAATAATCTTTTTTTCTGTGGCCTCTACATCACATGTCACACATGCCCGGGCCTCCATCCATATCTGCAACTACAACAAAGCTGATCTCTCCAGGATCTGCTCATTTCTCCTTGATTATGACTTCAACCCATGGTTCTTATTAGACAATGTTCACTTTGTCTGGCTGTATATCAAACAAGTTATTTCACAAGCTGTTGATCTCTTTGTATCAACTGTATATCTCTGTCCCAACACTCACCCCAAGTGGTTCTCCTCTACCATTAGGCACAATATCAATTGTCTCAAATCTTTGAGACGTTCTCACTCCATTCACTCAACACCTTCTAAACAAATTAAGATCTTTAAACTAGAAACATCCCTCAATTATGATATCCAGCAAGCCAAATCTAACTACGAAGCCTCTCTCATCTTCAATTACTCATAGTGATACACATCTAAAATCTTCCAACATATTAGAAACCTCACCAAACACAATTCAATTCCTCCAACTGTTTACCTAGACTCTCTCAGCGCTCAGTCTGACCTGGAGAAGGCCACTTTGTTCAACCAGTACTTTCATTCAGTCTTTATCTCAAGTTCTGTTGAGGTACCATCTATGGATGATCTCCCTTGAATTTCACCTTCTCTTTCTAGTATTGAAATAATTCAATTTGATGTCTACATGGCCCTTATCTCCTTAGACCCAAACAAATCTATGGGTATTGACAACATTAGCCCCTTAGTTCTTAAGGCTAATGCTGTTGCTTTATATCAACCCATCAACCATCTATTCAACCTCTCACTTCATTCTCACTACCTTCCATCAGACTGAACCACTCACTCTGTAACCCTCATTTTCAAATCTGGTGACTGTTTCTCAGTGAAGAACTACAGACCAATATCCCTACTATGTATCATATCCAAAGTACTTGAGCGCATCATCTTCGATAAAATAATTGACTTCATCATTCCCTCCATACCTCAGTCACAATTTGGTTTCCTTTGTGGTCAATCGTCACTACAACAGCTTCTCATTTTCATTCACAACATCTTATTATCATTCCATAACAAATGCCAATTGGATTCCGTCTACCTGGACTTCTGTAAAGCATTTGACAGTGTCCCCCCATAATAACCTACTCATTAAGCTCTGGTCTCGGGATATAAATGGTAACCTCTGGCTGTGGTTTAAAGCCTACCTTACATCTAGAAAACAATGTGTTTCCATCAACCATCACCCCACCAATTTCCTACCAGTACTATTTGAGGTCCCCCAGAGTAGTATCTTGGGCCCATTACTTTTCCTGATCTATATCAGTGACCTCCCTTCCACTGTCTCATTTTCTAAACTACTCTCATTTGCAGATGTCACCAGATGTTTAAAATGTATCCAGAATCCTGATGACTGTACTAACTTACAACTCCATCTCTCATCTCGCCAGAACTGGAGCAATCACAACCTCCTTCTCTTCAATGTTCTCAAATTTGTACAAATCTCCTTGCACAGTAATCACAAAGACCTTGGAATCATCATTTTTAGCGACCTCTCCTGGAACAACCACTACAACTATATATCCTCTCGAGCCTACAAACCACTAGGTCTACTTAGGTGATTATTTTCCTTTATAAATACACAATCTGCCAAGAAACTACTTTACATTAGTCTCATTAGATCCCAACTTAGCTATTGTTTGCAAATTAGGTGACCCCACCTCCTCAAAGACATCCAATCATTAGAACAAATACAGAGATGGGCTACAAAATTTATATTAAATGACTTATGATTCCGACTACAAGTCATGCCTCCAAACACTTCATCTCCTTCCACTAATGTGTCATTTGAACTCAATGACATCCTAGTTTTCATTAAAGCTTCATCCAGAAACTTCAACATCCTCCATTATCTCCACTTCACTAAAGGTAACACTAGAAGCTCATCCCATTCAAAATTAGTCCACTCATCTAATCCTACTAACACTGGCAGTCACTTCTACTTTATTAGATCCCACATCTTTGGAACTCTATCCCTCCTCTGCATAGGCATAGGAACCGGGGGGGCTGGGAGGGCTATAGCCCCCCCAATATTCTTGGTCGTTTATTTATTATTTTGTGAGGACTACGCATGCGCGAGATTTACGTGAATCTTGAACCTTACACATGTGGAGACAGGCTGAGTGATGAACGGGTCAGCAACACACAAACATCTCTCCTAAGCCTTGGCTTTAAGAGGACAAGAAAAGGAGATGATACTTCCAGCTCTTCTGATTTTATCGAGCCTGAAAATGCAGACCAACACCAAGACGGGGATGATGAGTGCGAAGACAGTACAGTTCAAACTCAATGTTTTAGTGAATGTTGTAATCCTGACCGTGATGGACCTAATCAACCAACATCCAGTAAAGTTCTTTCAACAACAAAACGAATTCAGTCACATCAAGCAAGGTATGTGCAGTCAAGTTGGTTTAGTCAGTATCGATGGCTTACCTTTTGTGAGACCAGAAGAAGACTATTCTGTTTTTACTGTACTCAGGCTGAGAACAAAAAACTCATAACCTTTAGCTCAAAGGCAGAAGATGCTTTCTCTAAGATAGCGTTTTGTAACTGGAAAAAGGCATCACAGCAATTTATTAAGCATGAGAGCAGCCACGGCCACTCTGAAGCATGCATGAAAATACAAAATAAGGCTAATATTGCTTCCATGCTTAGTGAAGTATGCCGAAAAGAGCAATCAATGACGGTCGAATTTCTGCTAAAGCAGTTATCATCTCTCAAGTACTTGTTACGGCAGG
The DNA here is from genome assembly GCA_963693285.1 of Xestospongia muta. Taxonomy (NCBI): domain Eukaryota; kingdom Metazoa; phylum Porifera; class Demospongiae; order Haplosclerida; family Petrosiidae; genus Xestospongia; species Xestospongia muta. Next base: position 32,729,410 of record OY848917.1, read on the forward strand.
GGTTTGCAATCAGGGGTCACAACGAACATGAGGGTAATCTATTTCAGCTATTAAAGCTTCGTGCTTAAGATGATGCCCAAATGCAGTCATGGCTATTAGAAGGAAAATACCTTTCCCCAGTTATCATTAATGAGCAAATCAAAATCATGAGTGATTACATCCTCTGTGGCCTCCTAGCTGAAATTAGATGTTCTCCATGGTTTACAATAATAGCTGATGAAGCCACTGATATATCCTGTAAGGAACAAATGTCTGTTGTTATGAGATGGGTAGACGACATGTATGAAATATATGAAGACCCAATAGGCTTAATACAGGTGCCTAAAACAGATGCCAATACCCTTACAGTAGCCCTAAAGGATGTCCTTGTTCGATGTAACCTACCTTTGAGCCAATGTAGGGGACAGGCTTATGATGGTGCATCAGCAATGTCAGGCTGTCTTCGTGGAGTAGCTACACAAATCAAGACTGAACAACCAGCTGCATTACATGTACATTGTCTTGCACACTGTTTAAATTTGTGCTTACAAGATGCTGCTCGAATCTGTCATCCTGTTCGAGATTCCCTTGAGCTTATCATGGAATTAGTAAAGTTAATCAAGTTTTCCCCAAAAAGGTCCTCTCTGTTTCAAACTTTAAAATCACAGATGTCTCATGATTTAAATGACCCGAGACCACTATGTCCTACAAGGTGGACAGTATGTACTGGTGCCATTGGAGCAGTTTTATCTAACTACAGTACACTGTGTGCATTACTTGAAGAAGTAAACAACACTGGCTATGATGAATATGCAGTGAAAGCTGGTGGGTTTTTAAGAATCTTGGAAAAGTTCCGTACCTTTTTTGGCCTCAAACTGAGTTTTTTGGTGTTCAGCTGCACTGAGCAACTCTCACGTACTCTACAAAGTAGAGATATCACAATCCAAGAAGGTAAGGGAGCTGCTGTGCTTGCTGAGTCACATCTTAGAAGACAGAGAAATGAAGAAGCTTTTAATAGATTTTATGATTTAGTAGTTGAGGAATCGAAAAATTTAACGGAAGTACCGGAGTTACCCAGGAAACGAAGAGTACCCAGGAAAACATCAGAAGAAGCAGAAAGTTTTCATCATGAAACCCCTAAAGATCTCTATAGACAAATGTATTTCAAAGTTTATGATGTAATATGCAATGAATTATCAGGACAATTCAATCAGAAAGACTTAAGTTAGTGGCAGACATGGAACAAACAATTCTTGCGGCTGGAAATGGAGAGGAGATTATTATACCAGAGTCAATTAAAACATCCTACACAAATGATCTAAGCATGGACAGACTTTCCACTCACCTTCAAATGCTTCGTGATATCATCAAAAATTATGGCGAAATAACTGGAAGCCCAATTAAAAAGGTTACTAATGTTCTTTCAGTATGTGATGCAATGAATAAAGTTTCTGGTGCCAAGGTACTTTGTTCTGAATTAGACGGGTTTTTAAAGCTATTTCTGACCATCCCTGTAACTACAGCTAGTTCTAAAAGGACATATTCAGTAATGAAAAGGCTGAAAATTTTTCTCAGATCATCAATGACCCAAGAACGACCCAATCATGTTCTTTTGCTTCATTGTCACAAGTCGAGAAATGATAAGATTGACATACATCAAATTGCCTCTTCCTTTATCACAGCTAATGAGCGAAGACTACAATATTTTGGAAAACTATAAACATGATTTTTTATTTACTGTGTAAACTAACATTGAGTTACCTATTATACATGTGCATATATTTTCACAGCCCCCCCCCCCCCCCCCAATGTCAAAGAGCTTCCTATGCCTATGCTCTGGACCTCACACTAACAGTCAACACTCTCAAAAACACTATTATTAACCTCTTCTGGTCCAATTTCTCAGCCAATTTTGACTCTTCTAATCCGTGTTCTTACCACTATCTTTGTCCCTGTTCCAAATGTTCCAGTACTCCTTCTCCTCTTAATTTCCATGACCAGTAATATACCAGGCTTAGACTGACATTATCCACGGCTGCTTGTACTTGATACAACAGAACCTCAGTGCATCTCAACCGTCGCATAACTTAAACTCATTTTATTTATTCTATCTTTTATTTCTGCACTGTAAAGCCATGAATAATAATAATAATAATAATAATAATAATAATAAATATAGTGCAATTCATGATTTCATGCGAGCATTGTCATATTCATCTATTAGCCTTAACCAAGCAGATGGATTTGTAGGAAAGCTGTTTATAAAATACATTCTATAGACAAAAGGCATGCCAACACGATAACAACTAGAGCAAAAGTATCTTCCAGAAGTTTAACATTTGATCAAATTTAACACCCGAATTTTGTATTTAACTGTAACACATGATTATTATCTTCTGAATTCATTAAAAATGTAACACCCTAAAACTGCCAGCCATATGTATGCTTTAGTTGTTTGAATGTTATGAATGCATTTTTTTTATCCATCCTAGTTTGTTATGAACTTTGCATTGATCAAAAAAATGTAATTAAGTACTTAATTAGTTTTATTGTATACATTGTAGTTTGTACTAGTATATGACATAAATGTTATATCTTGTTCAAAATGGCTGGACTTGTACACAGCATGTTACAAAGGTCATGATAAAGTAGTACAAGCATTACTAAACCATGGTTTTCAAGTGGATGTTCAAGATGAGGTCTGTGACATATCATGTATTCATGTTAAGTTATGTAATACAACAGAAATTAATGAAGCTACTTTATTAGTCACACAGGAAATTAACAAAAATGATGTCTATGTATTGTCATTGTTGAGCTATGATTTCAATCATGGAATATCAATACAACATATAACCTTGTAATAAATCATATTCATTATCAAGGAGAGGTATTATAAGTTCTGTAGTAACATCTACCTTGAACCAAAGTTGGGGCTGTTTATGATTGTAATGGTAATTGATTTTAATTGATTACATATTTTGGTGTAATCGTAATTTTAATCATGATCCAATGGGACCTAGTTTGTACTAATTTATGACATTAATATTATGTCTTGTTCAGTGTGGCCAGACTTCATTGTACATAGCATTAAGTTTAGAAATTAATGGCATAATTATCCAAGTTTGTTGTGAACTTTGCATTGATCTTAAAATGTAATTAAATATTTAATTACTTTATTATATACATTGTAGTTTGTACTAGTATATGACATTAATATTATATCTTGTTCAGAATGACGAGACTACATTGTACACAGCATGTTACAAAGGTCATGATAAAGTAGTACAAACATTACTAAACCATGGTGTTCAAGTGGATGTTCAAAACTGGGTCAGTGACATATCATGTATTCCATGTTAAATGATGTAATACAACAGAAGTTAATAAGGCTACTTTATTAGTCACACAAGAAATTAACCAAAATGATGTGTATGTATTGTCATTGTTGAGCTATGATTTCAATCATGGAATATCAATACTAGTGTTGTAATTGTTTAACAATAACTAAAACTAAAACAACTTTTGTAATTGTCAAATCATTATTGTTAAAAATAACAAACTAAACTAAAATTAACCAGCCATTGATTTACAATTAATAGCAAAAAATAAATTGCACTAAAGTAGTTGTGAATTTTAGCCATTTCATTTCCAGATTTCACACAATCAGATCAGTTAACCATTTAAATGTGTAAACAGTTAAACACAAATTAAAATAACAATGAAGTGGTAATAACCTTGAAAAAGAAGTATTAATCAAAAATAACAAGGATTACTTTGATATTTAGCATGTAGTAAATTTATTATCTTCTTTGGTTTATTGATTTATAATAACAGTAACTAAAAAGCTATTACTATAACTAAAATTAAAATTCTTGGAGTTTTTATGAACAATTAATAACAAAAACAATAATTATTACAAATGATTTACAATAACAATAAAAATAACAAAAATACAAATTCATTACTTTTACAAAATTAATCAATACAACATATAACCTTGTAATAAATCATATTCATTATTAAGGAAAGTTATTATCAATTCTATATATATATATACCTACCTTAAACCTTCCTTGATTTTAACATACTCTGGGTCAAAGAAATGCCAGGCGTTAGGATTATCCCTAAACCCTTACTTATTGAGCCTTATCTAGATCTGACAAGAAATACAAAACTTAAACAGTTGTTTTTTCTGTGAGTTTTTAGCCTTTCTGAGTCACTTTATTACAAGATTACTTATACATATTTTCTTTAGCTTTTTAAAGCCTTAATGTTTGTGAATGGATTTACTAGCATTAATGTTTGACACACCTATTAATCATGATCCAATAGGAGGTAGTTCTTTGGATGAAGAATTAAAGTAAATATTGTAAATGATCTGTTAAGAGAGAGATCTTCTGTTTAAGAGATACACTGTATGGTTAGGGCTGGCAGTTTTTGGGTTTTACCCGACTATGCCCGATTCTTACCTGCCGAATTTGTTATATTCTTTTTGGGTTAAACGCTATAACTCCCTAAATTGTCACACCTACATTTTGTAAATTGCACCTGGGCATTAAAAAGAATTTCAAATACCACAAAAGTGAAAGACAGCTAATGACTGAGTTTAGTGATCTAAGGGTGAAGAAAAGAGGCTAGAAATGCCATTGAAGGCGGAATATCTCACGCTGGCCTTGTTCGTCAATATTGCTCGATTGAGTTTGATATAGACCCAAAGAAGAAACTCTGGGACAGAGTTCAGGAGCACTTAGCATCAGGAGACATAAAAAGCTGAAGGAAAACCACGAAAAGCGTGTAGAAAGTGGTAAACAATAGACTCTCTATGAGACAGAAGTCTGTCAAAGACAAAAGGAGAAAGAGGCTACTACCAGCAATCCTCTTGTTTCAAAATGGCTGATACTCTGAATATCTCTGAGTTAAAAAACTTAAAACTACCAGCTATTAAACAGAAAATGCTTGATCTTGGCCTTGACACTAAGGGTTCTAAAGCTGAACTACTTGTCAAACTAAAGAAACACCTCAAAGTTCAAAAAGCAGACTTAGGCAGCGTGCCACCATGTGTTCCAGGGTTTGCCGCTCGACCTGCCCTAGCAAAGTCCCCTGTAACTGGTATGAAATCTCCCACTTCCATGACTAATTCCAAAGTAACCACTACCTCTCCCAAAACCAATCTCTGTATTTGTCCTATCTGTGATGACCTGATTGAAGAACGATCTGAAACAACTCCTGGACATGATGCTATCATTGTGATGACACTTGTGACTCCTGGTTACATTGTAGATGTGCTGGCTTATCGCAGTCAGCTTTTCTATATGCCTCCAAATCTGACTCTAAATTTCTCTGCCCCCACTGCCATCTCCATGATTAAATCTCTGAAGTCGCATCTCTGAAATCTATAGTCTCCAATCTGACAGCTGAACCAGAGGCGTAGCCAGGGGGTGCCCACAAGTGGCCCGGGCCACACCTCACATTAGATAATCACACCTGGCTTGGGCCACACCTCACATTTGATAATCACATGGTGAAGCAATGCAAAGAACACTGCTTGGATTTTTCTCTTCTCCTTCACACTCTACAACCACCACCAATGAATTTGATTCTCAGTCTCTCTGTCATCTGACATGGAGCTGACACTCAACAGTCTGGCCACCGAGCAAGACTCATCTAATTCGGTTAACTCTTCTGCTGTGGCATCACAACCATCACTACTTCAGCCCAGTGAACCGACAGTATGGCTGACAGCAGGCCCATCTAATGATGGAAAGGTATGGCATGACCCTACAAACAAGCTAACACTTCTTACAAGAGAGGAGAAGCATCGAATAATAATACTGGGACCATGCCAACCAAATAATGTTGCGTATCCTAAAACTGATAGTGGTGGAAAGAAAGGATGCTTCCAAGCTAAGTGGTTTAGCTTACCAGTTTGTAAGGAATGGCTCGAATATTCTCCTATAGCTGATGCTATGTTTTGTTTTGCATGCCGTATTTTTGCAACTCAAAATTATGTTAATGAAATGGGATGGATCGTGAATGGTGTACGAGCTACAAATTGGAAAAATGCTACACGAGCTATTAAGAAACACAGCACTACCTGTTTCCATGTGAATAGTATGAAGTCATGGAAATGCTACTTGGAACAGACACCAATTGATTGTTTGCTAAATGAACAGAGAATATCTGAGCTTTCTCGGCGGCAGCAGGAAATAGATTTCAATAGAAAAGTAGTTTATCGAATACTCGAAATAATTATTTTACTTGCTCAACATAATCTTTCATTCAGAGGTCACTGAGAATCTGAATCTGTCCACAATCGTGGGAATTTTCTTGCAATCGTCAACCACCAAGCAAAGTATGACCCTGTGTTAAAGGAGCATTTAGAGAAGTCAAAGAAGAATTGCCAGTATTTATCACCTGACATACAGAATGAGTTTATTTCTCTCCTAGCTGACGCTGTTGTTGATGAGATTATTTTACAAGTGAAACAGGCAAAGTATTTCACACTGTTGCTAGATGAAACAGCAGATGTATCAAGACAAGAGCAAGTTTCATTTATTCTTCGATATGTTAATGGCTCTGGTAAGATCAATGAGCACTTCATAGGTGTTACAGCAGTGAAGCAAACAGATCACGAGACACTCACGTTGGCTATTAAAGAAACATCCAGAAGTATGGTCTTTCTCATTAAGACCTTCGAGGACAAGGATATGATGGTGCAGCAAACATGAGTGGTCACTATTCTGGAGTCCAGGCTATGATAAGTAAGGAAAACAGTAAAGCAATATACATGCACTGTCACGCCCATATTCTTAACCTTGTTTTAGTGGAGAGCTGTAGTAAAAATGATATCACATGTAACTTTATTGGTGATATACAGTCTCTTCACACTTTTATTAATGGCAGTACAAAGCGTCATAGCATATTTGTCAATATGCAGAAAACTGAACAATGCTCTTCGAAACAAACAGTAACATTGAAAAGTCTTTCCGACACACGATGGGCATGTCGAATAAATAGCCTTAATGCCATTAATAATACTCTTCCTGCCATTGTTTCTACACTCAAAAAAATAGTTGAGATTGACCATGATAGTCGGACAAAATCTGAAGCAAATGGTTTATTAAGGAAGGTGTGTGCATTTGAATTTTTTTTTTTGTTTGACTGTTCTTCTTGACCTTTTGTCATACACAAAAAGTTTGTCTGATTATCGTGAAGACCTTGATTTTGTCTCTGCTATTCAAATGCAAGAATCACTGCTGACAATCTTAAAGGAAAAGAGATGTGAAAAATCTTTTGATGAATACTATATTCAAGCACAAGAAAAGAGTCAAAGTTTAGGATTTGACGATCAAGAACTATTAATGCCAAAAAGAAGAAGAGTCTCTCAAAGATTAGATGACACACCTGCAACACTACATCATCACTTGTCTGGCAAAAGCAAATATCGTATTGATTTTTATTATGGTACCATTGATCTAATGGTCAATGCTTTGGAGAAAAGGTTTAGCACTGAGTCTATTAGGCTTTTAAAAGGATTTTCTGGTTTACATCCAAGTCGACTAAATGACAGCAAAACCTTACCTAAAATTGAAGCTTTAGCACAGTTTTATGAGAATGATGTTGATGCAGTTGCTTTAAGAGCAGAATTTGAGGTGTTTCAACATCACCAAGAGATAAGAAATTGCTAGTCTCTCAGTGAAATACTACAACTATTGTACCGACGAAGCTTGCACATTGCATATCCCAATGTAACTCTACTATATAAGCTGTGTTTGACACTACCTGTCACTACATGTTCAGTGGAACATTCATTTTCTAAACTAAAAATTGTTAAGAATACCTTGAGATCAACAATGACTGAGTCTAGGCTTTCTTCTTTGCTTGTGCTAAGTATTGAACAAGTAATCACTGATTCCTTAAACTTAAGTAATTTAGTTGATAAGTTTTCAATGTTGAAATCACGTCGTTTGAACCTGTTATAATACATTTTATTTGTTAATAGTCATTAATAACTAACGACCACCCCCATAAATTGGTTACTCCCACCCTTAAAATTTTTTCCGGTGCCACACCTGTTGCAACATCCTGGCTACGCCACTGAGCTGAACTATCCACTATCAAATTACAACTTGCATCCTCTGATCACCAAATAGACACTCCTGGTTTCATGCCCAGTGCCACTTCCCTGTCAACCACCACATCTCCACCATCTTCCAGCAATAAACCTTATGAATCAGACAAGTAGTTTAATGTCATTGTCTATGGAACTAAGGAACATCCCATGGGCACCTCCAAGTCCAAGAGACAACAAGAAGACTTTCAACAGGTCATTGATGTATTCTCCAAAATTGACAAATCGGTTCTGCCCCAATCCATTAGAGACCATCACAGTTTAGGCAAATTCAAACAAGTTCTCCCTCGACCAAGACCCATCCTAGTCAAGCTTAACAGGACTGCTGATGTATACACTTTTCTCTCAAAACATGGCTCTGTTACACCTCCTCTTTTAATCAAACCAGACATGACACGTCAGCAGAGGTTTTCTGAATCTTTGTTGCTTTTGAGAGGTGGTTGTGTTTTAGTAGCAGTTGAAGATTCTCTCTCTTCTAACCTAGTGTCCTCACCGGTACCTCCTCCTAGTATTGAAGTTTTGTCTGTGAAAATTACATCTCCTCCTATTACCATATGTGCTGTCTATATCCTCTCAATTGCCAATTCTAATTATCACCTGTTACTTACCAGCTACCTACGTTCCCTGGTATCTGTCTCCAAATTTATAATCATTCTATGTGACCTCAATATGATTGATATCAACTGGGATACATTAGTTGGCTTCTCTCCCACCTCCAGCACATTCTGTGACCTTACCTACAACTGTAATTTATACCAGTTATTTAACTCCCCAACTCAGGGGATTATCCTGGACCTGCTCTTCACTAATGTACCAGAAAGAATTACAAATATTGCTATCTACAATTCCTGTATTCTTCATTCAGATCATTCAATAATCTCTTTTTCTGAGGCATCTACATGTCATGTCACACATGCCCGGGCCTCCACCCATATCTGCAACTACAACAAAGCTGATCTCTCCAGGATCTGCTCATTTCTCCTTGATTATGACTTCAACCCATGCTTTTTATCAGACAATGTTGACTTTGTCTGGCTGTATATCAAACAAGCTATTTCACAAGCTGTTGATCTCTTTGTACCAACTGTATATCTCTGTCCCAACACTCACCCCAAGTGGTTCTCCTCTACCATCAGGCACAATATCTATTGTCTCAAATCTTTGATATGCTCTCACTCCATTCACTCAACACCTTCTAAGCAAATTAAGATCTTTAAACTAGAAACATCCCTCAATTATGATATCCAGCAAGCCAAATCTAACTACGAAGCCTCTCTTATCTTCAACTACTCATAGAGCGACAGATCTAAAATCTTCCAACACATTAGAAACCTCACCAAACACAATTGAATTCCTTCAACTGTTTACCTAGACTCTCTCAGCACTCAGTCTGACCTGGAGAAGGCCACTTTGTTCAACCAGTACTTTCATTCAGTCTTTACCTCAAGTTCTGTTGAGCTACCATCTATGGATGATCTCCCTTGAATTTCATCTTCCCTTTCTAGTATTGAAAATAACTGAACTTGATGTCTACATGGCCCTTATTTCCTTAGACCCAAACAAATCTATGGGTATTGACAACATTAGCCCCTTAGTTCTTAAGGCTAATGCTGTTCCTTTACATCAACCCATTAACCATCCATTCAACCTCTCACTTCATTCTCACTACCTTCCATCAGACTGGATCACTCACTCTGTAACCCTCATTTTCAAAATTGATGACTGTTTCTCAGTGAAGAACTACAGACCAATATCCCTACTATGTATCATATCCAAAGTACTTGAGCGCATCATCTTCGATAAAATAATTGATGTCATCATTCCCTCTATACCTCAGTCACAATTTGGTTTCCTTCGTGGTCAATTGTCACTACAACAGCTTCTCATTTTCATTCATAACATCTTATTATCATTCCATAACAAATGCCAATTGGAATCCGTCTACCTGGACTTCTGTAAAGCATTTGACAGTGTCCCCATAATAACCTACTCATTAAGCTCTGGTCTTGTGGGATAAATGGTAACCTCTGGCTGTGGTTTTAAGCCTACCTTACATCTAGAAAACAATGTGTTTCCATCAACCATCACCCCTCCAATTTCCTACCAGTACTATCAGGGGTCCCCCAGAGTAGTATCTTGGGCCCATTACTTTTCCTGATCTATATCAGTGACCTCCCTTCCACTGTCTCATTCTCTACACTACTCTCGTTTGCAGATGACACCAAATGTTTCAAATGTATTCTAAATCCTGATGATTGTACTAACTTACAACTCGATCTCTCATCTCTCCAGAACTGGAGCAACAACAACCACCTTCTATTCAATGTTCTCAAATTTGTACAAATCTTCTTTCACAGTCACTCTCCTTACACAACATATAGCTACCATGTAGATAATAACACAATTTCCTTTCACAGTCATCACAAAGACCTTGGAATCATCATCTCTAGTGACCTCTCCTGGAACAACCACTACAACTATATATCCTCTCGAGCCTACAAACTACTAGGTCTACTTAGGTGATCATTTTTCTCTATAAATTCACAATCTGCCAAGAAACTACTTTACATTAGTCTCGTTAGATCCCAACTTAGCTATTGTTCACAAATTTGGTGACCCCACCTCCTCAAAGACATCCAATCATTAGAACAAATACAGAGACAGGTTACAAAATTTATATTAAAAGACTATGATTCAGACAACAAGTCTTACCTCCAAACACTTCATCTCCTTCCACTAATGTATCATTTTGAACTCAATGACATCTTATTCTTCATTAACAGCATTAAAAATCCATCCAGAAGCTTCAACATCCTCCATTATCTCCACTTCACTAAAGGTAACACTAGAAGCAAATCCTATTCAAAATTAGTCCACTCATCTACTCCTACCAACACTGGCAGTCAATTCTACTTTATTAGATTCCCACGTCTTTGGAACTCTATCCCTCCTCTGGACCTCACTTTATCAGTCAACACTCTCAAAAACACTATTATTAACCTCTTCTGGTCCAATTTCTCAGCCAATTTTGACTCCTCTAATCCGTGTTCTTACCACTATCTTTGTCCCTGTTCCAAATATTCCAGTACTCCTTCTCCTCCTATTTTCCATGACTGTAAAACCATGAATAATAATAATAATAATAATAATAGTGCAATTCATGATTTCATGCAAGCATTGTCATATTCAGCTATTAGCCTTAACCAAGCAGATGGATTTGTAGGAAAGCTGTTTAGAAAATACATTCCATTAGCAAGAAACATGCCAACACGATAAGTAGAGCAAAAGTATCTTCCAGAAGTTCAACATTTAATCAAATTTAACACCCAAATTTGTATTTAACTGTAACACATGATTATTACCTCCCGATTTTATTTAAAATGTAACACCCTAAAACTAATTAATATTGTGTCTTGTTCAGTGTGGCCAGACTCCATTGTACACAGCATTAAGTCTAGAAACTAATGGCAGAATTTGTCCAAGTTTGTTGTGGACTTTGTTGATCTAAAGTGTAATTAAGTATTTAATTACTTTTATTAAAAACATTGTAGTTTGTACTAGTATATGAAATAATTATTATATTTTGTTCAGTTTGGCCAGACTCCAATGTACATAGCATGTTCCAAAGGTATCAATAAAGTAGTACAAGCATTACTAAACCATGGTGTTCAAGTGGATGTTCCAGACAAAGTCAGTGACATATCATATATTCCATGTTAAGTTATGTAATACAACAGAATTTAATGATGCTACTTTAGTCACACAGGAAATTAACACAAATAATATCTATGTATTGTCATTGTTCAGCTATGATTTCAATTATGGAATATCAATACAACATATAACCTTGTAATGAATCATATTCATTATCAAGGAGAGGTATTATAAGTTATGAATTAACACCTACCTTGAACCTCCTTACTTTTAAAAATATTGTGAGTCAATTAAATGCCAGGCATTAGGGTAACTCCAAACCCTTACTTATTGAGCCTTATCTGACAAGAAATACAAAACTTTAACAGTTGTCTTTTCTGTGAGTTTTTAGCCTTTCTTAGTCACTTTATAACAAGATTACCTATGCATATTTTCTTTAGCTTTTTAAAGCCTTAATGATTGTGAATGGATTTACTAGCATCAAAGTTTGACACACCTATTAATCATGATCCAATAGGAGGTACTTCTTTGTGTGAACAATTAAAGTAAATATTCTAAAGGATCTGTTAAGAGAGATATCCTCTGTTTAAGAGATACACTGTATGGTTAGGGCTGGCAGTTTTCAGGTGTTACCTGACAATACCCGATTCTTACCTGCCGAATTTGTTTTATTCTTTTCGGGTTAAACGTTATAACTCCCTGAAATTGTCGCACCTACATTTTGTGAATTGCACCTGAGCATTAAATAGAATTTCAAATGCCAAGAAAGAGAATGACAGCTAATGACTGGGCTGCTGAGTTTAGTGATCTGAGGGTAAAGAAAAGAGGGCTAGAAGTACCGCTGAAGACGGAATATCTCACATTGGCCTTGTTTGTCGATATTGTTCGATTGAGTTCGATATAGACCCAAAGAAGAAACTCTAGGACAGAGTTCAGGAGCACTTGGCATCAGGAGACATAAGAAGCTGAAGGAAAACCATGAAAAGCATGTAGAAAGTGGTAAACAATTGACACTCTATGAGACGGAAGTCCGTCAAAGACAAAAGGAGAAAGAGGCTACTAGTGCAATTCACGATTTCATGCAAACATTGTCATATTCAGCTATTAGCCTTAACCAAGCAGATAGATTTGTAGGAAAGCTGTTTAGAGAATAGATTCCATCAGCAATAAGCATGCCAACACGATAAGTAGAGCAAAAGTATCTTCCAGAAGTATATGCTCAGCATTTGATCAAATTGAACACCTGGCTTTTGTATTTAACTGTAACACATGATTATTACCTCCCAAATTTATTAAAAATGTAACACCCTAAAACTGCCAGCCCTATGTATGCTTTAGTTGTTTGAAAGAAAACCCTTGATATATAGCTATTATTATTTAATAAGTCTAGGAACTAATGGCAGAATCTGTCCAAGTTTGTTGTGGACTTTGCATTGATCTAAAAATGTAATTAAGTACTTAATTACTTTTATTATATACATTGTAGTTTGTACTAGTATATGACATTAATATTATGTCTTGTTCAGTTGGGCCGGACTCCATTGTACATGGCATGTTACAATGGTCATGATAAAGTAGTACAAGCATTACTAAACCATTGTGTTGAAGTGGATGTTCAAGATGAGGTCAGTGACATATCATGTATTCATGTAAGTTATGTAATACAACAGAATTTAATGAAGCAACTTTAGTCACACAGGAAATTAAACAAAAAATATATATATATATTGTCATTGTTCAGCTATGATTTCACTCATGGAATATCAATACAACATATAACCTTTTAATAAATCATATTCATTATCAAGGAGAGGTATTATAAGTTCTGTAGTAACATCTACCTTGAACCTCCTTAGTTTTAAAAAGACTTTGAGTCAAATAAATCCCAGGCATTAGGGTAACTCCAAACTCTTACTTATTGAGCCTTATCTGACAAGAAATACAAAACTTTAACAGTTGTTTTTTCCATGTGTTTTCAGCCTTTCTGAGTTTTTTTATAACAAGATTACCTATGCATATTTTCTTTAGCTTTTTAAAGCCTTAGTGATTGTGAATGGATTTACTATACTCTGTCCGAGTTGAGTTTGGCCACCCAGTCATGTAAATAACTTTGCTGTTTTACATGCTATCCGCATGAAGCCAATCGATTCAGCTCGCAAACACGCATTTTATATATAAAATTTTGCTATCTAGTGCTATGTGAAAGTAGCAAAGTAAAAAAATCCATACATTTTCAATGGCATACCTTTGGCATACTTCAAATTACACACCTTTGAAGATATAACAAAAATCCCTTTTCACTTTCAGAAGTCAGCTGTTTGTCACATGGCAATTCAAAATTACAGTTCTAATTATATCAACAAATGTTCTGTTATAACAATTATACTTCGGAGAATGAGGTCTCACATCTCAACTTTGCAAAGGCATTTATTTTAACTCAAAACAGCTACTTATCAGCACTTACAAAAATTAACATGTAAAATTCAAGAAATGTAACACAAAATGTAAGACATAAGTGTGAAATTCACACCAGAAATGTCAGACCAACGAGTTAGCAAACGTCCAAAACACTTTTTCACACAGATATAATAGCCCGCCTAGACCTTGCTATATAAGGCACACACTTTCACTCACTTTCACTTTTATTTTAGCTGCAGTTTCAACAGTGTCTAGCACTTACTTCGCAAGTTGAAATGAGCAACGAGGAAAATTCTTCAGTGAATAGTCTCCAGTTGGAGATGAAGCAGATGTTCCAGGACATGATGTCGCAGTTGGGGACCTTATCATCTGTGTTGGCAAAATCCAAGGACAAGCCACCCTCTGCCGCCAGCAAAGAAGCTGGATGTAGTGAGGCAGACGATGTCTCAGACGGAGAGGCAAGTGACCCATCAGAAGAGACAGACACGGGTAGGAAACCCATATTTGAGGTGTCTGAGCCAACGCAGGCTTTTTCACAGTTAGCCTTCTGTAGAGCTAGGCCCACTGATAACAAAACAAGGAGAACATGGGTAGAACGTTTTAGTTTGCCAGAGGGTAATGAGACCCGATGCCCGAAGCTGGACAGTATCTTGAAGAATGAGCTGCCAAAGGATGCTGTAGAATTATACAGAAAGTTATCCCATCTCCAAAACTTTGTGTTCGATGCTGCGGGACCTCTGGTGGCAGCGACGGAAGAGCTGACGGTATTAGAGAAGCCAGACCTGGAGGTAGCGTTATCGACAATACAGCAGGCCTTGATGTTCCTAGGGAATGCATCGGCCCTATTTTAACCCTGAACGGTGGTTGAAGGCTCTCAGTCGGCTGAACCCAGACCTGAAGTCCCTAGTAGAGGACAAGGACTTTTCGCAGGCGGCACCTTACCTGTTCGGACAAGGTTTTAAAAGAAAAGTCAAGGAGAGGTTGGAGGCAGTGGAGTGTTTGCTGAAAGCATCCTCGACTCGGCGTTTGAAGCCATTTTTTCGAGGCAGCCATTCCTACCAGGGCGGAAGTTGGAGCGGCTTTCAAGACCACCGCCCTTTCTATCAGAGAAGTGGTCAGCAATGGTCCTTTTGGAGTCAAAAGCCACCAAAAAGTTTCGGAGCAAAGCTCCCTCCAATCAACACAATGTACAAGAAGGACTGACCTGTGGTGTCCAAGAAGGACTGGCTTGAGGTGTCCAAGAATGACAGAGTACAGATGTTCCTTGTCCCAAAAAAGGATGGATCAATGAGGCCAGTGTTCAATCTGAAAGAACTGAATCAGTTCCTACACTGGGAACATTTCAAAATGAAAAACGTTCAGATGATCAGAGATCTCATCCAAGAAGGAGATTGGATGGTAAAAATGGATCTGAAGGATGCCTACTTTGCCCTGCTGATCAGGGAAGAGGATCAGAGGTGGTTGATGTTCCAATGGGAAAAGGAGACTTACGAGTTCACATGTCTCCCGTTTGGCCTATCAGCTGCTCCCAGAGTGTTCACCAAAATAATCAAACCAGTTGTGGCCTGGATGAGACAGTTTGGGTGTCGAATGATAACATACATAGACGACAATTTGCTGGTAGCTCCATCAAAGGAGGAAGCCCAGGTGCTGGCCAGACTGATGGTGGTCTTATTCGAGGCCCTGTGGTTCTCTGTAAATTACAAGAAGTCTGTGTTGGACCCCCAGCAATCAATGGAGTTTTTGGGGTTCTTGATTGATTCCAGATCAATGACCGTCAGACTCCCAGTGGAGAAATTGGGCAGAATTTGCAATCAGGCAAGGAGCCTGCTGGCCCAGACATCCATAACGGGAAGGGACCTAGCACAATTCATCGGAAGAGCCAACTCAGCAACACTAGCCATCCCACCAGCTCCTCTGTTCTATCAGGCTCTGCAGGGAGTGAAACATGCCACCCTTACACACAAACGTGGCCTAGACTCAGCCATTTCTATGACAAACCATGAGAGGGAGGAGCTTTTGTGGTGGGTGGAGCAGGCAAAACTGTGGAACGGGTCCAGTCTGAAACCACCGTCTCGCTTCCTAAAGAATCAGACAGATGCTTTGAAACTGGGCTGGGGAGCAGTTTGTCACGGGGTTCGGACAGGTGGGCCGTGGACATACGAGGAAAGTCAATTTCACATCAACTACTTGGAATTGTTGGCAGCATTTCTGGCAATTCAGTCATTCATGAAGAGCGAGAAACATCTGACGGTATACGTTTACATGTACAATGTCTCAGCACTGACCTACATCAACAAGAAAGGAGGTGTCCAGTCCCGACCACTCACAACCCTAGCAAAGGAATGTTGGTGGTTGTGCATGGAGAGAGCAACAGTTCTTTCTGCCGAGCACCTTCCAGGTTGTCTAAACATCATAGCAGACGAAGAGTCCAGACATATGAGAGATCACTGGGATTGGAAACTTCACCCAGGCTTATTTCAGAGGCTAGTCGAAACATTTGGTCCGATAGAAGTGGATCTGTTTGCATCCAGGCTGACATACCAGGTTCCACAGTTCTTCAGCTGGAAACCAGACCCCCAGTCAGAAGCAACAGATGCCTTTCTACAAAGATGGAATCAGTTTCGGGGATATGTAAATCCACCATGGGGGTTAATCGCTCGAGTACTATCAGAAGTTCGGTACCAGAGGACCAATCTGATTTTGATAGCTCCAGTATGAAAAACACAGGTATGGTATCCAACGTTGTTGTCACTTCTGGTGGGGTATCCATACCGTCTACCAGTACACAGGGAGGTGGTGTGGCAAGTGCACCCAGTTCCTCCTCCCTTTTAGAGGGACACAATTCAGTTGGCCACATGGCCTATATCAGGGAAGGCTGCCAAAAGGAAGAACTTTCTGAGCAAGCTTCAAGCCTCGTCTTGGCATCATGGAGATCCAGGTCGAAATCAAACTACAACTCACTCTTTCACAAGTGGGAGTGCTGGTGTCATTCAAGGGATAGAAATCCCATTTCTGGTCCTATAGCAGATGTCTTGAATTTCTTAGGTGAGTTGTATGAGCAGGGTTACCAGTATCGTTCGATAAATTCTTACCACTCAGCAATTTCTTCGGTTCATGAGAAAGTGGATGGCTATCAGATAGGCCAACACCCCATGGTATCTAGGATGCTATGAGGTGTATTTAATTTAAAACCACCTCAACCGCGTTATAAAAGTACCTGGAAGGTGTCTACTGTTCTGGATTGGATTAGTAGTGAGACAACGTCCAATAAATCATTATTGTTTTTATCAATGAAGTTGACCACCTTATTAGCCCTTTCCAGGCCTTGTCGGTCAGCGGACTTGGCGGGTTTTCAATTATCATCTCACGCCAGAGGGAGCTACCTTCATGGCGAGCCACCTGGCAAAGCAGAGCAGACCAAGTTGGTCATTAAAGGAGTTCTACTTCCCTTCACTGCCTGATAATCCTACTCTTTGCTTTGTGAAAACTCTCCAGGAATATATACTTCGAACAAAGCAATTCAGAGAGGGTAAGGATGATGATCACAAGGATAGGTTGTTTATCACTACCATGGGAGGACATAGCCCTGTTAGGAGTGCTACTATCACCAGATGGATTAAGTCAGCCTTGACAAAGGCAGGCGTTGACACCTCTATTTTTAAAGCTCATTCAGTGAGAGGAGCAACAACTACAGCAGCAGCACTGGCTGCTATATCAATACCAGAGATCCTGGAAGCAGGGGATTGGTCATCACAATCAGTTTTTGAAAGGTTCTATTATAGACCTCACACACCGTCGTTTGGTCAGGTGGTATTATCTATCTGAAGTATAATTGGAGAATGGCTAAGCCTGTATAGGTGCAAGCTATTCGTAATTATACGAGGAGGATGTGGTTGAACATATCAACTGTCCCGCCCTCACCACCCATAATAATATCTCTAATCCATACACACATATTTACTTTAGATCACTTGTCAAGTCGCAATAAAATAAAAGCCGAACTAGGAGTGAAAGTGTGTGCCCTATATAGCAAGGTCTAAGCGGGCTATTATATCTGTGTGAAACGTGTTTTGGACGTTTGCTAACTCGTTGGTCTGACATTTCTGTTGTAAATTTCACACTTATGTCTTACATTTTGTGTTACATTTTTTTGAATTTTACATGTTAATTTTTGTAAGTGCTGATAAGTAGCTGTTTTGAGTTGAAATAAATGCCTTTGCAAAGTTGAGATGTGAGACCTCATCCTCCTTGTATAATTACAAATAGCATGCACCTATACAGGCTTAGCCATTCTCCAATTATTATTAAAATAATAATCAGGTATTGTCTTTTGTGATTTTAGACTATAAAGCCACCGTGGTTATGAAAAAGCCTTTTAACAAAGAAGGAAGACTAAGAATACCTAGAACTATTCATTATCAGAACTATCAGTACCTTCTTGAT
Organism: Xestospongia muta; assembly: GCA_963693285.1. NCBI lineage: Eukaryota > Metazoa > Porifera > Demospongiae > Haplosclerida > Petrosiidae > Xestospongia > Xestospongia muta. The sequence continues at coordinate 32,748,041 of OY848917.1, forward strand.
GCTGGTACATGAAACTCCTGTGGCATCAGAGGTTCATTTAAGAGGTCCTTGAGTCCGTAGACGCCTGCTGACTTCCTCGAAATAGCCATAGACATTCACAACAACTTCCTTTGTTTGTGATTCAGTCGTTTTCACTCTGCATTTTCATGACCACGAAAGAAAACGTGGTCTGTTTGCATGACATTCACGTGAACAAACAATGAATAATATTAAAATGTACTCAGCGCTAATTGCACATAATTAGGTGAGGAAATACCTCACCTTACATTCCATGCATAAAACACCTTTTTTTTTAATGAAGGGCCCAACTCAACTCGGACAGAGTATAGCATCAAAGTTTGACTCAGTTGCTAATTATGATCCAATAGGAACTAGTTGTTTGAGTGAAAAATTAAAGGAAACATTGTAAAGAATCTGTTAAGAGAGATATCCTCTTAAGACATACACTGTATGCTTTAGTTGTTTAAAAGAAACCCTTGATATATAGCTATTATCATTTAATAAGTCTAGGAACTAATGGTAGAGTCCATCCAAGTTTGTTGTGGATTTTGCATTGATCTAAAAATGTAATGAAGTACTTAATTACTTTTATTATATACATTTTAGATTGTACTAGTATATATGACATTAATATTATGTTTTCTTTAGTTTGGCCTGACTCCATTGCACACAGCATGTTCCTATGGTCATGATAAAGTAGTACAAACATTACTAAATCATGGTGTTCAAATGGATGTTCAAGATGAGGTCAGTGACTTATCATGTATTCATGTTTAGTTATGTAATACAACAGAAGTTAATGAAGCTACATTAGTCACACAGGAAATTAACAAAAGATGTTCTCTATGTATTGTCATTACTCAGCAATCTGATAATCATAGATTAATAGAGCTTTTAATTATCTTTTATAATTACTACAATAAGTATAATATATAGACACAGCTAGCAGTCAATAAGTAAATATTAAAGGATCTTTTATTTCAAAATACTTTTTATTTTCTAAAGTGCACAGAAATTTTATATTAAGAATTCAAGAATTTTGTCAGATTACAAACTGTGATCTCTAAACAAACAGTAGATCTTCAACTTCGAATTGAGCTTCATGAGATATAATTTTATTGTTTGATTTGACAAATATACTACATAAACTAATAATGTTATTGTATTCAATAACATTATTTGTAGTAATAATAATAAATAATGTCTGGTAAAATAGCTCCTATAACCTGGCAGAAAACTCCAGTAAACAGGACAATATAGTATATGACAAGACATAGTGTGTGATATTTGTACAGTCTCACTTAATGTATCTTAATTAACACAGTGTATTTTATATTTAGTATGGCAGAACACCTCTACATATTGCCTACTGGAGAGGTAAAGATAACATTGTCAAATTATTAATTGAATCAGGAGCTAGTAATTTGGAGGCAGTGAAAGTTGTAAGTGAAATGTGATATTTAATCAGAAATAAAAGTTGAATAAACTAACATTATTGATAGAAGACAAAACTAACAATATCAACATAAGTCAATCAGAGTAGTATTAAATCCTCTATTAATAATGATAACACTATTGTTTAGGCATATATTATTACTCATTAATCAGTTACATATAATGTATGATGTAATATAATGATCAGTGAATTATATTGTATCAGTACTATGTTATGTTGTGTGGACATAAATCATATCTCTTCTATAGGACACTTTACTACTCAAATCTGCAAAAAAAGGTGATTTAGAAGGTGTTAGAATATCACTTACTAAACAAGCCAATATTAACATTGCTAATGAGGTGTGTACTATGTTAATGTACCTGTTATTTAAAGTGAAATTTCCAAATGTTCAGCAAATTACATTTTTGCATTGTGATTTTATATACAGTTTCTTAAGTAATAATAATTTTCCTAAAGATTTAACAAAATTAGTGAACCTCATCACTTCTGTACAGTAGTTATGTTTGTCTGGACTATAGACTGTTTGGAGAATTAACACTTCAGATCTGCAACACTACCTAGTAAACATGCTATAATATAATGTGGTGGTAGACTTTCTTGTTCTTTGAAATTAGAACAATTTTCTCTGTAGGTACTGTTTAACAAAGAAACTTACTTTTAATATACATACATTTATTTTAACATGCTAGCATTTCCTCCTTATTGACATGTTTCCTAAATAGTCTAAAAATATGTAGCTTTTGATGTCATATGATAGTATGAATATTTTTGGGCAAAATGTGAATTGAGTTAGTCTGTGAATGAGACTAGTAGGACAGTATGACAATGTTTATAAATTATAATTACAATTGACACATCAGTGGAATCATACATGACTTGTTTTGTTTTACCTTAAACATTTTCTGTTCTTAAAATTGAACACAAAACTTTTTATCTACAAAAGAAAATGACATTAGAATTATTTCATTAAGCTAGAGTCCTACAAGTAGAATCTTAATAATGTCAAAGTCATATTCACATTAGCAAACATTGGGTATTAGCATAAAGTTGTAAGGTAACTAAGGTTTCTGTAAATCTTTGTAGCACACTCAACCATTTGCAGCGAAAGTAGTCTGATGTTTTATTTGTTTTTCCTTAGATAGGAATTAAATCTTAAATCTTGCAAAAGAATGTTGATCCTCATCTTTCAATAGAATAATTCTAGCTTCAGTGCCATGTGATATTAATCACATTGATAAGCCAAACGTTAAATTGATGATTTTATTAGATATTATGATACCAATTTACACATCATTTTCTGTCCCAAAAAATAAGGAAAGATATTGTATAACAGGTTTTTTTCAAAGGCAGCATATTTTGCAGAATTTATGAAAATTCATGAAAATAATTGACACAAAAAAATCCTACACAGTTAAACCATAGATTATTAAGAATACGTAATGTAGTATTAATAATTTATAATAAAACCCACTTGTGGCACATGGATCAATACAAACATGGCATTACTGAAGTATTTCAAGAAAGCATTTTGGCTAAACCTAATGGATCCCTATCTGAACGAATGTTGTCTTTAAGTATAGTTTAGGCTGATAGAAAAGTTCAGAACCTATTTAATGATGAAAACGTTGGATCTAAAAGAGGTCATTTAATACCCAAAGTATTGGATGATGAAAAAGCTAAAGTAGTGAAGCGAGCATCTGAGATTGGAGTTACAAACTCACTACGATTTTTTAAAAAGTAGTGATGGCCACGAACACATGGGTTTATTAGAAATCTTTCCATAGAATTACTCACTGGTGAAGCTAACACAACCATTCACATGTATAGTTCATGTGGTCTTCTAAGTCTCTATATCATTAAATTTTAGGGTGTGTGACTATAGTATAGAATGTGTAACAAATTCATGAAATTTTTATTCGTGAATGCAAGTTTTAGCTTCATTCACAAAATGCACTGTCCTCGGAAAAACCTGTTAACGGTACAACCTTTTGGCATGATGTGTAGTAGTTTGGAGATGAGTGTATGTGATGGATGGGCTAGCTCAATAAACATCAAGCACATAGAGTACATATACATCATATCAATATGTGAAATAAAAGTATATCTACTGTAGTAGTAGATCATTGCTACACAATAGCAAATGAAAAGCACTAAAATGCAGAAGCTTTGCTGCTGTAACTAACTATAATAAACATTAGTTAGAAAAATGTTAACGAAATATATTTTAATTATATATTGTTCAACAACTATATAGCAGCTTTTATACTTTGTATAGTAAAAGTCTGGGAATGAGGCTAGTTTCTTGATATCACTATGCCAGGATCAAGCTGTTGGGTAGACAAGTGGTTTATTTCAATTATATAACAACAGATATAGTTAAATTTAACTTTCATAACATATAATATATTATCAAAGGTCTGTTAATTGCTTTAGTCATTTCTGCTCAATGTTCTGGTTTCTTGACTTCTTTGTGGATATATATATTTTATTGTGTTTGACATAGTGATTGACTTTTCTAGCAACATTAGTGGATTACCATAGTGTTTTGTTAACAATAGATGTCTAAACAAAAAGTCAGAAATATTACTCTAACCTTAAAAAGAAATGTTATTATGGACATCCTCACATATGTTTTACTTATTATTCTACCTGTATCAACTAGTTGACAGTTAGTTTAAATGGTGACATTTTACATAATGTCTGTGATTTTTGTTTATTATTTAATACTATCTTCGTATTCTCAGTATGATTACACTGCTTTATACTGGGTAGACAACAATAACAATGTTGAACTTATTAAGATGATTTTGGACCATATTCTTGAGATTGAAACTATAATTGTGTTTATAACCATCCTTTGTACAAGATTGTTTTTCTGGTACATGCAGTGTGTCACATGGTCTTAAGATTATTTTGGATCACTTAGTTATACACGTATATATTTGTGTTTGTGTGTGTGTGTGTGTGCACGCGCACTTTTATCATATTATTGTATTGTTGTATCTGACATTTGAAGCCAATGAATGAAATTAACCCACATAAAGTAACTGCTGATGTGTATGGCAACAAATCAATTTAATTACTGCTATTGGGAATGCTTTAATTGAATTGAGTATGACTGATTTTCTGTAACAAGAGAAACATCATTGAACAGCATAATATATATCTCTCACCTCCTTAGTTTTCATGCAGACTTGATAAATATAGGTATTCACAGTAATACTATGAACAGTATCATCAAAATAATTTAAGGATATTTATATTTATAATCTCATGTACAAAGTCTTGTCATTGGTGATCTATAGTAGATAGAAAATAGAAAAGCAACAACCCAACTTTTTTATTTGTATAATTGATAAAATGGGATACAGTACTGTGACATTATATCACAAACTTCTTACTAATAAATTCTTTCATAGGCACCTCTCCAATATAGGTATTCCTCTGATCAATTCCCATTTTTACTCGCTCTAATATTGTGCTCAGTTTGGCTTCTAAATTATTTTTATAAGTGTAGTATTAATTATAACCGAAGTAGGCTGACTTTTAGATGTATTATCTTTGTAAAACATTACGTTAATGTCATTTAGTCTGTCTCTATCTCAATATTTCCTTTTCTTTGCTTTTATCTGATAAGAGATGGTATCTATACCCACACACATACAAGGACACATTTGTTGAGATGGATATACACCAAGAATATTTCTACCATGCATTTTTACAATGGCTTTGTAGGTGCCATAGCTATAGAGGATATGACATGTATCATACAGTTTCAGTTAATATATTTTAAATCTGTCAAGCAGCTTATATAATTTATACTGACTTCTACTGATGGTAACATTATCTTGCCTTTGATATCTGGAGGGCTTTGTAACTAGTTTGTTATAAATTAGAACTAAGTAGACTGGAATATCAGTGTATGTTTGTATTATGAATTTTGATTTTAGTCCATTAATACTTTGTTTAAACTTGTCTTCTTAGCTTACAGCCAAATCTCTCCACCTTATCAACAAATTTCAAAATACATGTACATAAATACATATTCAGTGTACATCTGTTTATTCTCTTTATGTCATACATTTATTAGTATGGAGAGACTGCACTCTATGTGGCTGATAAGAATAACCATACCAATATTGCATTTCTTCTGATTGAGAGTGGCTGTTCTGTTGATATTAAGAATAATATGACTTAATATAGGTTTTCAGTACTCATTAAGAAAACCACTTACATAGTAGTTCGTGTGTTTACATATCTATAGTCAAGCAAGCTAATGTCTTCTTAGCTGACAGCCAAATCTCTCTACCTTATCAACAAATGTCTAAATACATATACATAAATACATGTACAGTGTACATCTGTTTATTCTCTTTATGTCATACATTTATTAGGATGGAGAGACTGCACTCTTTGTGGCTGCTAAGAATAACCGTACCGATATTGCACTTCTTCTGATTGAGAAAGGCTGTTCTGTTGATATTAAGAATAATGTGAGTCATCTTCTTTACATATATCTTTGATTATTAAAATATTGATAGGAAACTTTACAAAAAGTCAGATCTTTTAGTTTCTATGTTTTACAACATATTGTGTTTACATGTATACTGTATTTACATCACATACATATATATCTTATGAATACGTAAAATATATACATGAATCTACTATAATAGCATCATTATTACATAATAGCAAATAACTTATTACACTGTCTTTGTATTCTTAGGATGATGAAACTGCTTTACACAATGCAGCCTACAATAACAATGTAGACCTTATTAAGGCAATTATGAATCATTCTGTTCAGATTGATATTAAGGACAGAGTAAGTATATATTTTGAACTACAACTATGTTAATATCCTTTTGTACATGCTCTAAAAACATACTTTCTTTGACTTTGTAACTGGTTTGTTATAAATTATAATTAAGTAGACTGGAATATTAGTGCACTTTTGTATTATGAATATTGAATTTAGTCCATTTATACATTGTTTAAACTTGTAATAGAGAATAGTTGTTTCAAAACTTATAAAGGTATATTGGTACTGTAATGAAAAGCATGGAACTTAGGCTTAAGTCTAAAAAAGCTAAAGACTGCTTTAAAAGATGATCATTTAATTACTTGTACATATATTAATGTAATATCAGAATAGTTTACTGGCTTATCATTTTCTACCTTTATCCAACTAGGCCATGCATTTTGAAGTCAACAGATGTAATTTTAATAATATTTTCTCATTTATTACCATCTATCATTTTAGTATAAAGCCAACAATACTGTAGACTTTTAATGCTATTCTTTTTCTCTTAGAGTGGAAACACACCACTTCATGATGCTTGTTCTCAAGGTTCAGTTGATGCTATCAAGTTTCTCATATCATCTGGGCGAGTGGATCCAATGTCCAAGAATAATCGTGAACAAGCACCTATGGAACTTGTTCCTCGAGATCACAAGAATCGTTTTGAACTTTTAAAAATATTTGAGCCATTTCTACAAAGTCAAGCTGACTTCCCCGTGGAATCCTATGGTAAAGTCTTTATGTGTGGCAACACTGCTTCAGGGAAAAGTTCTCTTACTGCTGTCATCATGGAACGAGCTAAGAAACCAGCTGATCACAAGTTTGATACAAGCGAATGTGTGACAGTAGAACCACTAACAGCTGGTATTAATCCACATACCTTTACAAGCCACGAAATAGGGAATGTTGTCCTCTATGACCTTGCTGGTCATAAGGAATATTACAGTAGTCATGCTGCTGTCCTAGAAAATCTCATGTTGAGCTCGCCTGCTGTGTTTTTAATCCTTTTCAAGCTTATTAATGCCATTGAGAAGATGAGAAAGGAGTTATACTACTGGTTTAACTTCATTGAAAATGCTAGCAAAAGAATCAAGAGTTCAAAGAGATCCCAAATTATTGTCATTGGAAGTCGACTTGATGAGCTGACTACTAGCTTGTATCCAATATCTGAATTGGTAGATGAAGTTGTTAAGAAAGCAGCCTATTCACAAGAATTCCGAGGGTTTGTACCAATGGAATGTCATCGTCCTGGAGGTAAAGGAGTCGAAGAGTTTATTGGTACATTGTCAAAGAGCTGTAAAGCTGTTCTTGATCGATCTGACAAAATCAGTTTTTATTGCCATGTTCAATACTCCTTCCTGCAGCTTCTTCAAAGAGTAGCTATTAGTTTGGAAGAGCTGTGTGCTTTGTTAAGAGAGCGTAATGATCCTTCTCTTCCATCTGAAATGTCAGTGTTACTTGAATTCCTGACCACTCTAAGTGATAAGGGTCTTATCCTATTCCTTAAAAAGAAGGAAAATAAGGAAGGTCAAAGTTGGATAGTTATAAACAGAGCTGCTCTACTTTCAGAAATCAATGGTGTCCTCTTTGCTCCAGCAGCAATCACGCGGGTTTATCGAGATATTGCTAGTAATACTGGTATTGTACCTCTATCAGCTCTCAAGGAAGCATTTCCTTATCATAATACCGATATGCTAGTTGGGTTTCTTAGAAGTCTTCAATTTTGCTACGTATTTGAATCAAGCACACTTAATGATGTTAAAACTAACATATCAACATCAATACCTCTGCCATTAGATGAGGTCCTATTTATTCCAGCACTCATCAGTGCTGAACCATCTATTGATATCAAAATAGAAAATGGGTTAGGATGGTGTCTGTGGTGTCCTGATCCCAATGAATTCCTGTCTACAAGATTTCTTCACGTCCTCCTTCTTTGCCTCGCCTATTTATATTGCTTGCCTCCTCGAAAACCTGGTTTAGTTAATGTAACTAACCCTGCTGTACAAAAGTTCGCTCGTCGTTGTACAGTCTGGACTAATGGTATATATTGGAAGAACAAATTTGAGGTTGTAGTTGAAGTATCTGAACACAATCGTTGTGTTACAGTACTTACATCAAACAAGGAAATGGATGAAAGTCGCCAAGTTTTTAACTCAGTCATTAAGAAAGTCCTAAGTCTTAAGAAGCAGTTTTGTTCATGTACAAGCGATGAATATATGATTGCACCAGATCACGTATCTACTGCTCATACTCTTGAGGTCTGTGAACGTACACTTTATTCAATGAAAGATGTTGCTGTTGGTGTTCTTAAAAAAATTAATATTATGGACACACATGGCACTGCGCTTGATGTCAAAGAGATTGTAGGAAATAAAGATCCATTCCTTCACATTGCTCCTTTGGTAACAAAAGCACTGTTTAATACAAATAATGCTGAGTTGCCAGTTCAAGACGATTATCTTCGACATATTCAAGATGTCTGTGGTGACACATTTTTATCATTTGTCGAATGTACTCACATCAAAATAAAGGAGCATTGTAGCAGTTTGAGTGTCTTTGCTGGACGTAATCCTTTGGTAAGTGAATCTACTATTATTTATTTAGTTTTAGTGTATATGTAACAATGTACATGTAGTTACAATTTTGAACGTTATCTTATTGTACTATTCTATCTACATCATGTACAGGATCTTGCCTCCTCTTCAACTGATGATGACATTGAATGTGCCTCTAAATCACTTGTTAAGAAGACATGCCATGGTTTGTCTACATTTATTTGATGATGTATTACATACTAACTGATAGGGTCAGATATTTCAGTTATGTATATTCTATTGTAGATATTGAACAGATTCTTTCTAAAGTTCCTAAAACAAAAGATGTTGTAGTTTTACTAATGCCTATTAAAGAGAAATGGTATATCATTGGGACCTCACTCGAAGTCGACACTGGAGAACTAAATTCCTTGAAGACAAGCAATAACACAGCAGAGACAAATCTATCAATGGTGATTGGAAAATGGTTAGAACAGAAGGCAAATGAAGCCACGTGGAATGTATTATTAAAGGAAGTGGAAGGTCTAATTATTAAAAATTATCAAATTGGTGATGATATTCGTACATTTCTAAAGAGACCTGATGTTTATACTAAATATGTCTTTGCTGGACGTAATCCTTTGGTAAGTGAATGTACTATTATTTATGTGCTTTTAGTGTATATGTAACGATGTACATGTAGTTGTTAATTTGAACATTATCTTATTGTACTACTCTATCTATATCATGTACAGGATCTTGCCTCCTCTTCTTCAACTGATGATGACATTGAATGTGCCTCTAAATCACTTGTTAAGAAGACATGCCAAGGTTTGTCTACATTTATTTGATGATGTATTACATACTAACTGATAGAGTCAGATATTTCAGGTATATATATTCTATTGTAGATATTGACCAGGTTCTTTCTAAAGTTCCTAAAACAAAAGATGTTGTAGCTTTACTAATGCCTATTAAAGAGAAATGGTATATCATTGGGATCTCACTTGAAGTCGAAACTGGAGAACTAAATTCCTTGAAGACAAGCAATAACACAGCAGAGACAAATCTATCAATGGTGATTGGAAAATGGTTAGAGCAGAAGGCAAATGAAGCCACGTGGAATGTATTATTAAAGGAAGTGGAAGGTCCAATTATTAAAAATAGTCAAATTGGTGATGATATTCGCACATTTCTAAAGAGACCTGATATTTATACTAAATATGTCTTTGCTGGACATAATCCTTTTGTAAGTGAATGTACTATTATTTATGTGCTTTTAGTGTATATGTAATGATGTACATGTAGTTGTTATTTTGAACATTATCTTATTGTACTTCTCTATTTACATCATGTACAGGATCTTGCCTCCCCTCCATTAACTGAAAGTGAGATTGAATACGCTTCTAAATCACTTGTTAAGAAGACATGCCATGGTCAGTCTTCATTAGATGATATATCACTTTGTTACACATTATTTATTAGAGTTTGATAAAACAGGAGTCATTAGTAGCCCAATAAACTCTACAACTTCAGGTATTAACAAAAGAGCAAAATAATTTGGTCTTTATACAAACAATTTACTAAGATTACCAATATTATCATTTTTTGCAGATGAACTTACAAATTCTGCTACTTCTAACATAATAGAATTTTCAGCAAATGAATACATACCTGAGGAGCTATTAAGTGAGTTAAGTTTAATCAATACACTTATATGTTCATATGTTAATCAACATTAGTGCAAGAGCCAGAAAAACACCACCTCTTGATTCTCCTGGACTCTGTAAAACATGAGTGGAGAAGTATTGGGGAACAGCTTAAAATAGAATATAGTGATATAAAATCTGAAGAATACAGTGTATCACATGATAATAAAGCAAGACTCTCAGAAATGTTACAGCTCTGGATAAACCAGAGAAAACGTGAGGTGTGCTGGAAGACAATCATTACTGTTATAAAGAATCCACCATTAAACAATGTGAATGTAGCTAACGAAATTTGTCGTTTTTTACGGGACGAGTACAATTCTGGCAAGGAAGGTATTCAATTAACTCATTCTCAATGGACATCACAAAATCTTGCATTCCATTTTTATGTTCACTAGCTTCAACTAAAGGAAAACATACAAAGAGTCCAAAACATAAGCCAAGTCCTTCAGGTGTTACCAAAAGTACTTAGTGATGGTAAGTATCTATGTGTGTATATGTAATGTATACATGTATGTGTAATCTTATTGTGTGTGGATGTGTGTTACATTGCTTATATTAACTATCTAACAGAAAATATTCAGGCTCTATTAGTTGCTATGACAACATGTATAATATATAATTATTAGACATGCAATAATATATTTAGTGTGTTTGCATTTCATTTATTTCTGTTGTATTTTTTGTAGAAAAGAATTGCAGTTCAAGATTCAAGTTTAATTATATTTTAATCTTAGGAGCTATATGTGTTGTAGTGCTGGCTTACTTTATGTATACTTCATAACATTCTACTATAGAAGACATGCAATATTTAAGTGTTTTTTGTGTACTTTATACCATTATACTATATATATATAGAAGACATGCAACATTTAAGTGTTTTTGTGTACTTTATACCACTATATATATATATATATATATATATATATATATATATATATAGAAGGCATGAAACATTTAAGTGTTTTTTTCTTTATAAAAATAGTTTTTTAAT